>CM042322.1:905000-960000 GCA_023566125.1 Zingel zingel | reverse complement strand
TACAGGGCCTTTAAAATATGCTGCCTTGTGCTTTCAAATATTTCCAGCACAACAATTAAACTTGTCGCAACATGAGCCTTTAGGCTAACATACTCATTTCCACAGTGGCAGTTGATGTAACATGTTTGAGCAATTAAAAAGTACAGTCACACATTGTTCAGCAAAAGAATCGCAGTGTACAGTTTGGTCCTTTCTGTCCTTTTCAAACTGCTTTGTGTCCTTCAGCTGGAGATCAAATCCTGGCTGGTGACAGGAGACAGCCTTTCCATGGAGCTGCTGAAGACTGAGAAAGGAAACGCAACAGTGGCCCTGAGTCGCCCGCGAGAGCTGCACAACACCTCAGCCTCCCATCACAAAACGGTAAGACCCCCGCAGTGTCATTCCCAAGCTGCTTTTTGGTTTTATGTTCTGATCATCATGACACTAACTTTGGTAGATATCCCAAACTCCATCACAAAGGGGGGGCGTTGGTAGAGAGTAGTGTCACCAATCTAATGCAATCCAGAATAAAAGGCCTGTGTCGTGGCAAACCAAAAAAACCCTGCTGGGTTTAGTTTGGGTGAGACGAAGAGCAATTAAATACTCAAACACAATATCAGTTGTCTCTTATGCCCAAGGATTATTTATGATTTGCAAACAAGAGCCACCATGTATGCCCGGAGGGCCACATGAGACTGAAGAAAAAAATTAGTCACATTGCAATTTATACTTGTGCTCTGCAGTGTTGCCTCACTGCTCTGTGTCTGATGTTATTTATCTTATTAGTCACACTGTGTCACAATACCAAGTTGAAAGTTATTTTTTTACTAGCTTCTTTCTAGCTTGCAACTACCTTGCTAAGGTTATGCTTGCATGAATTAATGGTATTATTTTTAGTTTCTTACTTGTGTAGTGTTGCTGCTGCACATGCACAAACTCACACACTGACTGCTGACTCAAGCTGGTTCAGGTAAATGCAGAATTAAATTTGGGATCAGAAAAAAGCCTCATGAAGCACAAGAAAAGAACACCAGATAGAAAGATGGCAGCAAAGAGAAGAGAAAAAAAGTAGAACAAGGAGAGGAAGCATCAGTAGACCTTTCTAGACTCATTTATATCAAAAATAAAAAGGTACTTTACAGTTAACCGCTTCCTAATGTTAAGAATCTGTACTGAAAAAAAAAACCTAACACATTTTTTTTTGTCTCTATAAAGGTGATATTAGCATCTGGCTATTATGCAGCATTCAGAGTGACACTTGTGGCCAAGGCACTGGAGGGCATGTATGATGGAGCCATACACATCACCACAGATTATGAAGTAGGTAGCCAGTCAAATCTGCTGTTTATGGCCATTCTTTTTAAGGAAATGCACAAGCAGCATTCAGTCTAATGGTGACTTTTCTTTTCCCCTCAGATATTAACCATCCCGGTGAAAGCTCTCGTAGCTGTGGGTACATTAAACAGCTCTCCTAAGCACATAATTTTACCACCTTCATTTCCAGTAAGTAACACTAACACATATTCATGAGTAAGATTTCACATCTGTACTGGCAACAAGCAGAAGATGAAATGAAGTATCGTCTGCCGAGCCTACATTCCTGTACAAAACCTGAGGTGTTATGACTCATGACGTGTGTGTGTGTGTGTGTGTGTGTGTGTGTGTGTGTGTGTGTGTGTGTGTGTGTGTGTGTGTGTGTGTGTGTGTGTGTGTGTGTGTGTGTGTGTGTGTGTGTGTGTGTGTGTGTGTGTGTGTGTGTGTGTGTGTGTGTGTGTGTGTGTGTGTGTGTGTGTGTTTTCCTTTAGGGTAAAGTTATTCATCAAAGCTTCAGTATACAGAGCTCTTTTACTCAGAAAGTGAGGTTACAGCAGATCCGCTCCCTGACTGAAGATATACGTTTCTATTATAAACGGCTCCGCAACAACAAAGACGAGCTGGAGCCAAGACGTAAATCCAAGGTAGCCCCCTTCGTCTCGCTGAGCAACATTAGTGAGCGATAAATGTCCTTCTAAACATAAACTTATTTTTCTTTCCTCCATCTTTTTCAGGTGGCAAATATTTATTTTGACGCCAGCTTGCAGTGTGGTGATCACTGTTATGTGGGGCTGCCATTTGTGCTTAAATGTAAGTTGTTGTTGTTTTTTTTTGTGTGTGTGTGTAATGTTCAAATCTCACAAAATGATTCAAAATTAAAACAAAAAATATTTTCTTTCCACAGCTGAGTCCAAGCCTCATGGGCTGGCGTTACAGGAGGATATCTGGGACGCTGATGTCGACCTCCACCAGAAGCTCCTCAGGCGATGGAAAGAGCTGAAAGAGCGCTCGGGACACAAGTAAGTATATTAGGATTCAGCGATCCGTGGGCTATGGTTATCACAGTTTACTGTTGAATTAGTTGCATCACACCAACGGTCTATTTACAGCATATCACAAGATGTTTTTTCTTTTTCTTACTAAAGGATTGAAGCTGTCTTTGAAGTCAACACGGACCTCCAGAAAAACGTGCAAGCTAAAATAACTGCGCACTTGACCTGGCCCTCACTGGTCAACTCCTCCCAACGCATTATGTTCCCTCTGACCAACACAAACAGCTCGTCTGTGAGTAGAAAAACAACCCGCCTCTTGTTAGTAGTTGGGGTGTTGAAATGAATCATTGCATCGCCTCCGTCGATGCAGTGGCAGACCTTAATTGATTATTGCCTACTGATGTTGGTTGTTGATTTTCTGGTAGCTGCTTTTTTTGTCTTTTGTCTGCTGTGTTCAGACTCCACCAGATTCAGGACGTTTTCTTTTTTAAGAGCAGATACAATATAAAGAGGAGTTCATATATCTGACTGCTTGAATGTGTTAATGAAAACCATGTGTGGCAATATATAATAATATTGAGGAGGTGACTCATCTTGATACATCGTGATTTCGAATCAAATCGCTGCAGGATAATCTTAATCGAATCGTGAGACCAGTGAAGATTCACACCCCTAGTTACAAACACAAGCAGGAATGTCTTAAGGTGTTGTTAAAGTCCTGTGTTGGAAATTGAGGTGGAACATCTTTCTGTATCTCCGCAGGAAGAGGAGGTGATTCTGCAGAATCCTGCCGATGTCCTCGTCTATGTTCAGGTTCTCCCGTTGGCGCTGTTGCCCAACCCATCAGTGTTTTCTGGAAAGCTGGCTGACAGGTGGGAAATCTCCACAAGCTCAGCACGTATCTTATTCTTTATCCCCCTCATCTTACTCTGACAGTGATCTTCTCTGATTTTTTTTCCAGGCTGCCATTAGGGAATTTGTCCAACATCAACATTGACACAAATACCTTAGAGTTCCAGGTTCACAGAAATCAAGTGAGTGCTCCGAGAGTGACAATGGACTTCCCCACTGTTCAGGCATTCAGAGGACCAGCTGTTTGGCATATAATTGCATTGCTAATCACAGTCCTCTTGTCCATGACGTAGGCAGCATGTGGAAACTGTTTGTGTCTAACAGGCCCTCTGTTTGTTTGGCAGACATCTCTAATGAAGAGCAGTACAGGGTTCGTAGAGGGATCGACCAGACCCTTTGTGTACAACCTCCTCCTGCTGCCTGGGGAAGTCAAGTCGTTCAGCGTGAGGTTCACTCCCACCAGCAACCACAGTGTCTCCTCCCTCCTCATAGTCAGGTAATGTCACTTTTATAATGGAACTGTTCTGTGTTTTTTTTTTTTTTTTCTTTCTTGTGTAGCATTAAGGGATTACAACTTGCATTTCGTTGTGCAACACTGTGTTGTAGAATGCCAATAAATAATCCTTGAACCATTAGTAAATATGCATTTCTCTCCTGAAATTGTGTGCTTACTTGGGAATCTGTTTAGGAACAATCTGACCGTGATAGACACAATCATACTTCACGGCCAAGGTACAACGGAGAGTCTGAAAGTTGCAGGGAAGCCTCCAGGACAAGGCAGCTCGCTGAGGTTCAAGATGACTGAGGCCCTGCTGAAAGACTGCACAGAGAGTGAGTTTGTGTTGCTGTGGTCCAGATCAGTGTATCCATGGCCCCCATTTACACTTTCCATTTCTGGTGCCTTGTATCCAGATAAAATCCAGATGTGATTTAATACACTTTAATATATGCGTCTCCCTGTTGGCCAGATCACAAATCTGAATTTAGTCCGTCTGTCTTTCCCCGGGTGATATAATGACTTGTGCACTTTAGTAGTTTAGTTACTACAATTAACAGTTAGCAATAACAGCTAGCAAACTAAAATCCTAACACAAACACACGGATGAAAGGCACTCTCACCCACACAGATTATTCAGGGGTTGAACTGATGAGGGATCATATAAATGCTACAACAGCTCGGTGCACCTTCTGTATGTGTTGAAATAGCTGGAACCACTTTTCCCCCTGTCTCAAGCATCAGGAAGTACAACTGTCCGAATCAGTGTATTTAATAAGGTGTATAATGTCTATAACAAGCTTCTGCACACCCAGACTGTCATATATATATATATATATATATATATATATATATATATATATATATATATATATATATATATATATATATATATATATATATATATATATATATATAAACTGAATTCCATTTTCCAGAACTTAGTGTACAAACACTGTTTCTTCATATTCCAAGACATTATTGTTAAAAAGTCATCCTTAACTTATTACAGTCCTAATCTTTTGGTCAATGCCACACACAAAAAAGAGACCAACAAGAAGGGAATTCAAGTTCATGCATACTTTTCATGCATTGATACACTTTGAAATTGTCTTAAACAATTTCTCAACACTTTGCTTGTGCACACAACACATTAAACGGAGTGATGAAATAAAAACATTCAGTTGACCCCAGGAATCTCACTAATGATAATCATTTAAAAAATGATAAGAAAGAGTCTGAAAGAGAAGTTCTAAAAACTGCTGAAGCGCTCCGAATAATGATGTACTCTTTTGTCTCTGTTGCAATATATTCAATGTCCATACGTTATTATCCCTTCATTTATTTCAGAGACTAAAGTCAAGGAGCCAAACTTCACTCTCAGAAGAACCTTCAGAGTGGAGAACACGGGCCTGCTCCCGATCACCATCAAATCGGCAGAAATCAACGGACAAGTCTGTGAAGGATATGGATTCAAAGTTCTCAATTGTCAAGAATTTTCACTTAAGCCAAATGCTTCAAAAGACCTCATCATACTGTGAGTGAACAAACATGTTATCTCTCTTTGTCCATTATATATTTCACTGTGTCTGATTTGACCCTGCAGTTTGAGGAACGGCACACGAATATGGGAACTTCAGAGTGTGTCCCAGAAGCTCTATTAATACTTGTTCTCAGCCTTTCTGGCTGAGTAAGCCCTCAGTAAGAGGATGAATTGGCTCTCTGTCTCTCTGCAGCTTGTGCTTGCTCCCCTCAGGCCTTTTTTTCTTCTTCTCTTAAAATTAGAGTCCACTCTCAAAATGGACACACATTCACTCAAGTTTAACACTTGTTATCCCTTTTACAAATTTAAAAACAATACTCAAATGTTAGCTGGGAAAACTCAAATATTTAAGTCAGGACGTTTTTGTTAATCAAGTTTTACTCAAAAGTTTGAATGACGCCAGCTCTGTCCTCAGCCGCTGAAATGAAAGGCACTGCTGAGTTTTATGTGAGTGTAATGCCAGGATTAGACTACACAAATTGAGCCCGATTTTGACCTGACAGACATGTCGCAGACAAACGTTCAAAGTCATGCCCGATGATGAGGGTCAGGACTGACAAACGTGTGTCTTTACCTCTTGTAGTGTGACATAATCAAAGATCAGCGATATAACGTCTGGGACGCTTCGCAATATATAGTCTAGCATGTCCGAACTTTTTGTCTTTTTCCACCTAGTGTGACATGTTCTACGACGTCTTCCTTGACATCGACCAATTGGAAGAGAGAGCGCTCTCTGCCTTTCTGGCGTATATATGTAAACATGGCTAAAAGAAGGAGAGACGCTGCCAAAGATCCTCTGTACTAAAGAGAGCGCATTTCAAGCAGCGCCAATGATATGAAACGGTACACACTTCCTGTCTCCTAAAGGGGCGTGAACGTAGAGTGGATGAATGAAAAGTTATGTTTGAATAATTTATTAATATGCTCTTTTGCTAACGTTAGATATTTACACAGCTAAAAGACATATTTAGCATCACGGAGATTAGTTTTGTTAGGGCGTTCTCTGTGTTGCAAATCTCAGGAGAGTTTGTTCCTGAGACAGATACAGGTCCCAAACTAAGTTAATTTTTAGTTAGTGTCAAGATGTTCTGGAGATATGTGGCTTGTGAAAAATGTGTCCAATATTTATTTTGGTGACTATGGGGCGAAAGGATCGCTCATAATCTGTGTCCACGTCCATTTCTCCTGTTGGAATCAACACACTCAGGACCTGCCGCTAGTCTCCATGGCCATGGCGGAGTCCACGTGACACAGGGACAGGAAACTACTCTAAACTAGTAGTAGTAGTAGAAACTAGTTGGGGTATCTCGGTTGTAAACTGTCTCTGGTTCCAGTTCCAGTGCTATTTTTTTTATCAAGACAAATGTGACGAGGGCCGACGTGAGGCAACGCTAGGGCTGCACGATATGAGGAAAATATCAAATTGCGATTATTTTAAATTGATATTGCGATTGCAGTATGATTCACAATATTGGAGGAAATGATCATTTTTGTATCATTAGTCTCATTTTCATTGAAAATATTAAAATTAAATAAAAATAATATAATTATAGTGTGATTTATGCGAGGCTCTGTACCAAACAAAGATGTTTTTCTATAGTCTGTAGATTTTTTGTAGGCCGGGACGTCTCTGCAGCCCCACAATACTTTATTTTAGAATGGTTTAAAACATGTTTTGCCTTTAACAAATATTGTGCCCCCCTGCAATTTGGATATTGCACTAGTCAATATTGCGATTTCGATAAAATTGCAATTAATTGTGCAGCCCTAGGCGACGCCACAGTCAGCCTTCGGCGCCACTGGTTTCTGGCCGTCGGCTTGGTGCGTCAGGGCCTTAAACGTCACCTGCTGGTTTCATTCTAACAACAAAGGTGTCATTCTAAAAATAAAAGCCACTGTAGGGCACCACCACCAAATGCCACAAGTTTGAAGTTTAATTCTGCTTTGCTGTGATACTAATTCTAAGCTATGAAACTACTCTAAACTCCAAACAATTAAATTAGAAGAAAAAACGTTTCTTAAATTGTAATTGCAATGATACATTTTCTCTTAAGATTTAACTTGAGTGTCATGTTTTTTAAACCCCTGCACACCCATGGAAGGTACACTTAATGGAAGAACATACAGGTGTTTCCTCTTATTATTATGCCTTCACAGAACTGCGTGGGCAAAACCATGACGCTGTCCAATGTCCAGCCAGTTTGATAGTGGGGGTGGGATTGACCTCTCAGTCGCAAATTTTTCGTTTATATTGTTTTATAACTGCAGGAGAAATAATGCAAGCAGCGGAGAAGGATGGATGCTGATTTTGGTCTGAATGCAGCTTAACATTGCACATGAAATGATAAATTGTCACACTTGTGCAAATGCTGAATGATGAATAGCATACAAAGTGTGATGAATGAATGACAGAATCAAATCAAGCTTGTTTTTGCAAACTCTTTACATTTGTATCAAGGCTAGTTTCAGAGCAAAAGCCTTTTTGTGTCATCATGGTACAGACTTTTCTCATGGCAGACATTTTGACTTGTCATAACAGGAAAAGCAAAGCACAGGGCGAAACTAAGAACAATTATGAATTTGATGGTCTTGTTCTATTTATAGCCCACAGACAGCGTACCATGCCAGTTAGTCACCGGCATGTGTCATGGTCCTGAAACAGGCACACCTGAATGGATTGTAGCCAATTGTTAATGTTATTAACTGCACCTTTGCTCTTTTCTGCTATCAGAAAAATGTCTGAAAAAGTTCCATTTACAAATATATTTGTGTCATTTAACTCATAATTAATCAAATAACACCCATTTGAACTCAAATCTACCAAGCACTGGCTACTTGATATGTTAGAGAATTAAGTTTTATCACAATGCACATGTGCTGTAAATTTGTCCAGGCCATTAGCAGAGAACAGCCTTTTGAACCTCAACATTTCCTCCCCTTTCCCTACAGGTTTACACCCGACTTCACGTCATCTCGAGTGATCCGGGAGCTGAAATTGGTGACATGCGGAGGCTCTGAGTTTGTGTTTGTCCTGAACGCCTCCTTGCCCTACCACATGTTAGCTACATGTGCAGAGACCCTGCCCAGACCGAGCTGGGAGCTAGAGCTCTACATCATAGTGTCGCTCATCATGAGGTGAGTTCCACTCTGTACTGCAGTGTACCACCAGCACCACAAGCAATAAAACACCTCGCTGTTGTATTTCATTTTGTATTTCAACCCATCTAACAGTCCATATTTACGTCTCTTTAGTTCCATGTTTCTGTTGGTGATTGCCACAGCCTACCTGGAGGCTCAGAGCATATGGGACCCTTTCAAGAGACGCGTGTCTGTGGAATCCAACTCCTCCATGGAGACAGGGAGACCTTTTAATCTCAGGGAAATTGTGCAAATTCACAGTGAATCAAAGTAAGTGTAAAACGGGAAAGGCTGAGTTACATCTCGGACAAAGGTTGCTCAAACCTCATGATATCAATGCACAAAAATATATAATGTTAATCTAATGAAGAGGAAGATCCATCTATTGATTTGTTAAAAAGGTTCTAAGACAATCTTTAAATACCGTTCCATCATTCTGATTGATTAGGTGTGTTTAAGAGGCTCTGACACACAGAGAGGACACTGATAGCTGTTGGGCTGTGGCTAACCTCTGCCAACAGTTTTTGCAGTGTCTGGTACTGCCACCACTTACTTACCTTATCGTTGGTCATTTGGGTACATTTGCATGTTTAACCTGAGGCAGATGGTGAGTGAAAGCTGTCTGATTGGCTGTTCAGCCGGGGGAATAAGTGATTTCACCCATTTAATGTAGTTTCTCATTGTTTCTTTCAATTATTATTGCAGGAGCAAAAGACCACTTTATAGTGCTAGTTTTTCAGACATATTCTCACTTTGTATTCCAGCCTAAAATGAGACTATTAACGATTTTACAGTGGTATAAAAAAAATCGTATTTGGTTTCTTGTCTTTGCTGCAACTAGTGATTATTTTCATTATTTTCTCGATTAATTGATGAATCATTTGGTCTATAAAACACTTTAGAAAACCATGCTAAAACACCCTGACAAGTTTGGAGAAAAATAGTTAGCAGATTGATTTTCTATCGATTGACCGAATCTGATTAATCAGCTAATCGCTGCAGCTCTTCTCTTCTTTAGAAGCTACAAGGGGAGGTGCAGCATGTAAAGTGTACTTTAACAGAAAATGGTCAACCTTTTTCAGGTTGAACGATTACGGCGACTCTCCCCAGAACTTCCGAGGAGGATATGCGTCCAGCAACGGAGCAGCTCGGGTCGGATGCCGACAGGGCAACAGCCGCTCCCTGTCCGACTCAGACAGCCAAGAGAAGAGGCCCCGGATCGGCTTCAGCCGCCCATCTATGCAAGCCACTTCCCCGCAGCTGACCAAAGGGAGTACAACCTCAGGCCAAGAAGGCCCTCCAGCTGCCTGCCAGCTAGTCAACCGAAAAGCTCGGAGTACCAAACAGCTGGACCTCCAGGGTCAAAGTTTAGCTGGGCCATCGCTGCCTCACAGAGGCCTCTGTCCTGACGATGCAGACTATGCCAACCTGATAGGAGCCATGGACAACGACCTGGACCGTCCAGATTCACTCAGTGTTGAGACTCTACAGGAACAGAGCACTCAGTCAATACAAAACAAAGGTACCTACATTTGTTTTTATCACAAGAGAGCAGAAGGCCTCTGTAATCAGGTACAGGTCTTTGAGGTGTGTTTACTATCGTTTGCAGTGTTGGAATCCAAAGGGAAGCTGCGTGGCAAAACAAAAGCCCAGAGGAAGAAGGAAGAGAAGGAGAAAAAATCGACAGTAAAGACTCAGGGAGACGAGCTAAAAGATAACCTGGCCGACAACGACGACAGCTCCTCCACTACCACAGAGACCTCCAATCCAGATGTGGAGGCAAACATCAAAGAGGTACACTTGTCTTGTAGTCCGAGCTCTCATTCTGGGTTGTACATTTCATTTGTCAACTCTCTCCATGCATTGCATCTAACACAGCTGGAGACATGAGATATGGACTCAAGTAAGTCCAGTCCCATAGCAGATGAGTCAAAGTTCTCATTTTGTGACTCAACTTGGGTCTGTTATGAGACTTTACATGGTGACCAATAAACATTGAAAAATGTATATATAGGATGCTCACGTCTCCATAGCATACCGCCTATTTTCCTCCCTGTAGCTGTGCAAATAATTTATACGCTCAACTCACTGATGTGCTAGTTCCTGCTTTTAGCAATCAAAAGAGCTCCTTTTTTGTCTTTGCCAAATATTTGTTGCATTTGTCTGTTATATTAATTATTAGAAATAACCTATTTTTTATGCTGTCCGCTCTGTTTTAAACAAGATGTCAAAAGAGGCGTCCTGCTGAATTTTTTATAAAATGATCTAATAAAATGTTTTTTTGTTTAAATGCTTCTACAGCTTAATGATAAATGATCAGCTGGGGTGCCATGGTGGTGCAGTGGGTAGCACTGCTGGCTTTTTTCACAGGGCTTTTGGATTTTCATGTCCTTCTCAAAGACTTGACTTGGACTGGGTCTAGTACGTGTCCATTGTCAGCGTCATTTCCTCGCTTCTCGTTCATTTCTGTGGGAGCAGCCGTGCAATGCATTCTGGTAGCGTCACAGGGACTTTGGAGAAGCGGGGCATCGAATCAGACGCTCCTCATTTGCATGAAGTTGAATCAACTTTATGCAAATGAGGGGCGGCCAGCTCGGCTCGCCGCCTCTCAAAAGCTGACGGAAATCTTTTAAACTGACCTTTGTTGATCTGAAATGAAGACAGATTCAGCAACTGAACGGCCTATTTCTCTCTTAAAATGTTTTCAGAAACACGTTTCGGTGAACTATTTTCGTGAGTCAGCTAAGCAATCAGCTGCAGCCATCACGGTTGTAGGAGGGTGGAGACTGTTTTCTTTGCTTTTCAGCGGTCATTAAAGAGCAACTGGTGGCGAGCCCACTAGCGTGCAATGCTGCGAAGCAGGGCAATCCCATCTGTGAAAACATGTATGTGGACATGTACCATCAGAGGTATAAAATGCAATGCTTTTCCCCCAAAAAAACATGTATAAAACAAAAGTAATCCTCTCAATCATCACCTATGAGCCACTAGAAGTGCGTGGTAGTGTCTGTATCTGCAGGGACCCCGGCTGCTGCTTTTATTTTGATTTTGGTGAGAGCGGGACGTTTCTGGGCATCAACAAAGAGCATTTGGGCCCCACATGGATGTGTAACCCCCAGCCAATAACCCCGTGCATGTTGTGCAGCCCATTCCGTGTAAACTGCCTCTTTCTGTCTCATATCGATGCACATGTTTAACCGACACGGAGAAACAAACAGGATGAAGCTCTGCCTTCACTCATAATCCCACACTTTTTCACGGAGGTGTGGGTGTGTTTATTTGTGCCGTAGAACATTACCGCCGTGCAACAATTTGAGAAGATTGTTTTGTTTCTCTGATTCCCTCTCTTCATTTACTCTCTAGCTCGCTCGACTCTCTGGCTGTTGAGCCGGGGAGGAGGGGCCAACTTTGAACACTGTGTAAAGCAATACTACATATTCTACCTTTTTAAAAACAGCTCTGGCATCTTCTACTATGGATATGACATAATAATATGCATACTGTTATCATATATTTTCTCATCATTTCTTCCAGGAACCAGTGAAAAAGAAAGGAAGGACAGTAACCACAGAAAAAGTGAAAGAAGAGGCTTCAAATTTCCTAATCAAACCCAAACCCAAGAAACAAGGAACCACAAAGAAAGAGAGCCCAGCAGAAAAATCCAGGTCTGTTTGTGTCATCACAGGCGATGACATCATCTTTTTTGTGTATTGCTTAAAAAAACCCAATCCTTTTCATGACAAATCTTTTGATTGTTCCCAGTTCTCTGGAGCTGCCATATGTAACACCGCTGGAGAACAAACAACGCAAGAGCTTCACATCCAAAGCTCTGCACCCCCTCGCCAACATCCCAAAGACACGACCGCTGCAGAAACAGAGATGTACGTTTCTTCACTTAATGTGGGGCTGCTCGATTATGCAAAAAATCATAATCACAATTATTTTGGTCAATATTGAAATCACCTTATTTAACACAATTACTCAATGACTCGTTGGAAAGATGTTGCATTTATTAAACTTAAAAAAAACAGTGAAACAGTTAAAACAAGTCAATTGTGAAAACACCTTGCACTGTGAAATTTTCTTAAATACTTTTCCTGCTTGAGCGTTTTTGAATTCCCCTTCAGAATGCAAGACAAAATAAAAGTTTATTTGCAAAATGTAATGTTTTTTTTTTAAATTAAAATTCTATTAATTGCACAGCCCTACTTAAATGTTGTCTCTTTGCCATTTGCTTTTATACCAGATGTGTTTGTGACATGTTTGTTTTGGCAGTTGATGGGAAGCTAGAAGAAGGGCGCCCCTCTCTGTTGGCCAAATTGTTGTCCAGCGTCCCAGTGCCAGAGCTGGGCCACAGCAGCAGCTCTGAGGGGGAGAAGGAGTTTGCTGCCCCAGAGTGGGATGTACCACTTTCCAAAAACAGCATCCGTAAGTCAAGATCTGAAACCGTCCCGTCATGTCCAGTACTCTACTGCTTCAAACACTCACCCATCAGCCTTCTAAAGATCCCATTGTCTTCTTTTCCCCACATGCAGAAGCAGATAGTCTCCAGCAGATCTCCCTCCAGACGTTAAACGCGGACCCTTTCCTGAAGAGATCCATCACGGCAGGGACCAGCTCCCCTCCACCCACCTCCCCCAGCTTACTGTCCCGGGGCTCCTACAGCAGTGTGCTCAACAGTAACAGGTATCGACATGGTCAAATGTGAAGTGAATAAAACGACACCATTTAGGCTCATGCCGTTTAAAAATTCTGGAAGAACTTATGTCCACTTACCAAAAAGCTGTCACTGACGCTTGGTCCTCCTGTTTCTCCAGCATCATTACCTGCAATTGTCACAACTCTATGGTCATTTAAAAAAAACTATCAATTATGTACCAACCCGCCTCCCAGCCAACAAACAGGAGCCTCTCCTTTCATTTGTCAAAATCTTTCCAACTTTTTCACCAACTAAATGAATGATAACCTGCTCCAGATCAGTTTTGTCACTGATGCCCATTCTGTACACCATGACGTACATGATGTACGCCTTAGGTTTTCAGTCCTGCTATTTTAACCTTTGAACAGCTCTCTTTCCACTGGCTGCCTGCCTTAAACATACAGTAGTGCAGCCAAGCTTCCCAAGAAGCCCAGCTTTGACCCTCTTGATTGATGATGAAATTAGCATTTTTATCAAAGATTTTAGAAATACTGGGTTAGTTGTTATAGTGGATTATACTTAGATCTACGTCCTGTTAAAAAGCAGTGAGGAAGGCAACCTACCCTGCCTAATGTCTTGTCTTATCAGAACTCAAGTGCTGGATGTCTCCAGCTAAGTGAAAATAAATAGAGCACCGTGTAACTCCTTTTAAAAAATGCTTCATAAATAGAGTTAACTATGTATTTATTATCATAATAAAGCATGCTATTTGGGTACTGTATTTTTAGTTTTTACCTAAATCTAATCCAGATTCTTGGTGAATTTTTGACCCTTTTGCAGTGAGGGAAACCAAAAGAAGGCCCCAGGAAATAAATTGTCCGCAGCCACTCCACTCCCGGGCAAAAATGGGAACCCCACCTTTGCTGCCGTAGCTGCTGGTTATGATAAAAGTCCAGGTACGTATGTAACCATGAACGAACGCCTGGGCTGTGATGGTTGGTTTACAAGAGAGACCACTGATGTTTCCTGTTCTCTTCAGGCGGCTCTGGCCCAGGTAAAACTGACAGCCAAGGAAAGACTCTGCCGCACATGACATCAGTGGAAAGTGACAGCTCTGACAGGTAGTGTGAGAAAATGACAACATTTACATCCAGACATGACCGCAATATGTAATTCCAGTTTAATATTCTGCATATATTTGTTTCCTCCCATAGCTCTGGATTATGGAGCCCCATTGACACAGTCAGTAGTCCCAACTTCCATTCTGCCAACTCATTCTCTGCTTTTGGACCTAACAATTCCTTCAACCTGACAGGAGGTAACCTGTATGGCTCCGTCAACCAACAAATAAGAAAGTAGAGTAACTGGTGTAACGGTTTATGGTTGACTGGCTGCATTCAAAGTGTGTGTGTGTGTGTGTGTGTGTGTGTGTGTGTGTGTGTGTGTGTGTGTGTGTGTGTGTGTGTGTGTGTGTGTGTGTGTGTGTGTGTGTGTGTGTGTGTGTGTGTGTGTGTGTGTGTGTGTGTGTGTGTGTGTGTGTGTGTGTGTGTGTGTGTGTGTGTGTGTGTGTGTGTGTGTGTGTGTGTGTGTGTGTGTGTGTGTGTGTGTGTGTAGTTTTCAGTGGAATGAATCTCCCAAAGTCATCGGAGCCTCAGCAAAGCTGGCCTGAGTTCACCCCTGCCCCGTCCATCTGGGACATCCCGAGCAGTGACTCTCTGCACTCCTGGCCGCGCAGCTCCAGCTCCCCGACCGCCCCAACTGCAGTAAGATCCCTTATGCCTACCGTACACACCGTCTCACATCTAAAGACAATCATCTCACATCTAACGTTAAAGACTGGGGATCTTGCAGGGTCACACATTGCAAGACTACAACTAGATTGCTTTTGAAAAATGTAACCAACCTAGCTACCTATTGCTGTTGGTAGCTCGTAACTTAAGGGAAAGTTTGCTGACTGAGTTTTAAGACACTAAACACTAAACGATGGAGACGACGGGAGCCCCCCCGACTCTAGCAAGACTCTCAGGGTTTCATTGCGATGTTGGATATTATATTATTCTATATTATATTAGTCTGTGACAGTGAAATTGCTTGAAAAGTCATTTAGTGTAAGATCGCCATTAGTTGTTTTTAATGTAGCTCGCTGCTGCCCGTGATACTGTTGTGTAGCTTCTCTTCTCTTTTTTTCAGTCCCTCCTGGGAAACACCCGCAGCCCCTGGTCGGCCACCACTCCCTTCGGCAGCTCCATTTGGTCAACAAGCGCAGACTCAGCCTTAAACCCTTTTCCTCCAACGACCAACTCGACAACGCTGACTGATCTGGTCAGCAGTCCCGCCCCGTCGCCGCCAGCTTCCACTGAGATGAGTCGGACCTACAACCCGTGGAGCATGTGGCGCCCCACCCTGAGCAGGCGCAGCTCTGAGCCCTGGCCTAGCTCCTCGGACAACTGCAATTAAAACTGAACATGGCGGCACTTAACAGAAGCACGTCAACGGATGTGATGTACTCTGTACGCTCAATTTAATTATTTTATAATCAGAGGACCCCAACAGAAAGCAATGTTACCTGAAGTGTAATGGGTTTGGTAGCCCAGTGCTGTAGGTTACCAACCCGGCCATTTAGTTCTCCGCAGCTTTTTATTCACGGGGGCAGAAGTGCTTACTTTTTATTTGGATTTATTTTAACAGGTTCCCCTAAATTAAAAATGTTGATATGGTATGCTAATGCCAGTGCAGACATGTTTGCTGTTATAGAAAGGCTGGTAATGCTGCATTCCTTCTTAAAGTTTGGTACATGGCACAGAGTTGCAGATGTTCAGTATTAATGTTGGAACAGACATCTTATTTTAAGCCATGTGTTCTTATTGGTTTCTTATTAAAGTTGGTTTGACAAGTCAAATTTGCATACATTTGCATTAAAATCATTGCACTAGGCTTTTATTTGGAAGCAGGAATCTTTCATTATATGAAATGTGATTCTTCAGAACACCGAGTTTGAGGTTTGTATTGTACTTCGCCTCTATTTGTCAGCAAATTGAAATAAAGGATTTCAGCAGAACATCTTTTTCATGTTATTTTATCCATTTAATCCTACAAGATCTGATTTATTTTTAGCCACATGGAGGCGTTGGAAACACGTGAACACAACATTAACATATCACCTTTTATGGCGATATGGCAAACTTGTTAGCAGACCGTCGCTTTTTGACACATCCAGCTGTTACAGGGCAGCATTAGCTCATTTTGGAGTTGTGCATCTCGCCACCTGATTAAAGTCTAATATTCTTTCTGTTTTTGTCTCTACCAACTCTTGAGGGAAATATCTGGCTCTTTTGCTGCCAAATACTGTACTAGTGTACAGTATTGGAGTGCACAGTATTTTGTTGAGAGCGGTGAGAGTGAAGCAAAACTCAATCACAGCGAGCTCCTGCATGGTCTGATTTCCCTTTTAGAGGTGGCTTTCCTCAGATTTCAGCCCAGGGTTTACTTGCTGTGTTTTCTCCACTTCTGCTACCTGTGCTGCTTCTGGTTCCACTGCTACTGGCTTTTTCTCAACCGTATTTTTTTGGAAGGAGTGTAAGCACTGCATGCACCTTATGTGATCATTGTGTTTCATGAGCTGTATTTTAACAAGAAGTCTGATATAAGATTTTATGAAATAATGTGTATTGTATTTCACTGTTTGATTTATTTTAATTTAGGCATTTTAAATCCCCCACATTTCACTGGCAATGCTACTCTAATTAGTACACAAAGCCAAATAATCTGTGCTTTTATTTTACAGCTGGTTCAGAAAATGAATGACAATTTAAGTCTCTCTGATGTTCTCCAATACAGAAGCAAAACGTTTTCAGCAATGAATGCTAAACAATATCCAAAATCATGTTGCACAAAAAGACCCCCGGACATATAGTTTGCAGCCACCCCCAGACCTGGACTTCCAACATTTAGGGGCAAGGCCTCTTAGCCTTTGGTGTTGTCTATTTTTTGAGGGTCTAAAGGCCAAACGCCATGGCGAGGCCATTATATAAAACAATAATGAATTTCACTTGTGGGTAACGTTGGGTTGGTTACATTAATGTTACATGTTTGGCTGTAATACTAGTTAGGCACATCAAACGTCTTAGGTGAATTGGTCAGCAGTTTGTAGCGATAAACGAGAAATGTTTATAATGTCAAGTTTCTTGTCTTATTGATTCACCCATTTGTCAAACTTTCTTACCTCAGCTCAGTCAGTTCTTTTCTCAGAAATTCACTCGTCACAGCTTTGCAGCATTGTACATCAGCCTGAGTCTGTCGGATTAAGTCTACTGATTGGCCGGTGCTACTAGATTTGTGTCAAACTATCATTTTTTAAATAGCTTGGTTTTCGGGGGTTTATACCAGGCTCGGAATCAAACCCATGTGCACAGTGTTCCACTTGGTCCTGCCCAAAAAGAATTCTGAATCTGAACAAAAGACTCCTGTGTCTAAAAGCTGGGGCATTGCAGCCAAGGCATCAAGGCCACTGTGGCCATAGGGCATAGACATTTTTAACCCTTGTGTTGACTTCGGGTCACATTGGCCCGTTTTACATTTTTGTTTCATATCAGAAAATATTGGACGTAGAAATAAGCGCTGAAAATGTGTAGAAGAAACATTTAAAACGTTGGAAAAAGCAAAAACAAGTTGTGAAAAAAGGCGTCACAAATGTCAGAAATGTTTTCAAGTTTGAAACGAAGACAACACAAGGGTTAAACCGTCATGTTGTCCTCGGGTCAAATTTGACCCGCTTTCAAAGTTTTTTTTACATCAGAAAATATGGGATGTTGATAAAGCGCCGAAAATGTAAAACAAAAACAAACAAACACCACAAAACGTTAAAAAAAACAACAAAAATAAGAACCCAAAACATTGAGATAGGGACAACAAAAGTGTTTGTTTTTTTTCATGGTTGACGGGAAGACAACACAAGGGTTAAGGGGTATAAGGCCAAACTGAGGGGGCACAGTGGCCATGGCCCTCATCGCCCCATGATATTCCTGCCAAAATGGGACCCCACGTTTGCTTCTGTAGCTGTCGATTATGCCGAGGGGTAACTATGTAACAATGAACTAACGCTTGATGAAGGCGGCCTTGTAGTGTTTGTTGTTTTAGGTCAAACTAAGAACAGAAGAGAGAAAAGGTTTGTATTGTAAGTCACGTCTAAGCTTTTCAGCTTTTTTTTATTCAATATACTCAAAAATTATTTCATTCAGGGTGGCACATTCTCTTTTTTTTCCTCCTGATGTATTTCATCAATGATTACTTCTTAGGTTGTCTAAGAGACGCCATGAGTAACTGACCAAGCTTGGCAACATCACACTTAGTCAGAACAAATACCCTGTGGCTCTTCTTCAGGTCATTTGTGCGATCCAGTACCATCATGCCACGAGACATGGAACCCTGCAGCTCCACGCGGACTGGACACTCCATCCTCTCTGTTACCACACTGCCGTCGATACAGGCGGCTATTGCATAGGCATCGTAAGAGACGAAGCCAGGTCCAAAGTACACGTCTCTCTTACTCCTCATAGCGTCTTTGGAGTAAGCCCAGCATTTAGATGTTATCATCTTCATAAAGACTGCAGCAGCTGCATCCTGATTGATCAACTCTTCAAAGAACTCCTGTACAAATGAAATCAGTTTGAGTGGAACAGCCGTGCAGGGTTACGTACAGTAGTTCTTTATTAAACATCTTACCCATGTCAGGACATTTCTGCATGAGTATTCCCATGATGCCAGGTATGTAGGGCAGATGAATTCTTCAAGAACAATATAGGCAGACTCTGGATCCATTGCAAAGTTAAACTCTGCACATAGTGTCACATTTCCTTTTCCTACAAAAGACAAAATCCAGTTAAACAAGCCTACATGTACAAAAATCAAACCCTGTAGTCATGTGGTGGTATTACCTTCCATGTTGCCCCCCATAATGTACAGATCTTTGAGCTTTTGGGGAAAACGTGGATCCAGTCGGACAGCCAATGCCAGATTAGTGAGCGGGCCAAGGGCCACCAAAGAGACCTGTGGGAAGCACATTTTAATGGTACAACACCAGAGAGTAGCCTCGTTTTCTCATGTGAACTCCAGCCACATGATAGAAACGTCATCGAAACACCCCCACGCTTACTGTGAATTCTCTGGACAACGAGCAGCTCTATTCACACATGAGCTCAATCGGATATTTAACACACTTTGTACTCAGGAGCTGGCAGGGTAAAGTTCATTAAATGTCCGTTCCAACTGATTCGGACATTTGCGTTCTCACATGCAGCTCCTCTGGGTAATGTCTAGATGAGTTCGGTGCAGTGCATGTGTGAACGGGGCTCCAGACAGACCAAAGAGAGGTTTCTCACCTGCTTCTGGTTTTCGGTCACCAGCCTAATCATTGCATTGACTGCATGCTCTCTCTGGATCTTCAGCTCCCACTGTGGGTCTTTGTCTTTAATCACATCCCCGAGTCCATCTGTTCCAAAGTGGTTTCTGACTGGGTTACTGGCTCCAACTAGAGGACCACCAGAACCTCGAAACACTGGAATCTGCAGAAAAAAAGTGTGCCATTTTCAGTGGGATTGTTGGCAGACATGCAGATCTAACATAAGCCTCTTGCATGTTACATTAAAAACTAGAGATGCTATGATACCATTCTTTTCCTTCCCGATACCTGATCTTGCGTCTCGGCCGATACAGAGTTCCGATCCGATAACAGTGTGTTTAAAAAAATACATATACTGTATTTTATATTGTTTTAACAGCTGCTACTACTATCCCTGTATGGATGCGATATGCTTGCTATCACTGTTGTTAAACTCTGTGAAACATGAACAAACAAAAAATGAACGCCATAGAACTTTCTTTTGTTATCCAGTTTGACAGTCAGTCATAACAGAAGTACATAAATGAACTATTTCAAAGTAGATTCTCTTCGGGGCTAAATGACATGGTATCAGATCAGTGCATAAACTCCAGTACTTGCCGATACCAGTTATTTAGGCGTATCGGAGGCTTTTCCGATACTGGTATCGGTATCTGAACATCTCTATTAAAAACAGAAATTAAGCTTGTCAAAAAAATGAGTATGTCTGTAATATATCATTTAATTTTGTCAGTAATTTTACATTTATTTGATAGTTGTAAGGTGTACGTATCTGTTATAAGGCAGAGTAGGGCGGGACATTCCTTCGCCAAACTAGGAAACGCAAATTTGTGTACTGGGTATCTTCCAAGTGTGAATGTGATCACAAAATATATATTTAACTGTTTTTAAAATTGTTATGCTTAACTGCCCCACTACACCTTCTTCTGCTTTATAAATATATTTTACCTTCTTACTTACTCATCTCAGGCTAGTGAGCACACATAATAATTCCAAAGCACAGCACCCATCTCCTATCTACAGCCTTTTTAACAATGACCACCATCTTCGAACTACAACCAAATAGCCACAAATTTGTGGCTAAACCTAAGAAAAACTTCACCAAAGATGTGTCATATGAATCATTTTGTCACAGTTTTCAAAGACATATAACGTCATCCTGCTAAAAGGGGCGCGAGATCAGGAAGAGTTTTGGAAGGACATGACCAACCTATTTAATTGTTTATCTTGGAGAACGTGTTGAACGTACAAAACTACTGAATGTGAAAACAATGAGGATGAGTTTATATGTGCAGGTATACAATTGTTGTTCTGGTTGTTTAAAGAAAGCTTCAGTAAACTTACCCCCTCGCGCTCACAGACGGCGAGCACCCTCAAAACATTCTGACACACATTCTCAACTGCTGCGTTCCCAAACACACAGGTTATGCCCACGACCTGGATGTTGGGTGCTGCCAAGGCCATCATTATAGCCTGAGCATCATCTATGCCGCAGTCTGTGTCGATGATCACCTGCTTCCTGGCCATGTTCACCTAGAACATTTCAATTTACAAAAGCAGTCAGAAATACTCCCTCAGGCTGTTTGGTTACAGGGAAGAAGCACATGGGAGAAAGTTAGCCTTTTTTGCCATAAATCTGGTTCGGTTTAGGAACATATCATGGTTTGGGTTCAGATCCACTCTTTCTGGCATTAGGCCCTAAAGGCTTCCGTCTCCCTTGTGCTCCAGCCGGTTAACAAAGAAAAAAGTATTATGTTTTCTATGTTTTACACCATGTTGTTACCATTAAAGGTCCCATGGCATGAAAATGTCACTTTATGAGTTTTTTTTAACATTAATATGCGTTCCCCCAGCCTGCCTATGGTCCCCCAGTGGCTAGAAATGGTGATAGGTGTAAACCGAGCCCTGGGTATCCTGCTCAGCCTTTGAGAAAATGAAAGCTCAGATGAGCTAAACAGGAATCTATCCTTTATGACGTCATAAGGGGAAAGGCCACCTCCCCTTTCTCTGCTTTGCCCGCCCAGAGAATTTGGCCCCCCCATGAGAGAGAGAGAGACATCATGGCTTGCAAACAAGTGAATCATGGCAGTTGGTCAAGGCCTTCATAAACAAGCTCTGCTGGCCTGGAAATTAATTTACAAGCATAATTTTACACCAACCAATTACTACATTTGGAATAACAAGGATATTCAATATAAAAATAAATCTCTGTATTATGGAAATTGGGTTGCTAATGGTATTGTATTGGTAAAACAACTCCTTAATGCTGACGGGCAGTTACTAAAGTATAATGAATTTCTCTCCAAATTCCGGTTAGCAGTCACGCCAAGAGAATATGCAATAGTTGTTGATGCTGTGTCGAGGCGTGTGCTGCAACTTCTCAGATGATCAGTAATGTCAGAGATAAATCCGTTTAGTAGTGGTATATTCCTTGGGGGGGGGGGGGGGGGTTGACATTACCTAGAATAAATGTTCAAATAAACACATCAGGATTGTATACAAGAGGGTAGTAACTCTGCCCTCAGGAAGGTCCTTTTGGGCTTCAATCTATGGAGACATGAACTGGCAAAAATCTGGTTAATTGGAGACAAATTCTGTCTTAATAACGAAGTAAAAGAGGTTTCTTTTAAAATCTTGCAAAAAATATATCCAAAAAAGGCAATAAAGGATATTCAAACTTGATATTGAAAATTCTTGTAGCCTACTTTCTGTGAACTAGTGTGTTATTTCACTGTATGTATACTACAATATTTTGGGTTGATGTTCAACATCTTATAAGACGGAACACTGGGCAATCAATTCAACTTAAAGGGATACTTCACCGATTTAGCATTAAGCTTTGTATCAGTAGAAACACGGTAGTATTGTTGAATGACTGTGCTTCCCTCCCTCATGTCCCCCTGAGAGGGGAGATCTCTGTATTGTGGATCTGCAAAAAAAAAAAAAAAATCTTCCGATGACGTAAAACGACGATTTTTGCGTCATCGGAAGATTTTTGCCCAGAGGCAAAGGACTACAGCCAGTCCTGGAGCTACTTCCGCATAGCCCATAGGGGGTTGGACTCCGGCATTCTCCGAAATTTCACGAACCAAAACGACTGTCAGCCATCTTGAATCCTCGCGTAGCTTAGTGGCTTCTCAGCATCAAAACTTTAGATAGATTTATTCATCCCGAAGGAAATTTTAGAACAACAATTATGTGCATTCAAACTGGATACATTGGTACAGATCGGAGAATATGCAGGACACTTTATTACAGATGGAATACTCGACACAGCTTCGCCCGCCTGCTATGGAGACCAGCGGTGCTGATCGATGCCTCTGGCTGAAGGGACATCATCAGCGGGGGACGTTGAACGCTAGTCGGCCACCTGTCCCATCAATCCTGCTTGCAAGTGTCCGCTCATTAGACAACAAACTGGACTATATCCAACTTCAATGAAGTTCACTGTTGTGTTTTTGTTGTTGTGGAAACAATTGCTGTATCGGACTATCCAGCTACGGACTATCCAGCTACCGGTCTAGCTACTCTACTAGCTCTGTCACCGGGTAAGACTAGCTAGTGGAGGTGAGCTGTGTTAACACGGACTGCCTGGTGCAGAAATGGGGGTGCTTGTATCCAACTAACTGCTAACTGCTGGTGGAGTTTGGTCGGTATTTAACAGTTACATTCTACATTACACGCAAATTTGTATACTCGGTGATACAGTCTACCAAGCGCTAATGCTAGAAACTAGCTATGTGTTAGCTGAACTTTACGGAGCATATCATGTGTGTCCATTGGAGGGACAGTCACAGCTAACGAAACCCCAACTGCTCACAAAAAGTCATTAAATTGAAATCGAACACCATTGTTAGCTTTATAAGACATTGGGGTATATGTTATGTAAGTGGCGTGACTAAATTCAAACTGTAAATATACGATTTACGAGTTATCCCGAAAGTGTAGCCTAGCTTGCAGCTCCGGAGCTCCGCAGAGCCCCGACCCCCGGTCACAGAGAAACGGTGACTTTCACTGGGTACGGAGGTTGCCGCTTTCTCCTCAGACTGTGTGGAGCTCCTAAAGTCCGACACGTCTTACCAAATTTGCAATTAGCCATAAATCTTCGTAAAACGGCCCATATTTGAGCTTTATATAGTTGATTTCTCGCTTAAAAAAGTCTCAGAAGTGAATTTAATAACGAAATAGCCCGACAAACAATGTATAACTTTGCAGTGTCTGAAATATGAGACCTGCTGTCTCGTCTCCAATGTGTTTTACAGCCTACCAACTGTGACAATAAAACACAGTTGAATTGAGTTGACCGTCTCACTATCTGTCTGTCTGTCTGTAAATGGTAGGCGTGGCTTGGGAGTGTAGTCAGAGCAGCGAAGCAAGTGCATTCTGGGATTTGGTGTCTTTCATCCACATGAGCCAAAAACACATTTTCTGGCTTTTCTCGGCCTAGAAGGCACCAATTTCAATTTTTTTTTTTTCACATTTATACTACATAAGTGACCCAATTTAAAGATATATTCAGCTTTCCAGTGGTGAAATATCCCTTTAAGGATAAAGATACAGTGGGGCAAAAAAAAGTATTTAGTCAGCCACCAATTGTGCAAGTTCTCCCACATAAAAAGATGAGAGAGGCCTGTAATTTTCATCATAGGTACACTTCAACTATGAGAGACAAAATGAGAAAAAAAAAATCCAGAAAATCACATTGTAGGATTTTTAATGAATTTATTGGTAAATTATGGTGGAAAATAAGTATTTGGTCAATAACAAAAGTTCATCTCAATACTTTGTTATATACCCTTTGTTGGCAATGACAGAGGTCAAACGTTTTCTGTAAGTCCTCACAAGGTTTTCACACACTGTTGCTGGTATTTTGGCCCATTCCTCCATGCAGATCTCCTCTAGAGCAGTGATGATTTGGGGCTGTCGCTGGGCAACACTGACTTTCAACTCCCTCCAAAGATTTTCTATGGGGTTGAGATCTGGAGACTGGCTAGGCCACTCCAGGACCTTGAAATGCTTCTTACGAAGCCACTCCTTCGTTGCCCGGGCGGTGGGTTTGGGATCATTGTCATGCTGAAAGACCCAGCCACGTTTCATCTTCAATGCCCTTGCTGATGGAAGGAAAATCTCACGATACATGGCCCCATTCATTCTTTCCTTTACACGGATCAGTCATCCTGGTCCCTCTGCAGAAAAACAGCCCAAAGCATGATGTTTCCATCCCCATGCTTCACAGTAGGTATGATGTTCTTTGGATGCAACTCAGCATTCTTTCTCTTCCAAACACAACGAGTTGAGTTTTTACCAAAAAGTTCTATTTTGGTTTCATCTGACCATATGACATTCTCCCAATCCTCTTCTGGATCATCCAAATGCTCTCTAGCAAACCTCAGACGGGCCTGGACATGTACTGACTTAAGCAGGGGGACACGTCTGGCACTGCAGGATTTGAGTCCCTGGCGGCGTAGTGCGTTACTGATGGTAGCCTTTGTTACTTTGGTCCCAGCTCTCTGCAGGTCATTCACTAGGTCCCCCCGTGTGGTTCTGGGATCTTTGCTCACCGTTCTTGTGATCATTTTGACCCCACGGGGTGAGATCTTGCGTGGAGCCCCAGATCGAGGGAGATTATCAGTGGTCTTTTATGTCTTCCATTTTCTTATAATTGCTCCCGCAGTTGATTTGATTTGAGCTGCTTACCTATTGCAGATTCAGTCTTCCCAGCCTGGTGCAGGTCTACAATCTAGTTTCTGGTGTCCTTTGACAGCTCTTTGGTCCTGGCCATAGTGGAGTTTGGAGTGTGACTGTTTGAGGTTGTGGACAGGTGTCTTTTATACTGATAACAAGTTCAAACAGGTGCCATTAATACAGGTAACGAGTGTAGGACAGAGGAGCCTCTTAAAGAAGAAGTTACAGGTCTGTGAGAGCCAGAAATCGTGCTTGTTTGTAGGTGACCAATTACTTATTTTACTGAGGAATTTACAAATTCATTAGAAATCCTACAATGTGATTTTCTGGATTTATTTTTCTCATTTTGTCTCTCATAGTTGAATGGTACCTATGATGAAAATTACAGGCCTCTCTCATCTTTTTAAGTGGGAGAACTTGCACAATTGGTGGCTGACTAAATACTTTTTTGCCCCACTGTATTTTTATTTGTTTTGAAGGCAAGGAGATGGACAATGATGTTGTTTATTTTGTTCAATTAATCTTGTTATTGGGTGAATTCCACATTCACAAGAAAAATGGGCAGACTCCAAACTAAGCTTTGAACACTTTTTTGAAGAACTGCACCAATACGGCAACACTATAAGAGACATTAAACATAAGAAGGCAATTAAGACTGGAAGTGTGTTTGATAAATTTCTCATGTACCGGTGATACATTTGACTTAATATGTAGGCCTACTACACGCTTCTTTGCTACCTTTTTTATTTATTTTCTACATATATTTTTGTCTGTATATGCACCTCTGGTATTGACTTTTTACATACTGGCGATGTACCTTTGTTCTTTACTAATAAAAAAAAAAATGGTCAAGGCCACACCTCCACTCTCCACCTTGCCCCCCCTCTCTCCTCCTCAATAGCTACAGACACAGAAATGGCACATCCTAAGGAAAGCTCATTGTGGGACTGGCTCTAGTGGCTGTAATTCTGCACCAAGGCTGAATTTCGGGAAAGAGACTTCAGATACAGTATTAGGGGACCACTAAGGCCTATATAAAAGAGACTTCAGATACAGTATTAGAGGACCACTAAGGCCTATATAAAAGAGACTTCAGATACAGTATTAGGGGACCACTAAGGCCTATATAAAGAGACTTCAGATACAGTATTAGGGGACCACTAAGGTCTATATAAAAGAGACTTCAGATACAGTATTAGGGGACCACTAAGGCCTATATAAAAGAGACTTCAGATACAGTATTAGGGGACCACTAAGGCCTATATAAAAGAGACTTCAGATACAGTATTAGGGGACCACTAAGGCCTATATAAAAGAGACTTCAGATACAGTATTAGGGGACCACTAAGGCCTATATAAAAGAGACTTCAGATACAGTATTAGGGGACCACTAAGGTCTATATAAAAGAGACTTCAGATACAGCATTAGGGGACCACTAAGGCCTATATAAAAAAGACTTCAGATACAGCATTAGGGGACCACTAAGGTCTATATAAAAGAGACTTCAGATACAGTATTAGGGGACCACTAAGGTCTATATAAAATAGACTTCAGATACAGTATTAGGGGACCACTAAGGTCTATATAAAAGAGACTTCAGATACAGTATTAGGGGACCACTAAGGCCTATATAAAAGACTTCAGATACAGTATTGGTGAACTCAATTCATCCTTTCCAACATTTATCGAATATGTCTGTCTGTTGTATGCTTGTCTGCTAATGTGGGTGGTCCTTTAATTTCAATGTCTTTTTTTGTTTATATAGTAGGTCAAGGTGCTTTATAAATACTGGGAAAGTATTAAAACACTCAATCCACATAGAAATACACACAGCCTGTATTCAGAAACTGTGCCTTTTTAACGAGCCATCAGGACTTATGTACGGTTGTGATGTCACAGCTACACACATATATATATATATATATAGGTAGAAAGTGTCGTTAAAGTGCAGTCATTCCCCGGCTGCAATGATGGTGCTGAGGCGCAGAGAGCGCAGATGCAGAACACCCTGAAACGCTGACCAATCAGAGCAGACTGGGCTTTTTCGATAAGGGGGCTTAAAGAGACAGGCGCTAAAACGGAGTGTTTCAGACAGAGGGAGAGAATACATGTATATTCAGACGGACAGTTTGAGAAAAATATTTTTAAAATGTTCCAGTAGAAACCCAAAATACCCAAAACGTATGAAAGAATTAGCATAATATTTCACCTTTACTGGTGACCAGCATTATTCTAAACAGCCTACGTTTTAGGAAAGCCAAGAAGCTGTTGTGGCATCCTATTTAGGTCAATCTTAATTTTTTTAACTTTTCCCATACTATCTCTGATTGTCTTGCAGTAGTCCCAGAGCATTCCCAAAACACATGGTAGTGATTTGCTCTTCTCTAGCATCCTGTCTGCCTCACCCTGGACTGTTAAAGGAGAATTCCGGTCGATTCCAGTACGTAGCTCTGTTGTTTTTAAATGTGGAGTGCTGTCAGTAGCGAGAAAAATGAAAGCAATCAGTGCTGCCTACACCGTGTTATCCTCCTGCTAGAGTTAGCACCCAGGAGGCTGAAACAGGGCAGGTTTTAAACTTGTTTTTAGCCTCTTAACATGTTCAAAATGTCATTAAAAGTGCCTACCCATGTGAAGTGATTCCTTCCGAGTGACCACAGTGAATCTGACTGCAGTAGATGTGAAAGAAATGCATACAAGTTCTGCTAATTCAACTCTGTTTAGTTCCGGTGTTGATACTGCAAGGAGTGCTTCGGAACCGTCTACAAACATGTAGTGACGCTGAAGTAATACAGTTAAAAAATCAAAAGCCATGGCCAGGTTGCACTGTGCTCTTGTGAAAGGGGTGATGGAGAGCAAGTCTGTTTTGCAAAATCCACATTTGGTTCAATAAAAAGAGATGCAAACATATTTTTAAAAATAGGCACATGCCTATTTTTTTAAAGTAAGTGCTGTAGTACAACTAGCAGGAGACAACTTATAATTGAGGTAAGTTTGGAGACACTACCTTATTTAATCATTAAATTACAGCCTACATATTTTAGTTGTATCTCTTTTCTATGATGTAGTTTGTAGACGGTCCCTAAGCACTCTTAACTGCCTTCTCAACACCTGAACTCAACAGAGCTGAATTAACAGAACTTGTATGCATTTCTTTCACATCTACTGCAGTCAGATTCACTGTGGTCACTCAGAAGGAATCACTTCACATGGGTAGGCACTTTTAATGACATTTTGAACATGTTAAGAGGCTAAAAGCACATCTAAAACCTGCCCTGTTTCAGCCTCCTGGGTGCTAACTCTAGCAGGAGGATAACACGGTGTAGGCAGCACCGATTGGTTTCGTTTGTCTCGCTACTGACAGCACTCCACATTTAGAAACAACAGAGCTACGTGTTGAAATCCACCGGAATTCTCCTTTAAGCATCTGACCAGTACTTTCCACTTGAACTCTCTCCATGACAGGGAGTTGACCAACGGCCATTGCTTGATCATTTAAGTTGTCCCACTTCTCTATTGATACTACAAAGTTTTCCCTTGCTTTCCCACTTTGATTGTTTTAGCTTTTAAACGATTTAAGCCCGCTATCCAGTGAAAATGAATAGACAGACTTACCTTCTTTGAAGTAAAGTCAGTCGCTCCTGTGATTGGTTTAAAATGTAGGATCATTCCAAGGTTTACTAACACGGGATGTAAGCACTAAGACAGTGATATGTATATAATATTTGAAGTACATTTTATATAAAACAATAAGATACTGTCTTCAATACGCCAAATTACGTTTATATCTGACCTCATCGTTTACTTTGTGTTTTAATTGTATAATTGTATAATTCTATAATCTAGCTTTGATTATTTTTTGGACACCGCGGTTGCTACTCAAAATGGTACAGTCCTTTAAACCTGCACGGGAAGAGGATACGGGTAAGGAGGGCGATGTGTCGTAATTATTATCGTTATTTTTTTTTAAATGTAGCAATGTAATGTGCACCTACGTTTAGTGATATGTGGTTAGCTCGACGCTTTGCTAATTCCCAGGCCCGCTCGGTACTAAGCCATTGCACGTAGTATGGTGGAAGAAATAACGTAACAACTGGGTGTGTTTACATCTGCTAACTACTAGACAGCACTGCTAGCTGCTAGACTACAGCGGCGTCACATGCTCAATGTAGTTCATGTCCAATAACCCCGCAGCTAGCTACATACGGGTGATAAGAGATACTGCAGGCTGTTTTCATAATAGGTGACTTATTATAGGTTAAAGGTAATATAATGCACGATGCTGTCTAAAGTGGCTGTGAGTTAAGCAATGACATTCAGGGTTATTGTTGGTTTGAATTTGGTCCTTAGGTTTGGATCATAATGCCTTTGCTGCCTCTTTGAAATTGTGTAGGCGCTTGTTGTCTTATTTATGAGTTTATTTTTTCTGATATTTCATTTCATTTCTACATAATCCTCCCCCCCCCCCCCCCCCCCCCCCCCCACAGTCCTTTTTATTTTAGTTTTTTAAAATGTATTTATCTATGTATTTTATTGTCTTCTCAAGATTGAATATGATATTCTCTTGTGTGTATTTGATTGAATACATCCTCTACGAGACATTGTAAGCTTATGTTTGTAAGTTCTTCAATAATGAAAAGAAAAGAAAAAAGGATCAGATGTTCCCTGAGTGCACAGTGTTGGGTCTCTATTGCATTAGCTCCATCTTCCTTTTATAGCTCTATAGTGTTTCTAAAAATGATTGTCCTTTCATCATCAGAAAAGACAGCCATCACTTCAACATCCCAGTCAGCCTCAGCTAATTCTGCCATCGGTCATAGAAGTGGCTGTCCGATGCCTAATACATCAGAAGGTCAAGGAGCAAACCTATCTGGGCCAGCGGAACCATCGGGGCTGCAGAGGCCCACTGATGGGGAGGAGGAACGCGGTCTGATCAGCTCCCTTGCCCGGGACGCTGCGAGAGTCAGGAGGGCTTCGAGTGCAGAACTCCACCTGCCGTGGACCTGCCCGGTCACACACTCCCGTGAGAAGTTCTACACCGTCTGCTCAGATTATGCTCTTCTCAACCAGGCTGCCTCAGTGTACTGTCCCCCAAATGCAGCCAGGGACGTTGCCCCGAACAAGCAGGATGAGGGGCTGTCACCTGTGAAACCCAAACACACCGCTGACTTCTGCTCTGGCCAGTCTGGAGGGGCCCATGTGGGATCAGATGGGGACTGTGACATGGTGGAAGGATCCTCTGGCCACACTAAACCTATCTTGGCCTGGGAGATTGATACCACAGACTTCAACGCTGTACTCACTAGAAAAATAAGAACAAGTAAGAAACATATTAGATAGAAGCCTGTTGTGAAAATGATGTACACAATTGGTCTGGCTTGCATCACCCAAAGCTGCCTCTCCTGTTTTAAATACCATGAAACATTTTGTTGAACAATTAAATAGAGCTGGGCGATATGTAGAAAATCAAATCGCAGTATTTTTGACCAAATACTTTGAAGGCGATATTGCGGCGATATTGTTGGGTTGATTATTAGTGCTTTCATAAAATATTAACACAATGGGAGTTTTGATAAATAATCATCTGTAATGTAGATATAATGACTAAGTGGGTAAAGGCAAATAATAGAACAGCTAGAACAGTCTGGTAAGTTCAGAAAATGACATCACTTTACTGTAATGCAGCCTTTAAAACCAGGAAAAGACAACACTTATGTCACATCATGACATGACGATATCCAGAATTTATGACGATATCTAGCCTCAAATATTGATGTCGATATATTATGGATATATTGCCTAGCCCTACATTTAAACCATGGTTTAGTCTCCGTTGACTGATGCTGTGTTTCAGGCAATGTGAAGAAATGCAGCACCAAGAAGATGAAGTCATCAGACCGACCCAGCCGGAATCTGCAGGACGTCCCTCCTCACGCCTCGCTGGACGAGATCAAAGACAGAAAAGTGCTTGACCTCAGAAGATGGTAAAGTTCTATTTAGTGCCCCAACTGTTTTTAAACCAGAGAAACCCATACATCGGGCTGTAAGAGTGCTCTTAGTTCCAAAACGTTTACATTTATAGTTTATTACACACATTTCTCACATTTCTTCACTTTCTAAAAACTGTTTAGGCAGTTATTCTAACCGACATGCAGCTTCCTTCCTGAGACCATTTAGCAGAGCCAGCGTCGCTGCGTCCGGAGCTTAGCACCGCCCAAGACGATTGTGATTGGTTTTTTTAAAGAACTACAAACAACCAAGAGTTTTTTTTTTCCCTATCCTAGAATGTATGTGTGGTGTAGCCAGAATATCTCCACTGTGGAGATAGGTCTGGCCATGCGAGACTACCAGAATACTGACATTTATGCTCCAACCGGAACACTTTATCACTCATTACAGAATGATCTAGAAAAACGCCAACAACAGGTAGCACTACATTATGTATCACTATTGTTTTTATTTATTTTGCATAAACCAAGAGTCCACTACAGTAAAAAGATGGGCAATTCAGTGTATTTTTAGGAGTAATTCCAAGTGCACAAAATCAAATAAAGTAATTCCAGTAATGCAATACAAATCTGTACATATCCACTGTACACACGTGTTTAGGATAGTTACAGACATAGATACTTGCAGTGGTAGACAACCCTGTCTTCTGCATCATCTGCATCGCACCTTATGTATCCTCTCTTGCAACGTACCCAGGAAAAGGATCTTTTGTCCAGACATCCAGCATTCGCTTTGTCCAAGATGGACATCTGATCATGTGGCTGCTGATCAGAACCTTTCCCCCTCCCCTGAGGAAAAGAATTCCTCTGTGAGGTTGAGGAATGGACATCATGGACAACACATCATCCCCTTACAATTATTACAATATTACTATATAGATGTAGATGTAAACATTTGCAAAATATAGTGTGAATCCACAGAGAGGTGGTGGTGGTGGGAGTGAGAAAACAGTTCACGAGTTCTAAAAAGATCTGGTCATTGAATGCATTTTGGGTCAAATAGGGCTGCACAATATGAGGCAAATATGTGATAACATTGTTAATATCGCGATAACGATATTACTTGCGATAAATAAACAGATGTTAAAGTGTAATCATTTCAGCTGCGTTCAGTATTCTGCTAAAATACAACAAATTTCTTGTTGAATTTAAAACTAATGAGAGGAAATAATTTCCAACATTCTTTTATGGAACAAATTGAACATTGAATTGAATATAAAAGGCAGCACTAAAAAAAAGAATAACAGTTACATTTTAAAGTGCCGTTTTCTACTGATATTTCCTTTCAACTAACACAAAAGAATCTGGGAGTTTCGCGATATGTCGCAGCCAGTTGATAAAAAAGCGATATATTGTGCAGGCCCAGTGTCAAAGCAGTGCAGTGGGAAAGATCCTTCTCACCCCGGACACAAACTGTTGGAACCCCTCCGCTCTGATAGAAGGTTGCGGTCCATCAGGACCAAAACCTCACGCCTCTGCAGTCAGCCTCATTACCGAGGCCCCGGACCTGATCCTGATGGAAAATGATCCAGTTTAATTCCAAATGACCTCTGTTGTGCTGACTGTGTGAAGAGTTTTAAAGAAGTGAGCTTAGTATTGACTCTATCGAGAAATTACTATTGCAATATGATATATTCTGGGGATTTTATTTTTGTATATCCTGGGGATTACTTTGTTTACTTCAGGTACTGCATCAGTCGGCCACAGTACAAGACTTCATGTGGAATCTCTTCCCTGGTTTCCTGCTGGAACTTCTTGTACAGCACTCTGGGTGCAGGGAGGTGAGCAGCACGTAACAACGTCCATCAGACTTCTTTTTAAAAAAAATACAGCTCCTCGCAAGCTAAGTGTATATGTATTTGCATTGCTAGTCTACCACCCATCTCTCAGGAGGAGGCTCTGCATATTCTGGGTTTTCAGCCGCCTTTTGAAGAAATCAAGTTTGGCCCTTTCACTGGCAATGCTACACTCATGCGGTACACAAAGCTGCTTCTAAAGTCTTTTTAAACAACCACTACATTTTTAGGAAATGTATGCAGCACGATAATCAATGCATTTTTCTTTTCAGGTGGTTCAGACAAATCAATGACAATTTCCGGGTGCGAGGTTGCTCCTACATTCTGTACAAACCACATGGAAAAAATAAGACAGCAGGAGAGACGGGTAAGTCCTGCAGCTGTCCAACTCAGCGCCATGTCTACTCATAAAGGGATAACCACTCAATACCTTCTTTTTTTTTTAGCTGAAGGAGCGTTGATGAAACTGACGCAAGGGCTGAACGATGAGTCTATGGCCTACATCTACCACTGCCAGAACCACTACTTCTGCCCGGTGGGCTTTGAAGCTACGCCACTCAAAGCAGCAAAGGCTTACAGGTAGGTCACATCGCTGCAGTTTTAGTTGGACAAAACAAGACAACTTTTGCAAACGTCACCTTGGACTGACTTCTGACATATCATAGATTAAGTGATAATACAGAAAAATCAGCAGATGACTCATAAATGAAAATAATCAACCTAAAGTTTAAAATCTAAAGATAGTCAGTTTGCAAGGATATAAAACAGAGAGAAGTAGAAAATCATCACATGATAGAAGAATATAAGAGAATGAAACGAGAGAACATTAACCATTTTTTCACCATTTTTTTGCTTAAAAAATGGCTAAAACGATTGATCAGTTGCTGATTTTTCTGTTGAAACTGATGAGTGGTGGTGTTTTTTTTTGTGCAAAGGGGCCCTCTCCCCGCAAATGAAATGGAGCACTGGATCCTTATTGGCGAGCCCAGCAGGAAACAACCAGCTATTCACTGTAAAAAGTAAGCTCTCTGTCTCTCTTCAGTCTCCTTATTTGATCCTGTACTGTATTATTATGTATGTTTCAGCTGTTCAACATGAAGCCTCTTTTCAGATGGCAGGACATTGTGACAGACCTCAACACACAGAATCCAGAATACCTGGACATTCGTCACACAGAGAGGGGGATCCAGCGCCGCAAAACCAAAAAGGTTCCCCCCTTCTCACACCTGTTATTTAAAATGTTTCTGATTATGTTAAAGAGTAACTACTGTTTTTTTCAACCTGGACCCCATTTTCCTATGTTTATGTGTCTAAGTGACTGATGGGAACAACAATCTTTGACATTGGTCCAGTATTAAGAGAGATGGCTGCAGTTGGCAGCGGATAAACAAGCTTTAATGTTGTCAGACACTTAGAATATTAATCTGAGCCTGTCAAAACGAGCACTTTTGTGAAGGTAAATACAAGCTGTTGTCCTATTAACTTACATTGTAGCTTGTTTCTCTGCTGCCGACTGCAGCCATCTCTCTTAATACTGGACCAATGTCAAAGATTGTTGTTCCCATTAGTCACTTAGACACAAAGACATAGGAAAATAGGGTTCCAGGTTGAAAAAAAACGGTAGTTACCCTTTAACATGTCTGGGTCAGAGCCTAACAGAGAATGTTGGGTGGCTCACAGGTGGGCGGCAACCTGCACTGCATCATGGCCTTCCAGAGGGTGAACTGGCAGAAGCTCGGCCCCTGGGCTCTGAACCTGGAGAACCTACGCCACGACTTCCACGGCACGGAGCGGGCGCACGGAAGCGTCGCTGAGGAAGCCGAGGAGAGAGCGGCATCCAAGCGCCTGGCCTTCCTGGGACGCTCGCACAGTATGGGCAGTCAGAAAGACAGCAGCTGGAAGCGCCTGTCCAACACTACAGAGTACAGACAGAGGAGCTCCCCTGACAGCGACCTCGAAGAAGACATCACAGACTGAAAAGGTTTATTGGGACACACGGGGGGGAGGGGGGGGGTTTAAATAACAGACAATACAAGTACAGAAGTTCCCCTTTAAAAAGATAGTTCTGGTGTTACTCTATATTTCCCATGCAAAGACTAAAACCAATAATGTGTTAGTCTGTCTCTTAATACTCCCTGACTTCTGTACCCTATTTCTGGCACTCAGCCCAGAGCCTATTTAGTACTACTGAAGACGTAAATTGTAAATCCTTTAAATGTATAGTTTCATTGTTAAACCTGCAATAATTGTTGATGGTTTTTTTTGCCAGCAGGGGGCAGCGGAAACACGTGAACACAACATTGACCATATCACCTTTTGAGTTTTTGGCAAACAGTTATTTACATATCCAGCAGATACGGAGCAACATTAGCATTAGAGCTTGTTCATTTGATAAATGTACAGTAAGTCTAATATTCAATAGGCAAATACCTGTCTCTTCAGGTGCTAAATGCTCAACGAGTTGGCCAGCTCGCCACTGTGTCTGTTGTTTGGTGCTGAGCAGGTAGTGTACAGTGGGATTTTTCGAGATTTTACTCTGAGAGCAGATGCCTGAAAACCACGCTGTGAAAGCGGTGAGAGTGAACCATAACAGTAAAGTTGCGGCCGGACAGTTAAACAATGAGCTGAAACTCACTATAAAACTCCTTAAAGCTGAGGGGACTAGCAGATTTGGGCGATAATTGTCTGTACGTTCATCACTAGGAGCAACCCCTTTCACATTGTATTTGTCGCTTATCGGAGTAAATGGTGCATTTTTTGGGGACTATTTTCTAAACTACAATGCCCATGTTGATTGTAATGAAGGAACCCAGTGCCACAGTGTGGCTCATTGATGTGTTTTGATAGTTTTTGGAACAATGGAGCTCTACGGCACAAAGGAGTAAGATATATCAGGCTCTGAATACACGCACGCTTGTTAATAGGATCAATTCATTGTTGGCTTTGGTCTTTTTGTGGGATTTGTTGAAAATAAGAAGAAAAAAATATCACCGGACTTGTACTTAATTCATGTTTTTTAAGACAATCAGATGTGGATTCAACTCAACTGTTATTTTTGGGTTTATTTTTGTTGTTTTTTAGTGCTTTTAACCAAACAGTCTCTTTGGTGAGGGTCGGACTACTGTACCTCTTTGCCTTCATGATTTTTGACACATTTTCTTTTCTCACTTTTCTGTCTCTGCCAGTGACTGCGAATGATACAGCAACAACTTCTTTAAATCAAAAACAATGGCAGCTACACACGTGAGCCCCATTAAATGACCATTGAGCAGTGTGTGTCAGACAATAGAGGCCTGGATATTACTGTTTTACTGTCTATGTTTCCATACAGATAAGATAAGATGTACTTCTTTGTTTTGGACTCTGCCCGTTCCGCAGCTTTACAAAGACAACACAAAATACAGAAAATAAGCATCTCTCAACACATGCTCTCATATACATTAGACAGGTACCTATATAGTAAGCACATTAACTCCTCCTTTCATTGGCAGTTTTTAATTGAACCTATACAGCATATTAAGGCAGAAAACTACGACACAGATTGTCGCTGTCTGAGCTGCTAATGCATCCCGTTGCAAACAAGGTAAAAATATGTTATGTGAAAGAAGGGAAAAAGTCTGAAAAATCATGATGACATATGGCTACACACAAACATATACACTGTTCTTAACAGAACATCAAGCTACTGCCTCAGAAATTAACTTGATTTGCAACATAAGTTTTATTGAGCGTTATGAACGTCATGGCCACTGCATTGTTAGGCGTTAGTTATTTTGTCTAACCCTGTGTTATACTAGAAGAGGGAGATAGGTGTTCACATAACGGGATTCTGCTAGTAATCACATGCAGATTTCTCAGATTTTATGTTTTTATTACATCATGTTAACTCACTGCAGTGATACTCTAAGAGTGCACAATATATGTAATTAATTAGTGCTGTCTGGGAAACTGCTGTAAATTCTGTTCAAAGTTGACATACTTCCATAATTCATTGTACAGGTAAGGGGGCTTGTGGCTGTGGTTATTTCAGTGGAAACGCTGTCCAGTTCAAGTGTTGTAAAGGAGCTGACATTTAGTTGTGCTTTGTGAAACACCCAGTAACATCCAGTCCTGTTGCGTAGATGATCCCAGTTTTAAAAACTGTACAGAAGTGATAGTGGAATCCCTCAAAACGATCCAAAATGTGAAACCACACAAAGTTAAGACTGCATGGTTTATTTTTACGTTCACGTACAGCCACAGTTTGGTCGGAGCTGTGCGGTGCCATTTGTCTTTGACCCAACACAGATGTCATTGTGTGATTTGATGTAGTGGTTTATTTATTATTTATTTTCCAATAAATGAAAATATTTTTATAAACTCTTGGAACAAACCGACCTCTTTCTTCTCAACAATCCCTGTTACATTTTCAGTCCAGTCACACTGCAGAGGCTGCAGACGTGCAACTTCCTTTTAACTCTTGTCGTAACTCTGCTATGTGAGTGGGACCGATACGACAGCAACCCCCTAATGAATAGACAACAGACATTTGTCAGAGAGTACAGAAAAACAGCATCAAAACTTAAAAAGGAAGAGAAAACCGTCCACCGTACCAATCAAAGCAGCACCTTGCTTCATCCATGTGCGACTTAGTTTGTGTATTGATGCTGATGTCTTCCCAGATGTTAGCCACCTTTGGGAGGAGAAACACCAAACATCAAACAGTCAGCAGTAGCGGAAAAAGTACTCCGATCCTTCACCACAGTAAAAGTAGCATTACCACATTGTGAAAATACTCCATTACAAGTAAAAGTACAAAAGTATTATCAGCTAAATGTACTTAAAATATAAAAAAGTTAAAGTACTGATTATGCAAAATGCCTCTTTTCAGAGTGTTATATATTGTTTTATTATTGGGATGTAACGATACTTAACTCCCAATTCGATACTATTTAAGTTCACAATACGATTTATTTTATTTCACAGAACAACTGAACAGCTGCAGTCACATGACTGACAAACATTCCTTTGTTTATATAAACTGCAAAACAACACGTGTCCTCACTAAACGTGTAACTGAAATTGTATTTCATCTTAAATAAAAACAAAAAACAAATCCCACATCCAGATGACTAAATAAATAGAAAGAAGTGATATTAAAATTCAACTACACCCTAGGCTGTTTAAAACTTGCATGGCGATTCATTTTTTTCTCAACCGGTTATATTCTTTACACATTCATATCGATTTTTAACCGATTAACAAAGCATCGTTACATCCCTATTTATTATTATGAATGCATGATTTGTATTACTTAATATGCTGTGGGCAATTTAATCTATAAATGCATCATATAATCTGATCATATGTTATGCTCTAAATCTGCAAAGTGACTTTAAAGCAACTATGGCTGTTAGATAATTGTGGTGGAGTAAGAAGAATCCGATTTTAGGCCGTCCTTTTCATGGTGACTTAAAATAAGTGATCAAAGGATGTTTGGTATTCTGTTGAAGGAGACTTTGACATGTCAGATCTGTTGTTGTGCTGTGACCTAACTATTAAAACTCCTTGACTACAGACTCACCCATGCTTAGTGTCCCAGTCCTCTCCACTGTTGGGGTACACCACCCAGCTCATGTCTGGGCCCAGCAGGGATCTGGCAGAGTCCAGCAGTGGCTCCACCAGCGCTGCTGAGCAGCAGTTGACTCCTACAGCAACCAGCTGTGTGGATCTGTTAGCCATCTTTACGGCATCTGTGAACGGGCTGCCGTCCGATATACACTTCCCATCCTGACAGCGTTTGTGGACAAAACGTGAGTTGTTTTGACACACTGCACAACAGTTAACAATGAATGGACACCGGTTATACTGTTTATCAGCAATGATTACCTTACAAGAAAAGGAGAGCCAGGCTTTAGAGTTTGGGAACTCCTTGAGCAGCTCAACCAGAGCCTCTGCCTCTTTGATACTTGGGATTGTCTCAAAAGCAATGAGGTCCGCTCCCGCTGCTGTTACACAGTCGACCTGCGGCCGATGCCAAATTTTAAGCTCCTTGGAAGAGAAAAAAAGACACCCGAGACCATTGATTATGATTTAATTCTAAATCAATCAATCCATTTTTATTTAGTTAGTTTTAATTCTTGGTGGAGTGCTAAACCCAAAATGTATGAATGTTCCTAAAAATGAAGAAAAGGTAGCACATCTAAAGTTTCCAAGTTGAGGAGGGCAAAATATTGTCATTTGACTTGTTTAATTAGAATCATGTCACAATAGATCAACGCTGACGCGTTTTGGCACAAAGGCTAATGCTCTGAAGAAGGCTTTGTGCCGAAACGCGTAAGCGTTGATTTCTTCACAATTTCTTTTATTTGTCACATACAATGGTACGAGGTACAATTCCAGTGAAGTGTAATCCCATCAGCTCCTTCAATTTGTGCATGATTTATCATAGAATTAATAAGAAATTGTTCTATAAAAGGGTCATTTATACAGAGATACGCCATAACCAATTCTGAACAAGTTAACAAATTATTCAGTAATAAGTAAGTCAAAATGTAAGTCAACATTCCAGTTTTTAATTTCTATGTGTCACTTTCACACATCATGGATATGTGGTTCTTATGTAACTTGTATAAGCAGCTGAGAGCCACTCACTTCAATACTCATCTCCTCTGCATAAGCCCCGGTGTACTCGGCGCCGTTGAGCAGAAAGGCCCCGTACGGTCCAACAGAGCCTGCCACCAAGGGACATCTCTGCCCTTAAGAGATCCAAAAATAAAACACAATGACATAGCATCACAGCTCGCAGAGACGCAGTGTTTCCCATCTTAAAATATATCAAAGACATACAGTTTAATACCTGTTGGGCGAGTGTCGGAGACGAATTTCTCGACAGTCTCTTTGGCCAGTTGAACTCCAGACATCAGCAGCTCTGTGGCGCGTTCAGGGCTCACGTCCAGGTGACTGATGAATCCTGGAATACTTGCCTGGTATGTCGCTGATGTGATAACATCAGCTCCACTGATGAGAAACCTGTTGATATTTATTACGCCATCAACTAGTAACTAACAACTCCTTTTCTACAATTGTTTATCATTTCTGTGCATCAAGGCTCAATATATTGTAGGGCTGCTGAAACTAATGATGATTATCATTTTTGATTAATATGCTGAATATTTTCTCGATTTAATGGTTTGGTCTATAGAGAATCAGTGAAAAATACCCATATACACAATATCGTAGAGCACAAAGTCATATCATTATTAAATGTCTTGTTTTCTCCCCCAAATATTCCATTTACTATAATGTAAGACCGAAAAAAGCAGCAAACAAGAGACTGTTTTGGTTGCAGCTGTGATTTAGCATGGACCTACCTGTAATGAGCATCTCTTATGGCCTGGGGATTAGTATGGAGAAGCCTGGCGCTCCACAAAGGATCTCCCTAGGTGTTCCAAAATATACACATGAAATATGAATGGTATATTAATATTATATTTGCTATTTATTTATAAATTGATCGACATAAAAGCATACTTGCTACAGATCATATACAGTGAGGAAAATAAGTATTTGAACACCCTGCTATTTTGCAAGTTCTCCCACTTGGAAATCATGGAGGGGTCTGAAATTGTCATCGTAGGTGCATGTCCACTGTGAGAGACATAATCTAAAAACAAAAATCCAGAAATCACAATGTATGATTTTTTAACTATTTATTTGTATGATACAGCTGCAAATAAGTATTTGAACACCTGTCTATCAGCTAGAATTCTGACCCTCAAAGACCTGTTAGTCTGCCTTTAAAATGTCCACCCCCACTCCATTTATTATCCTAAATTAGATGCACCTGTTTGAGGTCGTTAGCTGCATAAAGACACCTGTCCACCCCATACAATCAGTAAGAATCCAACTACTAACATGGCCAAGACCAAAGAGCTGTCCAAAGACACTAGAGTCAAAATTGTACACCTCCACAAGGCTGGAAAGGGCTACGGGGAAATTGCCAAGCAGCTTGGTGAAAAAAGGTCCACTGTTGGAGCAATCATTAGAAAATGGAAGAAGCTAAACATGACTGTCAATCTCCCTCGGACTGGGGCTCCATGCAAGATCTCACCTCGTGGGGTCTCAATGATCCTAAGAAAGGTGAGAAATCAGCCCAGGACTACACGGGAGGAGCTGGTCAATGACCTGAAAAGAGCTGGGACCACCGTTTCCAAGGTTACTGTTGGTAATACACTAAGACGTCATGGTTTGAAATCATGCATGGCACGGAAGGTTCCCCTGCTTAAACCAGCACATGTCAAGGCCCGTCTTAAGTTTGCCAATGACCATTTGGATGATCCAGAGGAGTCATGGGAGAAAGTCATGTGGTCAGATGAGACCAAAATAGAACTTTTTGGTCATAATTCCACTAACCGTGTTTGGAGGAAGAAGAATGATGAGTACCATCCCAAGAACACCATCCCTACTGTGAAGCATGGGGGTGGTAGCATCATGCTTTGGGGGTGTTTTTCTGCACATGGGACAGGGCGACTGCACTGTATTAAGGAGAGGATGACCGGGGCCATGTATTGCGAGATTTTTGGGAACAACCTCCTTCCCTCAGTTAGAGCATTGAAGATGGGTCGAGGCTGGGTCTTCCAACATGACAATGACCCGAAGCACACAGCCAGGATAACCAAGGAGTGGCTCTGTAAGAAGCATATCAAGGTTCTGGCGTGGCCTAGCCAGTCTCCAGACCTAAACCCAATGGAGAATCTTTGGAGGGAGCTCAAACTCCGTGTTTCTCAGCGACAGCCCAGAAACCTGACTGATCTAGAGAAGATCTGTGTGGAGGAGTGGGCCAAACTCCCTCCTGCAGTGTGTGCAAACCTGGTGAAGAACTACAGGAAACGTTTGACCTCTGTAATTGCAAACAAAGGCTACTGTACCAAATATTAACATTGATTTGCTCAGGTGTTCAAATACTTATTTGCAGCTGTATCATACAAATAAATAGTTAAAAAATCATACATTGTGATTTCTGGATTTTTGTTTTTAGATTATGTCTCTCACAGTGGACATGCACCTACGATGACAATTTCAGACCCCTCCATGATTTCCAAGTGGGAGAACCTACAAAATAGCAGGGTGTTCAAATACTTATTTTCCTCACTGTAGCAGAAGAAGAGTGTTGAATAAGGCGTCACCAACCCTCAGACAGAGGCAATTCCCCCAGGGCCAATGGCACCACCTTGTGCATTTATTATTTACTTGACTGCTAAAGCCTTTCTCCAGTGGTGGAAAGTAACTAATAGTATACCACTAAATGACTAGTGTACTCCGAGTCTGAGGTTTTAAATGTATGCCTCTTAATACTTTTACTCTAGTACCCTTATTTGGCAGCTGTAGTTACTAGTTACTCTGCACATGAATATTTTAAAAACCTATCATGAGCATATAAAACATCTTGTTAAACATAAATTAAACCACCCAACAGTGAAAATGAATTTCTTGCAGAAAATGCGTGTGAATGCTGAATAGCTACATTTTGATATTTGAATGTTTTTTGTATGCAGAAGTTAGAGGCGACCAAAGAAAGTTGAAGAATAAAGAATTGGATAACAATACTGTGAATTCTGCTGAATCAGCACTCACAAAATAATCCAAAAGTATAATGTATAATAATGTAACAGTGGCAGAGCCCATTTTGGCTGCATGGTAAGTACTTTACTTTTATATTACTACTACTATATACTCTAACATTTTAGTTGATCATTTTTAAAAATGTATAAGTTTGCCTTTTTTCCCATCAGTTCCATCTGTGTGCCAACCACTGTCATTGGTTGTTACCATGGAAACACAGCTCTTGGACCTGTAGGCTGGCTAACTCTACAAGGTCAAAATGACTCCGTTTTAATTTTGTTCACCTGTCTAACTTCCAATGTCTTACTTATTATTTACCTATTTATACAGTCGCTTATTATACAAGATAAGACAATGCAATGGTATAGTATAATGCTGACTGATAGAGTAGAGACCTAATAATAATGCAGTGAAGCAGCTAACTGTATTTTTGATTTATCTGTGACGTTTTACCTGTAAATTGGCTCCTTGCGCTTCTAGTTCAGTCGCTAGTCCGCCATCCAGTATTAATGGTCCATTATCATTCATGTAAAGTCGTAGACGAGCAGAAGAACCCATGGAGAAACACTTTGATTAAGTCTTTGCTTTTAAAAATCAAACGTCTACATGAATGTGCGTAAAATATTCGGAGAAAATACTTTACAGACTGTTGTTGTTGTTCCGGGTAAAAATAAAGGTTCAAAGGTTGCGTTCCGCTCGTAGTATATAATAATTGAGGTGATTCCAACCTCCACCAGACCACCAGACCACCACAAGATGGCGCATGAAAGCATGACAGTGCAATTAGGTAGAGCTAGAAGATAGTGTTGGGTTGTCTATAAACGTAGCCCTGCCTATGAGCCCAGCATAGTCCTTTTCCCTACTCACCTGACGTTACCCTATTCATATTCACTTGTGTAAATTCAGCTAATTGCGTGGTGCCTCTGACGAGTTTGACCACTATATGTTGTATATTTAATGTTACTTTTGAATTATGTATTTTTGCTTCACTGGTAAAAGGTTAAAGTAGTTAAACTTCGTTTTCTTTCAAGAACTGCCATGTAGGTTGTTGGGTGGATGTGGATGTCTCATAAATGCACCTTGGCTTGTCACTGGCAGTTCACACATGACCCGCCTTACTCTGCGTCTGATTGGCTTACCCTGTTCTAATTTCTTAATTTAACCAATAAAACCAACGAAGGCAACAACCATGAGCCAATCAGAGGCAGAGTAGGGTGGATCATGCCTTCGCCATCCTAGGAAATGCATACAATTCAGCGAGCTACAGTTGCTATAGAAACGGAGCATAGCCTGTTAAGGCTCACATTTTGTAGCTGATAAAAATATTGGGACAATCATTTATTAATTTGTCAAAAATGGTAAGTTAACATTTCCCCATTCAAAAACAATGATGCGAACGCACTAGTTGTTGGTTAGACATTCAATTAATTTAACTATAACGCTTCAACGGACCAAACAGGAAACTGTTTGCTAAGCATAGCAAACATAGGCTAGCAGTTAACGTTAGCATAACAGTTAACCTACCGTTAGCCAACAACTTTAGCTAGACTAACTAAAGGTATTGTATTAATGTTTGCATTTTGGAGTAACGTTTTTAGTCAAATAATGAATGTAACGTTAAAACTTAAAGCCAGTTTTACAACAGCAATTGGGGGTAACAGTTCACTTACGTTAACTAGAAAATGTCCAGTAGATGAGCATTGACTAACTTTAGCTAGCTAGCTAGCTAGCTAGTTAAAGCTGTAACGTTAATATTTGTACTTTCCAAGTTCACGTTACACGTGCCAATAGTTTCTACGTTCACATACTAAAGTTTGTTTACCAATGAAATAAGATTGATATCAGAATTATATCAGAGAGATTGTTTATATTATTTGCCTACTCAATCAGAGGCAAGGGTCAGGGGGCTGGAGCTTTCTCAAGTTAACAATGGACAGAAGACAAGGAAACACTTTGGCTATGTTGTCCTTCTCACACTCACACACACACACACACACACACACACATATATATATATACACACAGTACACACTAGGTTCAGGATAAAGTCTTTCTTTCACCTTGACTTTAGACTGTGGGAGGAAACTGGACCATCTGCACAGAAAGTGCAGGAAGTCAAACATGTTGCTATGAGCTGCCACTGCAGTCAACCTCAAACTAAGTTTGAACCAAACTGACAACATAATTTGAGGCAATCATTTGTATTTATAAGTGTACACTGCCTTTTACCCTTTTCGGTTGACAAGATGAGTGGAATTAGATCTGTCATAGCTTAAGTGTTGATATGACTTAATTCTAAGTCACTTTTAATTCTTAGTAAATTTGAACTGATTGCTATTTAATGCACTTATTTGCTGTAGTCACATTTGAAAATTCAGCACTGCATTACTTTACAACAACAGCATAACTTTGACACTGTATTACATTACCTAACTCAAGCATGTTGCACGTTTCTGCACGTTTACTATTATAACCCAAACCCTCATAGAATGTGAGGTGACGCAATCAAAAATCTGAAACACTAAAGCATGCATTGGAACATAGTTAACAGTGATATAAAAACCTCTGATATGGCCCCTTTACAATCTTAAAGAATGGGTACAGTGACTGCAACAAATATGGAGCTACTGGCACGGACAGAGATGCTACTTTAACTTTAATAATTTAAATCTTTTCTCATTAAAGATTAAAATAAGTTGGGTCTATATCTGGGACTAAGACCTACAAAAATATCTGTTCTTTGATGTTATCAGGAGGAACGCTATGCCTTTCTTACTGAGTGGTATGACCCTACTGCAGCTCTCCTGCGGCGCTACCAACTGTTCTACTACCCCAAAGATAGCTCAGTGGAAATGGTAAGCATTTACTGCTGCAGTCACTATTCTTTAAATTTGATGTTACATTGTTTCAGCTTCCAGGCTAGCTACTTGTTAATGGAAGGATACTGTAATTACAATGTATCAAGCTTTTTAGTCTCAAAATTTGAATATTTAAGGAGATGCTTATTCTGTTTAATGTTGATAGAATTTTGATGCAAGAACAGATGTTTTTTTCCTGTTGACATCTGGAAAAATTGTTTGCAGCACAGGTTATATCCTCTCTGGTATATTTTTCATAGTAATTACAAAGTCTGCAACTTTTTCATTTTACTAAACTTATCAACATGTTTTTCTTTATTTGCAGTTTGATGTAAAAAACCAGCGGATATTTTTGAGAAGGACCAAATATGAGGACCTCCATCAAGAGGACCTGTTCATTGGGAATCGAGTGAATGTCTTCTCACGACAGCTTAATCTGATTGAATATGGAGATCAGTACACAGCAAACAAACTTGGCAGCAAAAAAGAAAGGTATGATTGTGTAATAAGTCTTTTGTAATAAGGTTGTGTGATAGGTCTGCTTGATCCACTCCAGTTACATGCCTCAGAACTTTACATTACCGTATTCCCTGTAACTGTGATTTATAATGTTTATTTTAGCATTATGTTGTGCTGGACTGCTCACAGACATTATAAACTCCTGCACATTGTACTTACTTCTCAGTATAGTAAATAGTATGGTAAAGTTAATGTGTTGCAATGCATTCTATTTAGATTTTGCTGCATTTTCTGTAGCATGTTGTGGAAACTGCTGTTATCTATGTTATCTGCATTTATTGTCATAATTTAAAGGAAGTTCCTTTTAGATTCTTAAGTATTGTTATTGGGTGCCCTGGTTGAGCATGCACCCGATGTACAAAGGCTCAGTCCTTACCGTAGCGGCCAGGATTTGATTCCGACCCATGGCCCTTTGCTGCATGTTGTCCCCCTCTCTCTCCCTATCCTGTCTTCATCTTTCCTATCCAATAAAAGGCCCAAAAGCCCAAAAGAAATCTTAAAAAATATAATCTTAAATAATATATTGTTAGTAATTGGATGGTTGTCCAGTTGCATCTGCTGTTAAACAGCTGTCCGTCAGATTTTCAAAGCAAATTAATTGTATGTGTTTAAACGTAGAAGCGATAAATAATAATATGAATAATAAATCACATTTTATTTGTGATTTTCTTTGTGATATATTTATTGTTTTGCACGGATACCAAAACAATACACAAAAAGAAGTATATTACTTTTTTTTCCTTCAAAAACATTTCCATCACAAACTCAAGAACTATACCCACATAAATAAAACAATGATCTGAATCAGTAGGAGTATGCAAGTAAGTATGTAAGACTGACCAAGCATGCCAACCATAAGTTTTTCCAGCCTACAGTTTTGCTACCCAATACGTTAAAGCTTTAGTGCGTAACTTTCTGATATTAATGAACGTCCGTTACATTCAAGCCATTTCCAGATGAGTTGCTACAAAGCTAATTAAGACTATCAGCTCCACACAACTCTCTCTGGATTTCGCAGTATGGCTATGTTTAGAAATTGGTGTCGTCTGGCGACTTTTGTGCTTTTTTTTTTCGTGCTTTTGAGAAGATAATTACCTCTTCTGAAGAGTCTCTCATGTTTTTTTAATCCTCCGTGTCCTGCTTGATTACAAGCAACTGCGTGGAGGAGGAGGGGTGGGGGCGATGCGCGATTACGGAAGGCTTGTACTATGTGGACGTGCCGACAGTTTTATTGTCATTACTTAGAATTACTTAGAATGGGGGCGACAGAAACTACACACTATAGCTTTAAGGCACAATACCCAACCCTACACATTATAAAGCGTTATTTTAAGTAGTTATTGTAAGTATTGTATTGAAAGTGTTTCTGTTATGGTGTCTGATCTTGATGAGTTGCCTCCTATTGTTGTCAGACATGATCCATTATATATTTTTCTCTCCATTTTTCCAGAACTCTTGCTGTGATAAAGCCAGATGTAATCACCAAGATCGGAGATGTCCTTGAGTTGATATACTCCTCCAACCTGATTGTGACCAAAGCCAAAATGGTAACGCTTACATGGTAAGGTCAAAGCCTCACCGGTGAGAGTGTCTAATAAAACTGCAAGTCATACTGTGGAAATGTATCAGACAAGGAGAGAGGCACAGGCTTATTTCTGCCAGTATTCACACATAAACAGATGGATGGCCCTGCTTTCTCACACATTAGGAACATATGGCGTTTCAAGGAGCAGGCAAGGTCGCCATTTCATTACAGTTTGATTAGGTGCTTATTCATTCTGAATGCAGGACTTTTACTTGTAATATTGTTTGTACATTGTGGTATTTTAAAGGATCTGACACTTATTTGAAAGTAAAGGATCAATTGAATTCCGGGCTGCAGGCAGGGTTTCATAAATACTGAGATCACAAAATTGAGCAGTTCATTCAAGGACGTTCCTCAGCACAGCTAACTAAATTCTAAGTAAAAACTGGAGGAGTCATTAGGATGTTACACACCCGTAAAACAGTGTTACCATTTTTATTACCCCGTATGAAGGTCAACTGCTGTTTCAAAGTCTTCTCCACACTGCCAGTAATAAAACCCTGGTGGAAATATAATGGCTCTCAAAATGTGTACATAATTAACTTCTGAAAGGAAACTCTCCCAAGGTTAAAAACAATGAAAATGAATTTCAAATGGAATTTCAAGGACAGAACATAATTGTGTTTGTGGTTAAATGTTGTTTTATTTCAATACTGTAACCTCAGAATTTCTGCTTTTTCCCAAACTATTAAGAAGCTAATTTTTTTTTAAAATTCTAATTAATTATTTATTGTACAGAATAGAATAGGAGTTAATGCCATATCATTTCATATTATAATCATTTAATAACTTAAAGGTCTTAATGGCTTTCAGTAAAATGGTGCTATATTGCTGAAATTCATTAATAAAGTGCAGGAAAGTTGACTTAGTTCCTGACCCAAGAAGCTAAAATTGTGCACACCAAAAAGGACAAATCCTGCACAGTTGCCAGATATATTATCGACCTCTGTAAATGTCTTTGTCAGTAGGTTGGTACTTAGAGTTCACATAGAATATCTAATTTCGCCACTCATTAACTCCATGGTTTATGGTTTTCTTACATTACAGGAAGCAAGCAGCAGACTTTTACGTGGAACATCAGTCAAAGCCTTTCTTCAAGTGAGTCCCTGTAAATGATTTGCCAGTTTTAAGCAGGTGTGAACCAAAAGGGCACATTTATGGTGGCTAGCCACTATCATTAACAGAACCTGTGGCCATGATCCTAATGACATTGTAGGGACATTTGAAACATAGATGACCTTCTGTTCAACATATTGAACACAGATGACCTTCTGCTGGTAGGAATTTCACTTATATGAATGAGTTATTCCGCCATTGCTTCATTTTGCAGTAACCTGGTGCAGTTTGTGTCCTCGGGCCCTGTGGTTGCCATGGAGCTGATGGGTGATGAGGCCATGTCTACCTGGAGGAGGCTCCTGGGACCTGCAGACTCTGCTGTGGCGCGGAAGGAGGCACCGCAGAGTATCCGTGCCCAGTTTGGAACAGATGGCATAAAAAATGTTGGTCATGGCTCCGACTCATTTGCTGCAGCAGCAAGAGTAAGGATGTGAAGCTAGCCTGTTAGCTTTATTCATGCTCATATGTGGCCTTTTACCCTGTGCTCCACATTCCAAGAAATGACTATGCTCTTAAGTGTTTTTTTATTCTGCTTGTTTTATTAGGAGCTTGAATTTTTTTTCCCATCCACAATTGGCCACGGCCCCTCTAATACAGCCATCTTAACAGACTGCACATGCTGCATCATCAAACCTCATGCCATATCAGAAGGTAGGGCACATATACGTATCTATTTGCAGCCAACAGATGTGTTTATTATTAATGATGTGTCTATCTTGGTCCTTGTATGTCTGTTGATACATTCCTAAACTATGTAGTTACAAGTCCACCGACTTGTCTACAATTTCACTCCCCTTCCACCTATGGCTGTTAATGTGTTTGCGTCACACAAAGGCGCTACATGGTTACTGAATTTGGCTTTGGATTTTTCCAAATCCCTGCCCTGATCCCTGTTCATGGAGCATGCCACTGGAGCTCTGACCTGTGAAATTCTCTGGACAGAGCTGAAGTATGCACACAGAAAGTTGTTGACTGGAGGGAGAGGACTAGTTGTTCTGGACATATAAGCCCACACACAGCCCATTAGAATAAACAAGCTCACCAATTAATTTCATCTTTACTTTTGATTTGATCTCAAGTCCTTATCCTTTAGTGGATATTTGGTTGGTATCTGATTTAGACCAGGTTTTTATCTAGTTTCCATGGATGTACTTGGGCTCTCTGTGCTGTGTTCTTTTTCTGTTTTTAGGGATGCCAATGTCGGCCAGCCGTAACAGTCAGTGACTGACTTTGGTGATCCTCTGACTCTTCTCCAGTGCCACCATATGTTCAAACATTTTTATTTGTCCAATACTTTTATATAGTTTATGAACAAATTCCTTCAAAAGTAATGACATTCAACTAATGACAACAAAGATGGTGATCATGGTAAACATAACACTTGCTTTATTAGCATCAGCATGTTAGCATTGCCATTGTGAGCATGTAAGCATGCTGACGTTAGCATTAAGCTCAAAGCACAGCCTCGCAGCACCGTTAGTATTGCTGTAGACTCTAGGAGCCCTATCTTGCACCTGGTGCAGCGCAGCGCAAAGCCCGACGCAAGCGTCTTTGCTAGTTTAAGACAGACGCAGTTGTCAGTTTCCCGTGCAGCGCCCATGTCGTTTAAATAGCAAATGCCCCTGCGCCCATTTGTGCACCCATGGGTGTGCTGGTCTTACAGGGAGGTGTGTTCAGGTGCATTCTGGGCGTATTGCTGTCTTGAGGCAGCGGGAAGTGATCGCACCATTGACCAACAAAAACCTGGTCTACAGTCAATAACGCATTTCATTGTTATTTTTTAACTGTTTTAACAGCGCATTAGTAAAATGCACCTAGACTTGTGCACAGCGCGCACACACTATGCTTGTTACACACACGAAGGGTAAGCACAGCAGCACACAAACATGAAAAAAATATTACAATGTGAAATAGTATTATGACATGATCTGCTCGTGCACTTTCACTTCACGCAAGAGCAGATCAGTTTCTTCTCCTAAACAACCTCTCCTTCCTGCTCAGCAAATCCTCCATCATAACAGCAATGCTCCAAGGTCCAAACGTGCCTGGCTTTTAAAGGGAATGGGAGATGACACTCAAAACTCAAAACACACCTATGATTAATTAAGACGCTAAGGACAACCCCTTTGAACCATGCGCACGGCGCACAGACCCTTTTTGGATTAAGTGGATTTGTACACGCCCGAAACGCACCTGCGCAGGCGCTTCACGCCGTGCACTTAGATCGTTAAAATAAGGCCCTGAGTCTTGTTCAAAAACACTCGACAAGACGACAACATAACATCACGGAATCCTCATAAGGGACTGTTCGGTATTTATGGAATGGACCACCGGAGGAAAATAGGGGAGGGTCATGTCTTTTTATTCTGTGCTGAGGGGAGCGTCATCCAACATTTTTCAGTCCAGAGGGGGGGGGTCACCCAACTTTTGTATTCATGAAACAGCAACATTTCAAAGTGGCTTGTTTGGTGCATAGTTATCCATGTAGCTCTTAGTCTCGGCCCTCCTTCGCTACCAGATGGATCTGACCACATATGCGGAGTTTGCTGGGGGGGCAGGGGGAGCTGCCCCCTGGCGGCTGAAACGGGTCATTTCATTGTTTAAAAAATGAGTGGAATAATTCAATATGAATTACGTCTGGCATGATCAATCATAACACAAAACAACTAAATGGTGGTAGGTAATACATCCGATTTCATATACTGCTTTAATAAAAAAAAAGTATTTCCTGGCTGGCGATGAGAGCAGAAGGACGCAAAAAAACGAAAGTTACTGTTGCACTAGTCTGGACATCTTACCGTGCCAAGGTTGCAATAAAGGTTTCCTAAATGCCACATTTGATGTCAGCTTACTAATTGATTGCGGGTTTTGTGTAGATTTTATACGTTTATTCCACTTTGTCTAAACGGCGAAGAAGCCTAGTGACGAGCAACCTGTTTGTGTGTTGAATGTTAGGCTACCCAGAGTGCCTTGCTGACTGGTCTCAATATTTTATTGTTTTATTTCATGTGAATACTAGTTTACTAGAGGAGTAACTTAGTATTTGAAGTAATGCAGGAAGTGTGCATTTAGTTTCCATGCTTATTGTGTTTCCACAACAATGTTACTGAGTAAATCTACTGAAATGGCTCCCACACCATAACAATGTTAGTGAGTACATCTACTGAAATGGCCCCCACACCATAACAGAGGAGTGGGATGCGTCAGATGAGAATGCAGAGGTATAGTCATGTATGTCATGGCTGTAAAAAAACAATGGGGATCTGTATGTTTTTGCCAAGCGCAAACCAGTACAGAAGGTATTGATAAATTGTTGGGGAGGGTCATGCCTTTTTTCTGGATTGGTTTGGAGGGTCATAGAATTTTTTTAGTGGCGAGGGGAGGGTCATGTCTTTTTTTGGCTAAAGCTCCCAAAACTCCTCCGGTGGCCCCTTAAATAAATAACAAACAGTCCCTAATAAAAAATCAGCTGAGATAACCATGGGAACATTGCGAGCTGAGATGACATTTTGTGTTGGAGATACACATACTTGCTTGCAATGTTTATTCAAAGAACATTAGAAAGGAAGTAACATCAATTAAAAGAACTCAGGAGAAAAACTACCATGAATAGTATTCATGGGTTTAAGGTTGTATTATCAGTGTATAGACCGTTCTCATGAAAGGAGCCATTAAAATAACATTAATTGTGCCTGTATGATATGTAAGTGTGCCAGGATCCTGGTACTGTGCATACTGCTCGTTGGCATGACATACTGCCACACCTAAATGGAATGACGTCATTATAAATGTTATTACTGTAGCTACACCTGTGCTATTCCTGTTTTGACAAGTTGAAATATCTGCCGTGAGAGAGGACCTGTTAAAAAACCTACCTAAGCATGGGCATGCTATGTTTAACTGCAGGGCATAATCCAGGAACTGTTGAATTCCCAATCTGCTACGAAATTGTATTCCTCCAAAACATACATGGAGTATACATTTGTACATATATACAGTACATATGTATATAGTAGTGTTGTGATTTAGGCTGTGTCAGTTTATCAAGTATGACAAAATCTCTCTCATGTCTCGTCAACTTTTGTTTCTCTTAGTTTTGCTAATGTTCATTAAAAACAAGAGCTGTAACTGGCTTGCTTGTTAGTTCAAAGCAAACTTCAACACTTTAGCATTCAGCCCTTTATTGTTGACTTATAGACCTATTAATTACACATGCTCTCTCCTTGACGGTAAAGTCAATGTCATTTAAACATTTCTACTACAGGCCTGTATCTAAGTAGGAGTTTATGTAATCTTTCAAAGGCAGTCCACAGTTTTTTCTGTGCTCATAGCGGTCCGGCTGCATCATAGTTATTTGCTTACCAGTCCCTCCAGGATTTCGCTGCCTTTTTTTGAGATTGTTGTGGCCCAAAATGCCTGATTTCGCGGGAGCTTTTGTAAAAAATTACGATAAAAGTTGCAATGTCTTTTGTATGTTTGTTGCAATGAAGTTGCGGGAGACAGTGGAAGTTGCAAAAAAGTTGCGATTGTTGTTTTTTTTTGTATAGTTCTTTAAAAATAAAAAGGAAACTTGTTTTGGGGAGAATAAAATTACTCTGGGCTGAGTTTTCCTAGTAACCTTACCAAAAAGGCTCAGGATTCTGTAAATGTTGGTAATAATATGAAAATGGCTGGTGGATTTAAGACAAAAAATAATAATTTATTGAATCAATCAAATTTGAACATATGTGTCAGTGGCTTGTTGATCTTTACATTGTTAGTTATTTTCCTATACTGGCCTGGGCTGGGACACATTCATACGGTTTGATAAAGTACTGACTTTAACTTATCATTGCACTTACAATAACGAGCGTAGCTGTCCTCAGTTTAGGTCATCGTGTCGTCTCATCTCCTTTTTCTCCTGCATCCACCGTGCGAGGGGTACGGAGCAGCAGCCCCACCCGCTGCAGAGAGCCGACAGCCAGGATGGAAACGGCAGCAACTTCAGCGACTTTTAAATCGTTAAAGTCTACATTGATGTTAAAATGTATTGGACGGTCTGAAATGTTTTGCACGGTCTTTAGTTGTACGTTTTGTTGGTAAATGAGTCACACACACGTCTCGTCTTCATATCAAAAACAAGGAAATGATCAACCTGTTCTCACTCCCGATTGGTCACTTGCTCTCAGAGTGCATGTGGAACTGCTGTAGTTGGTTGAAGTCGCGGGAAACTTCAGGTTATTGGTCAAATGTGCGTAAAAGTTGTGGTGATTGGTCAAAATTGCGAGTCGCACCAAATTCGCGGTGATTGGTTTAATTCGCGTGAATTGGCGAGATCGCGAAATCCTGGTGGGACTGGCTTACTAAAGACATAATTTCAAGCAGGGTTTGTTGAGTATGACACCTTCTTTACCACACCTACTGGACTGCCATGTGTATCCTGATATTCAAGTAGTAAAGACATGGTGGCTTATTTAAAAAATGATATTAATGTTCTCTTGCCCAACAATATCAATTGCGGCGTAAATTTGAGGTGAGAAGCTTTAATACCTTGGTTGAACAGTTGGCCACAAGTTGCAGGCGTTTTGTGCGGCAGCAGGTATCGCCGTCGCTCTTAACAATCTGTCGACTCATCTGGAGTCTGTCGGCCAGACTCAGTTCATTTTTAGTCCATTTTACAGAATTGTCTTGTCGAAAATCTAAAGCTATTGTAGCAAAAAAGCCAAAACTTAGCTCATAAGAATAATTCTGGCTTTGTATTTTGGCCGGCTTACAAAGGTTTGGAGTTGCATTGTTAAAAAAGGTCCTACACTGCTCGAAATTCTAGTACTGTCACAGTTCCAATGTGACAACACAATGTTTGCCTTCAGACGTGAGGTCATATTTGTGGTCTGAGCCAAAAAATAGTAACCCAGTCTGAGGGTTTGGCCAGCTGAACCCAAACTGTGTCAGTTCAAAAACAAATAATATAAAAAAAACTTGCTTTGATTTCTCTTGAAGATCCATTAGGAGGCCAAAATACGCTACAGCTACGTGTGCAGGGCACAGCCAATCACAATGGTGATAAGGGAAGTTGTGCCTGAAAATGCACTCAGACATGACTGGAATAGAGAAGCCTCTGTTGCCAGGCACCCAGAAAAGGATCTCCTAGCAACAGCTGCTTTTGTGAGCTGTGCAGATTGTGTGTCTATCCTAGGCAGGCTTCTGGCTGCTGCCAGGGGAGGGCACAGAGGACTCGGGAGGTGGTTGCTTTACCTAATACACACATGAGTCGACTGTGACCAAACGATTACCCAAATTAGAGAGAAATTCATCAGCGCTCGCTGTAGCACCTGATCCAAACTGAAAGTCATTATTACACACAGCAGTATTTACAATTAATGGAAAATGTAGACACCTGGTATCCTGCCTGGCAAGTACTTTGTCTGCTTTTTTATCAGGATGTCAGACTGAGATAATGAGACTGGCGCCCTCTTTCAATTACGTGTGTCTGCAGCAGTCTG
>CM042322.1:577500-902500 GCA_023566125.1 Zingel zingel | reverse complement strand
AGACGTCGCTCTGCCACCATAAAAATGAGTGACTACACACCTTCACAATTCCCCAACTTCAGCAGTTGTTCATGACTCAGCGTGCAATCTTGTTTAAAATATTTTTTTTTATGACTTGTCATTTCCTCTGTTTCTGATTATTTTTTTCTGATTTAGTTTTATTCTTTTTATATGCTTTTTGTCCATAACCATCAGTACTTCAAGACCACTGTCAAAATGTTACTGACATTGCAGCCACAGAGCAGGAAAGGGGGTGGTAATTGGCTAATGATTCCATGACACAGACACCACAGCTCATTGATGCCAAAATAATTAAGCCTTTGCCACCGCCCTGTTATTTTATTAGTTCCCCTCTTCAGATCTGCCGCTGGTCGGGTTTATTACTTGTAACACTTAAAGACCCTGGGTGCACAATGTTTATGTGATTGTAACATCTTTCAAGTTACCTTGAGAACATACATTTTCTTTGTAGAAAAACGATATTTGCTAGACGGCTTGGGTCATCATTTCAAAAGTGGCATCAGTGTATATGAGGGGAAATCAATATAGTATTAACTGTTAAATTTCCCACTACATTCTATTTCCTCCCTTAAAGCCTCCGTAACCTCCTTGATTGATTCAGACTCAACTGACTAACTGGGAGTTGAAGCAATTTCATAACTCCACAACCTCACACTCACCTCAGTATTATCTGACAAATGACCTAAACATTTAGCAATCCTACTCTCCAGTGGTGTTCAGTCATCTGATACACGAGATAAATGGAAAGTCACAGCAGCGCTGAGGTCTCAGAGACAAACTGTTGTAGGCTAGATCAGCGTGTTTTTGAGGCTAGCTGATGAGGACACCGATGGACACACACACAGGTCGTGTGTGTGTGTCTATGTAACATTGTTCTGCTACGTACCAAAGTGAAGTACTCTTTCCAGTTAAAATGCAGTGTGTGAAGACATTCTAGACGTCATTATCAGGCTGACAGGTTGGACTGGACAAACCCTGTAAACTGTGAGGAGGTCAGAATGTTAAGTACCGTATTGGTCCGAATATAAGACTTTTTTTTTTTTTTCTCCTAGAAAAACGTCTGAAAAAGTGGGGTCGTCTTATAATTGGGGTCTAGACTTTCAACTGTTCAAGTCGCAGAACCTAAGGGACGTCACCTGTTTCAACAGTCAATAGAGAAGTCAGCTATAAGCTATAGAAATAAAATTATCCATAAGCCATTTTATTTTAATGTTACAAACAGCTGGTCGAAAAAGCAGAGTTTTAGACACTGTAACGTTATATGGTGGAGAGAGAGAGAGTGACTGAAGAGAGAGAGAGCCCAGCGGCATTAGAACAAAGATGTGACTAATAGCAAATAAACGTGTTTTCGCCGATTCATCTCTTGAAATGTAACTGTAGCAAGCATCTCACTATCACTAATGTTATCCACATTCATACATAGACGAAACAAATGAAATATCATACACATACAATCAGCTACAAAAAGCCTGGAAGTAGAACGGAAGTACAACGAGGAGATGTTGGCTGAACAGCCAGAGAAAATCTTACCGTGGTCCTCAAAGCAGCTGCTTCCAAGAGATTGACAGGAGAGTGTGTGATTACGTAATGATTACGTAATCACATTACCAGAGCAGTCATTCAGCTGAAGGTCTTTGAAATATTTACCATTAATTTAAATGTGACACTTTCATCTAGAAAGATATTGAAAATATTATTTTATTTAAAAGATGTTCAAAACAACAACCTACTTTGTTTTATTCAATTTGTTTTTATTAGAATTATTTTCAAATAAAATTATTTTCTTTATGAAAACTATTTGGCTTTTATAAAGTATTTTTCCAAAAATGAGTCTTAAAAAAGGGGGGTTGTCTTATAATCAGGGTCGTCTTATATTCGGACCAATACGGTAATAGATCAGATCAGTTGTTTGTGGTAAGAGCTGGCTTTTGATTATTCCAGTTGACTTAAGACTAATACATAAACAACACAGGACCCGCTGAATGGCTTGATTAAGTGACCTCAAACACACTTTATCATAGAGTTGATGGTAGATAAATTAAATTATGATATTTCCTCACAGAAAAGAATGGAAACATTAAAATATGTGATACAAGATATTATGTTTTTAACTAGGCGTCATATATCTTGCCATAAAGGATCTTCATGTGTTCACACCTCCACACCCTTAGCTGCCTTGCATTGCAGCAACTCAGTCACGAGATTGGGCTGTGTCTTGTGATGTGTCCTCATATCAGAGGGGAGAGACACAACGGTCCTCTGTTAGCCAGTCTTCTTGACCCAGGCTGTACTCTACCCTCTTCCATAGTGTTCCATTACTTTCCCTTTAAATCAGTAACTTAATAAAACATTGGGGGGTCCTGACTACATACTTGATTTAAAGGGACAACGCACATTAATCAACATGAGCTCAAAGTCTAAAATGTAACTGTTTCAGATTTAGCCATGTAGGCTAATTTTCATATGCAGTCCCTAGCAGGTTGATGGCTTAAAACATTAGATAAGCTACAACAATACAACACATAAGCATAAAACAAGAACACATAAGCATAGACAAGTAAAATGACACAACCACTATTCCAGATCATGACAGCTGGCATGTTGATGGCATGAGAAAAACATAACACAAGTAGCATATACAGTAGACACAGGTAAAAGTGCATAGACGCACATTAAGACACATCAACAACACCAAGCACACAAACACACTGTGGGTATGATATTCCATGTCTGGGCTGCTTGAAAGGAAAAAACTGACTGTCCAAAACTACTTTTTCTACTACTACTATTTAACAATCCCCTCTTAGCAGCGCATGGTGGTCACAACAAGCTGTGTTGCCTCACTTTGTCTTACAGTAGATGATGAGTGTAAGAGATGATCAAATAGGCCTGAACTTCCTGTTACACGAGGCTAAGATACTATCCGTGCATCATGTTGGTTAAAAATATACTTTTCTGATTGATTTTTGACCCATCTGCGTAATGCTTTTGTGGAAAAAGATATCAGCTCTTCTTAGTGGCCACTATGCTAAATTTAGGGCACTGTAGTGCACTCAAAAGATCCATCTGAGTAGAATAGAATGATGCTTGATTTTCCCTTTGTTCCCTTTTTTGTTGTTGATTAAACCTAATGGTGAGCATTTAAACGAAATATTGGCATTGCTCCTTTCAAGCTCTGTAACATCAGTGGAGTTTACAGAGAAACTATGACTACTCTTGAAGAAGGTATGACTTTAATTTGTGCCTGATTGGGAGCCTTTTTGTATTCCCATTTTATATACAGATAAGCAAGTCCAATATTCGGTGTCGAGGATGCTAGACGTCTGTGTCATCAATAATAACATGCAGGAAGTTTACTCTGAGTAATTTGATTTTATAGTACATTTATTTCTAACAGGCTAAAACTCTAAATGTAAAGTCGCTACCACACAGTATTATGTCAAATTGTATTTTCATAGGTAAGGTGTTTGTCCAACGTGGAGATGGCACCTTTATTCTGCTGCTTGATTGTTAAAATGACATGATAATAATCCTTGTGATGTCATCTTTTATGATGTGCAGAGATAAAACACATATTGATCAAATTGGAAAAATCCAACCAAAAGCCTTTTTTTCACCAAGCTATATGTGGTTAAAAAGATATGAGTAGTATTTTAAAAGTCTGTGTGTTTTGTAAGTGGTTAGATCAAGGTTAGCAGAATCCTTTTGATAACATAGTGACTGAAATGGAGTGAGCCTTTAAAAAGACAAAGTGCCCAAACCCCACTGGCAGCCATATGCATTGCGACTGGGTTGGACAGTCAGCGGTGCAAGACGTGAGACTTTTTGGATTTCTGGACGGTCATGTGACCACCAGGTCACTCTGCCCCCGCCATTACTGTCCACAAAAGCCAGCAGTCATTACGTAAACATCGATCTAGCCCACTATGGACTCATTAAAATCAAATTAAACTCTGACAGTAGGTCACCCATGGGCAACTAATGCAATTACAGAGAGCAATGCTTTCTTTTATCACTAAGTAAATCTCCCCCTAATTTCCCCTTTACCGTAACTGGCTTTAGTCTCATGTGGCATGGGACACATACACAACAGGCTGTTGCATTTTGCAGATAGTTTCTGTATGCAGGCTGCTGTGTTTATCTTCCTAAGACAGAAACCCTCGACACAGACACGTATCTTACTGACAATGATTATTTCACAGCTGAGCAGCAATATTAGGAGTCCTGTTATTGTTTCTTCTGGTTCACATTCTAGAGAGAAGGCAATCAATCAATTAGATTGTGTCAGTCAGAAGATTGATTGATTGAATGTCTGTACCAAAGCTCATGGAAATCCAGCTAGTAGTTGTTGAGATATGTCAGTGTCTGGTTGAGCGACCAACAGACCAGCATTGCCATCCCTAGAGCCATGCCACTAGCATGGCTAAAAATACTATAACCCCAAAAGCACTCACCTGTTACTTTGACCTGATGAGATCAAGTTGATTGACTGATAAACATGGCTGCCATTTGTCCAAAAATCATTACCTAGACACTGTTGTGCACTGTCTGAGTACCAGCAGTTTTCATAAAACCAGTACCATAAAGTATTTTATAGTTATAGATCTTGAACCTTTGTATGTTGTACAAAATGTATTTCTATATTTTATTTCATGGTACTTTTTTGTGATGTTTCTTTCCTGCTTTTTTGGAAAAATACATATATCATCCTTAGCAAATATGTAAAAATGCAAGACTCTTTGGAAAAGAGCTGAAATAGAAGTCAGGTAGGCCGTATTTCCCCGTGATCTACAGTTCCCGTGAACCTTGCAGGCTTTTTTTCTTCTTCTTTCGTAGTCAATTCAGTGTTGTTAAGTACAACCAAACATTTAAACCAGGAGACTGGTTTTTTATTAGGTTGCTTTATGACCTTGAAACTTGTTCCTGCCTTTTTGCGTGCGCTTTCTTAAACCACAAGAAATGTTGCCCTCCTGTAAGACACAGTCCGATTCTTTTCTCGACACAATCTGAGACAAAACAAATCTTAGATGATGTTACAGTATATGAATGTATTTGTAAATTGTTATATTGTTGATTTGCTGATTTTAAAAAAGAAAAGATGTTCCGCTACAGGGTTGGCTTTGATCAGTTTTAAGTATATTTGCTCCGATGTTGACCCTACCGCTCTAACAAGCTCAAACATACCAATGTATCAACTATTACATAAGCACCATACGTTATGCACGTTGTGCATTCCTGTAGAGTTAATAGTTGTCTTGGTGAATTAATTATTCACATAATTGTCTGTCTCGTGATGGTGGATCCTGTGGGAGGGTTGTATTTCCTGCAGGCACCAGGAGGAGCCCGGCTATGATCCTGGGAGTGTCTGATGTTGAAATAGACAGACACTTAAGATAAAGCTACTGCCTGGAAAAAAAAAATGCTTATCATTTGAAAAGGAGGACTTTGTGTCTCCGTAATGTATTTGTTGTGTACAGTAATGACACAATATTCAAAGGTAAGGACATTGTGTATGATTTGCTTTTAGAGCTACTATGGAAATGTATGGAAACTGTTATCTGGACTAATGTAATTTAATCATGGAAATCATGTCGTAAGCCTATTAGAACTGAAGGAGAAGTATAATAATACCTGTTTTAGAATTATAGCAAGAGGCAGAGATTATGCTACAGTTAACATTTCTTAAATTCTGAAATGTAAATAGGAAGTAATCTATCCCACTAGTTATTATGTAAAAAAAGGTTGCCGAGTGTCTGTGTTTTGTCACTTCCTCAACAAGATCACATGTCCAGTTGCTGAGTAATCACTTTGTCTTAGTAACATCATGCAACAGTACAGGATCTTCAGTTTCAAACTCCACTGTATCATCCACCCGTGACTTTCGTTTGTAGACACTTCATGTCATTGCTTTTAGTTGATAATGTTTATCATACCGAGTTCAAGGCTAATAAGGTCATTTTTCTGTTTTATGAGCGAAGAAATCATAATCGAGATGTTTTCATTCAACAGGAAATTTCACGGCATCTTCGTCCAACCACATTACGTGCTCTTTATGGTAAAGACAAAGTGAAAAACGCAGTCCACTGTACAGACATGCCTGAAGACGGTGTTCTGGAGGTGGGTTGTATGTCACTGATTGTACCTGCCATGGACTGTAGAATACATCCACATTATCTCATCTGTGTAGTTCCTCTGATCCTACACATAGGTTTCCTCATTGTCTTTCAGTCCATGCATAAATAACTACCTTTCATTTAGCCAAGAACAAAACCACTGACTCTGTGAAGCCGTGTCTGTAAACGGGTCTCATGACTCTGCTCTGTGGGCTGGGGCAACCTTAGCGTGCTCTGGTTTTGAGGAGAACAAGAACCGCAGAGGAATTTGAAACAAAACCATTGTTTTATAGGGAGTGGGTCTGACCCGTCGAGCGTCATTGTTCACTCCTGATCTGTTGCTTGGACAAATGCCTCCTTGTTAAACATTAGCCTGTGACTGACTGAGCTGCCATTTCCCAAGACTGGGACAAAGTGGGCTAGTGCAGAGGAAAATTTACTCTGAACTTTTACAACGTCACTATTGTGATATCAGAGTGGAAGGACTGGCTGATTGTTATGTTAAGTTTTAATACAGTCTGTACTGTCATTAATTTGTCATTTCTTTTACAGGTGCAGTATTTCTTCAAGATTCTGGACTGGTGAATGGAACAAGAAAACATGTAACTACATATTCAAAGACTTCACAGTTGTCTCATGTTTCTGTTTATTGTTTTCAGCCTTATTCAGATTAAATAAAGTCACAAGAGCAGACTCCTGACAAGTGTTTTGATCTTCAACATTGAATTAAGTATTTTCACACCAACTAAACATCTTATTACACGGGATACTGCATTGCCTCTGATATTCTCTAACTTTCTGACCAGCGACTTTGGTATTGGATTCATACATTACACTTTGAAAAAAATGTACAACTGCATAAATATAAAATTATTCCACCATGAAAATGGCTGAAACATTCAATAGTAAGTTGCATCACGTCATGTGATGTCTCCAGCAAAACAGATTTCAAAGCACTGAGTTGCCACTGTTTCCGTGATGACAGTCTTCTAGGCTGGACCCACAAAGCTCTACACTATGAATTAAGAATGAACAGATGTAAGCGTATTAAACAGAAATGTCATCAAACCATATCCTACAGCTAAGGTGAACAAATAAAAGGTGTACAAATCACTTCCTTCCACAGTCAACTTGGGTAATAGAAACACACACAAAAACAGATTCTATGGAGCGCAGTCATTTACTCATTCATGGGCCTTAAAGGTTCAGAGTACCGTGCTAGTATTCAGTTAGTCAGAGAAGCACATTAACACACTCCACACACACATAAAGGAACACCTGCACACAGAGATGGGCACACGCGCACACACCTTGGACCACTAAAGCTGACATAAAACAGGAGAGATTACAACAGGACTAGACTACAGCACTGGACACTCCAAAAATATATCGAAACCACGTCAGAATTTAACACTTTGGGGACAGAAACACAGCTCGCTACACGTCAGTAGTGGAATTGCGGTTTTACAGTAATAGATGAACACATCCCATGGCTCAAGGAATATTTTCATGTACAGTAGAATAAATATTTGCTATTGCTACTCATGTATTTTACATTCTAATCCTCGACAAACGCACAGAAAAGCTAGTGTAAAGCACACAGATTAAGTGTAGGTCCTGTATATTATGAATGTTCAAAGACTAGTGGTGTTTATCTGAACTCTTTATTCTCTCTACATTTTATTTGTTTTTCAAAATGAGAGTGCTCGTCATGGCTGAGGTCACGAGGTGATTGTGAACTTAACGTCAAAGCGTCCTTGATAGCGGTCTTTCTCGCTGTAGTCGATGTTTGCTCCGTACGCTTTGCACTCGATGCGGAGCTCCTGATCCAGAGTGAGGTTGGTAAACTGAATGGCCACCAGAGGCTGCAGGTACTGGGGGTGCAGCAGTTTGCCGTAGTACGGGTAGTACTGCAGAGGAAAGCCTTCGCCCAAGCCATAGTACTTGATCTCTCCAATCTTGCTTTCATCCTCTTCTCTCTGCAGACACAGCAGTTGAATATGAAATAAAAATCTAACCTTTTTACAGCATAAATACATAATAGTACATATGTAGTAATACATCATGGCCAGATACCTTATTTTTGCAGTAAATAGGGATCAGGTTGGGCTGTACTTTGGCCTGCAGAGCCTCTGGGAGGGACTGATTGTTAGAAGGACCCTAAAGAAAAGAGAGAGACTGGTTGATGAACAACGTTCTCAGCTGGTGGTTATGTTAGGTAGGATTGTGGCTGGCATCAGACGGTTTACATTGTGCATCTTGGTGGGATTTGAGTTTTTTTTTGTTTTTTTTAAAGAACACGTTGCCTCCTTGAATGCAGCAAAGTTTTTGGACAGTTTAAAACAAAAAGGATACAAAACCAGAGATATTGTCCTTTTTATTCAACGCATTCTTCTTTCTTCTCCTTCCTTTGTTAAAATCTGCCACCTACATTACCCACAATGCAACTCTGACTGAAGACAGTTTGGTCATGTGTTACGCTAGTAGCAGCTAATATAGCCTTGAGCAAAGATAAGGAGCGGGTTACAGTGGCCTAACTCCACACCTCCCAGATTTTGTCATTTTCAAACTTGTAGTTTTCAGTCCCAGCTGATGCTTGAGGGCATTTATTCACACACTCCATCTGGAGACACTAAAGTCTCTGTACAATTTTTTTCACATATGCAGAAGAACTCCCCAACGCATGTAAACAGGCTTTGATGAGTCATATGCAATATTGCTGGAAATGGAGCAAGTCTTTGCTGCATTCAAGTGACATCAAAACTGAAAAAGCCATCACATCCAACTTGTAGTAAGTCTGCAGCTGAATGCATGGAAAGTATGTCAACCTATGTAAAGCTAGCCTGTCACTAATGAAAAACAAATATGACATTTTGAAAACAGGCAAACATGTACTGTATGCATATTACCTACATGTATGTTTTTGAGCAGTGCCTGATTTATTGCTACAGAATAAGGCTGATTTACGTCCCCAGTACTTTATTTCTATAAAGTAGTGAAAGTTCCAAAATGTTATAATATAAACGCATCTAAAAACGAAGGGTCTTTGCTGACTAAGCTAACAGTTTGCTTTACACAGTTTGTTGGTGGGTGACATTTCATGCTAGTTAACTAGTTTATTTAGTTATTAGGTTAAACCTCGGTCTTTGGGATGCTACCCCTAAATAGGTTTTTCTTACACTTTTACAGATTTTATAACTATTTATTTTCTTTTTTTCAACATTTTCATTCATTTAATTCCAAACCCTGTGGCCTCTATCGGTGTGAATGCCCCTACGAAAATGAAAGCTATAATGTTGCAAGTGTGCAGTAAACCTACCCTCGGTCTGAAGTTGACAATCCTGTTAAGCTTGACAATAATGCAGGGCTTCCCGTCCTTAAAGCCAAAATGGGGATCGCTCTCCCCTGAGCAGCTACCAAGCAAAGACCTTTGGAAACGGCAAGCTTTCCTCTTTCCAAGGTCACTGTCCAGAGAGCCACGGTCCTTGTATGGAAGAGGAACGTCTGCAAACGGTACAAAACAACACAACACATTAGACCTGTAAATACAAGTGAATACATTATACACACTCTTTTTTCCAAGTACATTCGTATGAGTATTTACATAAAAGTAAGAGAAAATAAGATAAGTGTTGTTAGATGTTTATTATTAGAAAATTGTTAACAGATCTAAATACATAAATATCAGTGACAAATCTTGCTTGTTACATGCTAATCAGGGATCAGTATGAATATAAATGTTATACTTGCCTCCACAGTCTTCGAATTGCATCTGATCAGCCTGACGCTCTACATCATACTTCTCAAGGAAACTCATCATGGCGTCGGTGTATTTCTTGAACGTACTCTCATCAGACTTGGTGTAAGCAATTTCAGACTTTTCTGAGCGTGGGGTGTGTGATAGACCTAAAAAAACAAATTGTTTTTGATAAGAAGATAACAAAAATAAAAGGGGCAATATTGATTCTTGACAGAAGCTACAGTGCGTATCATGTGAGCTATTCTTTGTAAAAACCCAGAGAGAGTCTCTGGTCTATTATCTTAGGACAACACACAATGTAGGGTTTTGGGGATTTCCTCCGATGGTCCCTGTCTGCTCTTTATAGCAGTAGTTTTCCACAGACCTTGTGCACAAGGCCTCAATGAGGCGTGGCATTTAGAGAAGGAAACATGACATTAATGAGCCTTTTTACAGCCTTGGTGGATCAGTTTACTTGTTGCAGTAGTTCTAGGCAAGATTCAAGTTATTTGAGAAGCAGACACAGAGAAGTAACATTTAGTCATCTGAATTTCAGCAGAGGCTTGTGAAAGTTCACCGATCCCCTGCCCCCACCCATACACTCTCACGTGTGTCTCTCGCACAATGGAAACTTTTAGCCCCAGAGTGAGAGGCGGGCTCGGGCTCTGAGGGAAGAAAAAAAAACTACTCCCTAACTGCTTCCTTTATCGTGCCACTACTGGAAACTCACTTCAGCTCAAAGCGCTCCACACTTGTTTCTCTTCCAGGCTGCACTTTGATTGTCAACAGTCGTGGACGGCTGACAGACAAATCGGCAAGCACACTAACCCGTGTTCATGAAGCCAGTCATTAACAATGACGGCTAAAAATACCGCCAAGGCTACAGCGTGTGCGGTGCAAACAAGTACTGGCACAACAAGACAAGGCTGGGTATTAAAATCTGCACCGTCACCAAGCTTTCAGGAAATTTCAAAACGCTCGTAATGTGACTGTACTAGTGTTTGATGTTCTCACAAGATTACAGATTAGAATTTTCTGCAGAAAAACAAGCTTAGAGACCTCTAAGCTGAGACAGAACAAAATCTTTTTTTCTTACAAAGCATGAACTACAGACTTGGCCTGTCACACACATGTGTGTGTAAACACGTTGGCGGTGGGTGGCACAATCATAGCACACATGAATCGTTTCAGTCACAATGGGTGTAAGCTACAACAGTTCTCCTATAGCCTGAGGGGGGAAACATTGACTGGCTGAGAGGAGTGAAGGACAAAATGGCTGAACCTATCTAAGGTCAGAAAGACCTCTGATTGAGTAGCCGCTTAAAGGCGCACCCCCGACAGTCATTTTTAACTGCATGAACCACAGACAGCCACAGCATCCCAGAGGCTTAGCCAAAACCATTTCTGATCAGTGTGATAGAGTCCAAAGCAAAACTATTCTTGCTTTAGCCAGAACGGAGACATCCATTACTGCAGCAGATCACTCAAAATGGCAAAAAAGTACAGAGTATGTTATTTACCTGGGGGAGCGACTCTGTCCTGGTAGGTTGGTTTGTAGTTACTTAACGTGAGCAGCAACGCCTGAATGGTCCCAATGAAAATCCCAGCCAAGCATCCATAGAATATCAAGTAGAACAGGAGGATCTTAACTGTAGGGGAAAAGATACACTTCATTAATAATAATGTAAAAGGATTAGAACTGCAACAAAAAGTAGATTTAACAGATTAATCTGCGACCATTTCGATCATTTATAGTTTCAGTAATTTATGCAGGAACATTTTCAAACAATCTCTGACTTAAGCTCGTTTAATGTAAGGATTTTTCTCTGTTTAATATCATTGTGAACTGAATAGATTTAGGCTTTGGACTGTTGCTCAGACAAAACAAGACATTTAAAGACCTTGGATCAGGGAAAAGTTGATACAGTGTTCGACCAAAATCACATTAATCCCATTCGAGAAAAAGCAGACTTAAAATGATTAACTTTTTTCAATGTTACAGGAGAGAAACACGTTTTGATTCAATGACCAATTAACATAAAACAAGTAAAGGTTATCTTGATTAAACACCGAGGAGTAATAAGTGAATGTGCCAGTTACATTTACATAATAATACATAATACAAACAATAAACTTAGCATTCAAGGGCTGTCAGGAGGTAAGAAACACGTCCCCTCCACAATCTGCCACCACCTTTCTCTTCTCATTAGGGAAGCCATTTCAGAACAACAATGACTCCATGTGGGTTGTTTTTTTTTCAACATAACTTTTATTTAAAATTTACTGCAATTATGCAGCAGCAGGAGGGCTGCAGCCTCAGTTCAACAGGATGAGTCACTAGTCATTCCTGTCGCGCAGACCCTTCCCCCATTGTTTCTCCACTTACAACAGGTTTGTCTTCTAAACACAGTCCTCACATAACTGAACAAAAAGGTGGCACTTTTTCTTTCTCTGGCTTTATTTATTCCATTGTTGAAGACACAAACTTGTTATTAGCATTTCTTGCATTCCTAGTTTGATCTTACTCCAGGTTCATCTGATCTCCAATGCACCTCTGGGAGTAATTTTGCTATTTCATATGTTAACATACATTTTGAGTTCATGCAAGATTTAATATGTTTGCATGTGTGTGTTTCTGGAATGGAATGGGACCGTTGAGAACATAGGGCCTTGAAAACCTGAAACAAAACATCTTTAGGCTACCTACTGTATACACCACAAGCCTTTGGATATCAAATATTATTCTGTATTTGATGCCAGATCTTTTTCTACCACTGACATACAGTAACAGCCAATCTTCTGGCTTCATATTGTTTCAGATTTGGGGTTCCTGAAAACCGACAGACAGTCATCAATGTTCCCATTCCTCGTGTATTTGCCGTTTGATGTGGCACCTTCCCAAAATGTCTTCCCACTTCTAGTTGCACGTAAAAAATTAGCCACTGTGAAACCAGTCTGGTGGGATGATAACATCCAGCATCAACTAGGCCTACTCCACAGCCTTATCTCCTGCTACAGACTGTTAACTGACAAGTCTGCAGGAGACTCCTCTGGCTTACTGGGCTCGCCCTCCCCATGCCTGTGAGCTTTGGCATAAAGCACACTAAGAACATAGAAGTAGTGTTTGCAGCACATGTGATCGAGATCAGAAAAATGTTGAATGTACAGTGGAGACAGACAGCCTTGCATTCCTAAATGGCTGCTGGTTGTCACAGCACCTGCTACCAGTGTAAATGCATGGTGAGGTGTTGTCTTCTGAGCACGTCTGCAACCAAAGCACGCTTGCTTGCTGTGAGACGCACCTATTGAGAAGGAAAACTATACACTGACAATTGTGCTAGCGAGTTGTGTAGGATTTTGTGCATTCATTTCTTGTGAAATGGCCATATAAGAAATAAAAATGATGCAATCAGCACCTGTTTAGTGGGTGAGAAGTATTTGCAAAACAAATTCATTTTTTCTCATGGATACGTGTGAGACGGAGGCAAACAGGCGTGTCAGATGGTGTGAAGTTACAGCCATTGTTTCACTGCGTTAGCCCTTTGTGGCCCTGTGACTATTTCTTTTACTATCAATAACATTTCCTAGCTGGTTAAAAGCAGTTATGTTGGCATCAAAGGGGCATGATTATAGTTATAGCCAATAACCTGAACGTTATTGAAAAGACAGGACATCAATTCTTTGTGAGTGCACGTGACAGAAGTTCACAACACCATTTTGTAGGCAGAAATGCCGGATGTGAACACTGTTAGTTACCCAGACATGTGTAGCTCAGAAAGTGGCCTACTGGTGGTGACAGGCAGAGTTTGAATGGAGAGCACCTCCCCCACCAGACTGCTGCAGAAACCGTCACCACATTCACACCATACTGATGTCTCTCCACCTTTACTGACGTTTTTATTGCTGCCTAATCAACGCTTTAGTGCATTTTCTGACACATTCAGCGGACTTAAATGTCACGAAAACACTGGTAGCGGAGAAATGAGCCACGGTCACCTGTATGACACTGAAGCTCATCATTTCCTATATTTCACATACTGACAAACAACAGAAATTCATTCAAACACCGAAGTTCATTGAAACATCGTCTAGCATTAGTAATGCACCCTTTCTAAATGACAGACCGCGCTGGTTTCAGCAACTCAAGGGCACAGTCCAGACATACCTGTTGCTTTCAGAGCAACCTCGCTCGCTTTTAGTTAGTGCGACATCACTCTCCCTCCATCACGACAGAGACCAACAGCCTGTACTAGATGCACACTGACAGTATAACCACACGAGTGGTATTATTACCTGCTACACTAATAACAAGTTATAGCTCCTGTAAGTTCGCTAAAAACTCGCCATTGACTTTTGTTACTACAGACCAGTTGTGACGACATAGTACTGCAGCATTACCGTGATTTTTCGTATTTGAGCTTTCATGAAGCTTTGATGAATGAGCGCTGTAAACTGGCAAAGACATGCCGACCAATGTCTCATTTCTTTCAGTAGATAGGGAGGGGGCGGCCCTTGAGACATGTGAGTCGTGATCGGTTCAGCACCGTGTTACCAAGCCGAACACGGCTGTGTTTCACACGGGGGGAAATGTAATTTATAATTTGTTAAACGGTTTAGCGAGCTTATTGGGTACTGTATAATGGCGTGTAGTTATCCTATCTAATCAACAACCACTCCTGACCGTATTAGGCGAGCCTTCCCTCGTCTTAAAGTATTGAAAACGGGTAAAAGGATTAGAGCTGGATCCATTAATCTTGGGTTTGAGTGAAAGGGGTGGGGGGACAGAATAGCCGGGCCTGCACAGGAGTCAGAGATTAGCTATTCGGCTTATTATTGATATGAATAAAATGTCCTGTTCTCTTCTACTCTCATTAGGAGGCTAAATTCAAGAGGTAGACCAATGAGGCACACAACAACCCAACCCAACTTTTAACATTTGGATTAGTGGAAAGTCGTGGCCCACCACACACACTGTCCTTCAACATGACCTTTTTATAAAGGACGTTTATTAATTAATAATTATGGCCGACGCCTTCGGTAATCATTTCCCTTTCACAATGTTTTAACCATAAAACCAATTGTCTACTTTAATCAAACTCATATGAGCTAACGTTAAACAGTCAAAGTACGCATGTAAGGGGACACACAATTCATTTATAGCGAGTTAATTGTTTAAAAAAAAACGTAATTAGTTATTTTTTAAACTATATTCGACCTGTAGCGTGTCTAAAATTAGATACGCCCGTTTCGTGTTTCACAAAGGACTGTAGCTATATCCAGATTTGACAGACCAACTTCTAACGTTACACACACACACAGCCTCCATTGAAAACCGAAGTCACGACGCATCATGTCAAAGACAGTCAGATCTAACAGGTGCTGCTGGTTTTGCAGTCAGAAAATAAGAGGGGAAAAAACCAACAGTTTCCACTCTCGGCCAAACGTGCTGACTTAACCTCCATAACTGGTAAGCTACTTGACATTGTCCTGCCGTCTCTAAACGGTAGCTAGCTTCTAAGTTAAGTAAAATAAGGAAATAAATACTTACACCAACTGCTCCCTGTTCGTCCTAGAAACTCCCTTTTCTCTGAATTCCACACAAATGACTTCCATCCACCGTCGCTGTCTTTGTTCCCCGACATATTAATAACTCCCCGGTGATATCCCCGTTTTTCGGTGGGCTTGATTTAACGGTTTGGTTCAGGTAACGTTACTTGTAGCTCCGACTGTTAACTGTCCCCCTCAGGAAACGCGAAAGGACAGCTTCGTACCAGACTCCTCCAATAATACCACGCACAATCTATCTCTCATGGAAACCAGCTCCGCCTGCAAACTCCCGTAATAAGTTACCCCCGAAGAGGGAGGGCTCAGTCTAGCAAATCACAATCTTGCTATGCTTTTTGCGTAAGAGGTAAACGGAGGGGGGGGGGCTTGCTATAACAGGCTAGCACAATAACAGTTGCCCCCAAACGTTTCATATGATGCCAGCGTCATGGTAACCTCTGCGGTCCCTTAAGTCTCTCAACTCTATTTGGTGACAAATTTAGCAAAAAATGTGCTGTCAGTAATAATTATAGGACAAAGCTAAGAAAAATAGCATTTCCTGAAATACCTTAAGTGTTTATAATGATGTAAAGCCTGCTATGGAAAGCTGGATACACTTATTTCTAAAAAAAGGGCATAAACTGATTTGAGCTATGATTAGCCTTAACCACAGGTGTGCCAATAAGTAGCTTAATACAAGTTTGTTATTGGCTACTGTACATTCAGACCCACCTGTATGGCATCTAAAAGTAGTCCACTTCAACTCTAAAGGAACTTATTTTAAACATTGCTACAAAGGATGGTCATACCAAACAAAATGTTTACAAAGAAGCCAAACTATAGATAAACTGAACATGTATTTAATATGGGGAACTGACTGGAACATAGTGTAGTCAAATGTAAATTAACTGCACGAAGGAAGAAGATCTTGAATACAATAAAATAATTTGTTGAGCACTTAGCATAGATACATTTTGATACTGCACCTAGCTAATGCCATTGCTAAATGCTTGCAAAATGGGCTAAATTAGGAGGTGTTCAAATATTACTGTCTTGTAAACTGTTTATTTAACATGAACAGCCTATTATCCAATTCAAACTGAAACAAACTCTCATGGCAAAAGTTAAAGCTAAACAGGAAGGGAGGTTATAGAGTATTTTGTTTTAAAACCATCAGGAAAGTCTTGATTTGTTGTGATTAGTAGTCCATATTTAGTTGAATAAGTGTATTCTGGTACTCTAACTCAGTGTCACTTGGTCATGAGTCACAAAGTGATGAGACACAGAGGAGATGCTTACCGTGTGAATACTGTCACGGAACGAGCAGGAGTCAGACTGGTGGTAAGTGAAATGAGCTTTATTCACAAAATCCAACAGGAGGATAGGTGAGCTGGCAATGCACAAACAGAACTTAGCTGGAGTCTTAGGGCGGCAGGAGGATGATAGCAGGTAGGATTCTCAATGGCAATAGGTAAGTAGCAGGAGAGAGTCTTGGTGTCTTGTTACAACGAGACCAGACAATGAGTGAATGTGCATGTGCCAAATATAAAGATGGTGGACTAATGAGGTGCAGGTGGTGAACTGATGAAGTGCAGGTGTGAGTGATCAGTACTGAGGAGAGAGTGAACGAGTGGGAGGAGTGAGTGCTGGTGAAGGTGGAACCCTGACAGTATCCCACTCCCGAGGCGGCACCTGATGACAGAGAAGAGGGATGAACACTGCGACGAGGTCTACCGACCCCTGGGGGCGGGGCGATCAGGATGGTCGGCATGGAACTGAGCGAGGTCCAAGATTTCATAGCGTGGCACCCACGACCGCTCCTCTGGACCGTAGTCCTCCCAGTCGACCAGGTACTCAAGGCGCGGACCTTGCCGCCGTGAGTCCAAGATGGTGCGGACTCGATAGATAGCCTCCTCTTCAACGGGAACGGGAGGCACCACGTTGTCAGGGTCTGGAAGGTGAAGAAACCGGGTCAGTGAAGGGTTTCAGAAGAGATACATGGAATGATGGGGAGATTTTGTACTGTGGTGGAAGGTTTATTCTGTAGGTGACGTTGTTCAACTGCTTCTGTACAGTGAAGGGTCCAATGTACCGAGGACTCAGCTTGTGGCAGGGCAGGCGGATGTCCCGAGTTGACAACCACACCTTCTGGCCAGGTTGGTACTGAGGAGGATCAGACCGACGACGGTCTGCTTGCTCCTTGTGCCTCCGTACAGCTTGTTGGAGCTGTACGTGAGCCGATTCCCATACCTCGGCATTATGATGGAACCAGTAGTCGACGGCAGGGACCTCCGAGGGCTCACCTGACCAGGGGAAGAGAGGAGGTTGGTAACCCAGGATACACTGAAACGGGGTGAGCCCCGTAGTGGACTGTCGATGGGAGTTCCGCCCATGGGAGGAAACTGCTCCAGCTGTCCTGGTTCTGGTGGCAATAAGTCCTCAAATAACGTCCGATCTTCCGCTCAGTCTGAGGATGGTACCCTGAAGACAAGCTGACTGTAGCCCTGAGGAGCCTGAAGAAAGCTTTCCAAACCCTGGAGATGAATTGCGGCCCTCTATCCGACACAATGTCTTCGGGAATGCCGAAGTTTCGGAACACATGGCTGAAGAGGGCCTCTGCGGTCCCGAGAGCGGTAGGGAGTCCGGGCAGGGGAATCAGCTTACAACCCTTTGAGAATCTATCCACAACGACAAGGATACAAGTGTGGCCATTGGATCTGGGGAGGTCGGTCTTGAAGTAAATTCCAAGGTGGGACCATGGACGTTGTGGAAGGGGGAGCGGCATAAGCTTGCCTTCCGGTAGCCTTCTGGGAGTGTTTGTTATGGTGCAGACTGAGCATCCTGAGACATATCGGGAAACATCCTGAGAGATGGTCGGCCACCAGTACCGCTGACTGAGGAGCGAGAGGGTACGTCTGCTGCCCGGATGTCCTGAACCGGGAGCAGTGTGAGCTGAGTCCAGAAGGTTGTCACGAAACTGACGAGGCACGAAGGTTAACCCCTCTGGAACTCCCGGAGGAGCGGGATGAAGAAGGTTCTCCTCGGACATCTTCTTGTCGATGTCCCAGATGATCGGGTTGACAAGCATGGTTGGAGGGAGGATAGGTTCGGATGACGAGCTCTTGACGGCTCTGGCGTTTACGGACCCTTAGTTTTTGTAGGAGTGGAGATGAAGTTCCCCGCTGAGCCAGAATCGATGAGGGCTTGCGCAGATACGTGAGGTCATCACATGTACAGGAGTACGAATCAGAGTTTCAATTGTTGGAGGAAGTTGAATGGAACTCACCGCTGAGGTCGAACCGGGCAGTCTCCGATGAGATGTTTATCATCCCCACAGTATATGCAGAGCCAGAGTTGAATACGGCGCTGACGCTCCATAGGTGACAGGTGGGTTGAATCAATCTGCATGGGCTCAGATGCGGGGGGAACAACAGACTGAACCGAGAGCAGAGGAGTGGCAGTGGTAGCAGAGTCTTCACAGGCAGATAAACGCTGAGACACACGAACGGTCTTCTGAATAAGATTCGAGACCCATCGTGTCATCATAGACCCACCACCAGCTGGCGGACCTCTGGATTGAGACCATGTCGAAAGGCAGTGATGAGGGCCGTCTCATTCCAACCACTAGCTGCCGCCAGAGTGCGAAACCGAATAGCATATGTACTCACAGAAGAATGTCCTTGGCGAAGCCTGTAGAGTTGGTCCTGAACGGTGAGGTCAGCAGCAGCCTGCCTGAAAACTTCCTTGAAGTGTTCAATAAAGAGTGACAGGGATTTTACCACTTGGGAGTCCGAATTCCAGAGAGACTGGGCCCACTGGAGAGCTCGGCCTGACAACAGGGAGATAATAAAAGCCACCCGGGCCGAATCATTAATGAAGTGATGAGCCTGCATTTGGAAATATAATGAGACCTGAAGCAAAAAAACACATCAATCCTCCGCCTCTCCAGAGTATGTCTCTGGTCGGGCCATGGGACTCGCAGAGGCAGCAGACGAAGCAGCGGGTGTTTGCAGAAGCAGATGCTGGCGTGCTGAGAGGAGGATCTCTTCGGGTACGGTGGGTGGATTACTGAGTGGTGAGGGAAGGAGAGACTGACGAACAGCTTGCACCAGCTCCGCGAATGGATCACGTAATAGATTCTCCTCGGGATCCGTTGGATTCTGCATGTTTTGGGTCTGGTCTTCTGTCACGGAATGAGCAGGAGTCAGACTGGTGGTAAGTGAAATGAGCTTTATTCACAAAATCCAACAGGAGGATAGGTGAGCTGGCAATGCACAAACAGAACTTAGCTGGACTTTTAGGGCGGCAGCAGGAGGATGATAGCAGGTAGGATTCTCAATGGCAATGGGTAAGTAGCAGGAGAGTGTCTTGCTACGACAAGACCAGACAATGAGTGAATGTGCATGTGCCAAATATAAAGATGGTGGACTAATGAGGTGCAGGTGGTGAACTGATGAAGTGCAGGTGTGAGTGATCAGTACTGAGGAGATAGTGAACGAGTGGGAGGAGTGAGTGCTGGTGAAGGTGGAACCCTGACAAATACTTCACCTTGTATAAGATCAAAACATTCACAGAGGATTGAATTGAACGGCATAATACTACTTTTCATCATAGCCATTCCATTCCTATTAACATAAATGAGCTCATGAGTCAATGGTAATGGCATAGTCAGTACAGAATACATCTATCCTTATGTGTCTGTGTTTTCATTTTGTAATTTTGTTCTGTGAAGCACTTTGGGCTGCATGCTTGCATGAAAGGTGCTATATAAATAAATACAAGTTAAAGTAATTTTATCTATGCTAGGAGAGTGAAGGGAGGGTTTCTGGAGAGTTGCTTCAAATGTAGCGCAGGCCAAGAACAAAATATGCTGGTACACTAACAGTGTTTCTCATTAAACTGGGATATCATCAGTGGAATCACTGCCCAGTAAGTGTTAACAAGTCTCCTGTCAGCTCATAGTTTAAAGTCATGAACTCACCATTGTAAGTTATGGAGTTGAAAAACACATCATATAAATGAGTTATTGACTCTCTGAGTTTACTTTCTCTCCACTCTGTGAGGTAGTGTATTGTGTAAATGTACGCATAGATGCATTTATGTTTTGTTACACTATTTTGCCAGTTGTTAAAACACAGCACTCACTGAACATATATCTTGTACAAGGTTTGACATCTGCTACTGTATACAGGTACATCCAAATCATCTAGCTCACAGGAAGTGTTTTAATGCTTCTGCAGCAATAGACAGCAACAGTAGTTTTCTTGATAAAGTATATAAAAGTACCAGCTGTCACCATGAGCACCCATGGCTGCTGTGAGACAAAAAATGATATCAACCAGATTTCCTTCTCTTACATAAAAAGAGCACCTCTGGTCTAAATTCCTCTTTGATTTGCAAATGGGACACATTTCAAAATTGAGTCAACCACAACTGTTTTCCTTCGTCTGAGCATCCTGAGTAAAAGTGCCAGTGTTAGCCTGGGTTTCCCTACCATTATAAATCTTAGATGCAGCACCCAAGCCGTTTTTGGCAGCACAAGTTTTTTTTTTAAGCTTTTTGAGTGTTTTTTATTTATCATCTGCTCTAGCTTTTCCAACATTTTAGACACAGATATGGTGATAATAACGGTCCAGAATTATGTCAAATTGCATTTTTTTTAATTGAAAAACATAATTTTTTTTTTAGGAAGGACCCCTAAAGCACCCACCCACCCACACACACAAAATATGTGCACCCAGCGCGGTGTAGTCTAATGTATTGTAGTGGGTATACTGTACTGTATATGTATATGTTTGGGGGGGTGGGGGTCTGGGTGCCCTTCCCCAGGAAATTTTCAGCGTTGATACACTTTTATGCACCAATTCACGGCTTTATTTAGCCTATGCAAAGTAAAAAAACCACAGATGACAATTTAAAATATGTCAAAAATATAATGGAAAGTATATTGTTGTGGGTCATTGGGCATTTTTAAGTGGGTATATGGAAATCCTGGAGCTTTCTTAGTGAGTATACTGCGTATAGCTGCGTATCACATAGACTACACCACTGTGCGCACCTAAGTCTTCCACAAACCAAGGGTAAACACCATTATGTACTGAGCTGTTTTCACACCATTATAAGTAAACAATGTAGCACACTCCTTTGTAAGATGATTGATTGTGCAGTGATAACAGCCCCCTGTTTACACAGATCAAGCGTTTGCCAAGGTTACCGGGAGGTGCAGCATTCTGAGATAGGTTGTGGATGGAAGCTGGTATGCAGCGTGTGAACTGCACTAGAGCTCATCAACAATAGTGTGTCTATGCAGCGGGCCGGAGGGGTGATGGTCTCCTGACTTTGGCTCTTTGACAGCGCAGTGGATACACACAGAGGCAGAGCAAAACACCTTGGTTCAAAGCAATCTCATATGGTCAGATGAGAGAGTGAAAACCGGCCTTCTGTAGCCTGTCTGGTGGCATATGTATATGACTCTAAATTGTGTTTAAATTGACTATACTGATATGATGAAATGATTTTGGATTGTAAAACTTTCCATGTTGAGTAGGAGGGCAGCGATTAACCTGTCTTCAACTTTTAGCCAGTTCAGACCTGATGTTGGTGCTGTACGGACACTGGAGAGCAAGGCATGCCGCATACTCAGATTGGACAGATAGTCTAGCTAGCTGTCTGGATTTACCCTGCAGAGATCTGAGGAGCAGTTAACCAGAGTCCTCACAAATCCACCAGAGGTTAGAACGCCAACACAAAGAAAGAGGAAGGTGGTGCTGGACAGGTAGCATGCAGTGAGTTTATCCAAGCTTTTTCAGAAAAACAGCACCTGCTGCTAAAATAAGGCCTCAGCCTAAATTGTTTAACTACAAATGTGTGTACTTTAGCTTAAGGCAAGGAATACTCTTTAAGGTGTTAAACTTCATGAAATGGACTCTTTATAAAACACAAGGACCTCTATTCATTAATTTATGTTCACAAAATTATCTTCATAATACTTCTGATTGAATATGTTGTCAAAACACACACTTACATAATCATTTTACTACACTGCTCTCCTTGTGTAGTAGTTCTTAGCTTGAGCTATGCTTTTTAGGATTCAACAGTCAATTTGAGCGGTGGCTCATGATAGCTTTCTGTTCTAAGCAGTTTGGCAGGTGCACACGATGACGACCATTAAAAGTTTGAGAATGTTGTCGGTGCAGTGCCTTGGAGTCTCTGCCTTTCACTGAATGTACATTCCACTTTAATTGACTCGAGAAGGGAGAGAAATACCCTGATTATCCTACATGAATGTCCTCTACCAGTGTTTAGTGGAAGAAAACTCATTTTGTACTTATTAACCTGGGTTGACTGACTCCTTTTCCTGTGCTGTATTCACATACAAGCATGTCTTTGTTGCTAGCCTTCAAATTACACGTGGTTTGGGTCCTGCCTGGAAAAGTTGACTTGAACTTCTCATTTTAAGGGTTATTCGAGGAGGGGCCTGCACATCCTTTCCTCCTTCACTTCCTGAACAACATGTGGACCCTCTGAGGCCATATGGTTTGACCTTTACATTTGTAATGGCAGCTGTCACAGGTGAATAAGCACGTGATCACACTGCACGTAATGATCAACAAGTCCCTGGGAGACTCCAATAATATCCTATAGACGGGATCACAGCTGAACATTTTATGGTAATTGACTGCCTATATCAGATATCAGTTTTTGCAGTGGTAGAACAGCAACTCTCCTGTTCTGCGAGTTAAAATTAGTATTTTTGTCAAAGGAGTCTGGTGGTTTTGAAGAGAGCAAGATAACGGCTTCAGTTCCCCATCTGAAAGGACTGGCAAGGTAAAACAGTGAAAATATTCTAAATATAGCATGCACTTAAAGGGACACTTTGCCGATTTTAAACCAGCTCTGTGTCATTGTACTGTGTGTGCAGATGAATGGCTTTCCTCCGTGGCACCAGCTATCAGTTCCTTAGCCTAATGTTTTTTTTGATGATACTTTTTGTGCAAAGGAATGTGATGTCATGCCTGTTGTGTATGGTTATTTTATCCAGGCTATGAACCAATCAGATTGCCAGATTTGAGCTACCCTATTAATCCTAACCCTATTTAATGGTGCAACCCAAGCTAGTTTGAAACTAGTTAGCTAGCTAAGGTTAGCACTTAGGAAGGACTTTACAGACATAATGGATTTGAATGCTTGTGCAACTTATTTCAGTAGATCAGTGGGCATAAAACACTCGGCAGAAACTTACAGTAAGAACAGTTTGATTTGGGTTACTCCCTGCATTATTGGTATGGTCAAAGTTTAAAATGTATGACTTAAATTGCCATTTGATCAGTAGAGTTTTGTCCAATTGCAACAGCCTATCACTAGTCATTAGCAGAGAAACTGAGACAGAGTCAGAAATAAGGGATGTCTGCTATGGAGCGTGCCGATGGAGAGTATGCCCTGCAGGGTAAATGGGGGAGCAGTTGTCCGAGTTACGTGGGAGAAAAATCAATAAACTTCACGTCACATTATTTTCCATACAGTGACCACAACAAGAGTTGAGTTTGTTTTCAATCACCATTATTACCATTAGGGTTTGGTTCTGCATTACGAGACCATCCAGCTCCACCACGCTTATTCTTTGTCATTTATTTTATGGATTGAGTGCAATAATTCTGTTATAATTGTGACTATAAAATATGTAAACAATCTTTCTGAATCTAGAATGTACTGGTGCTTTCTGTCTGTTTTCACATTGTACATTAAATGTGTCTATTTAACTGTATAATGTTAATGGAAAACATAGTCATTCATAATTGATATGTTAGGACCTTAATGTTATTAACTTTGTTCATAAATGTCAGACGACTGATTATGGGTCATAGCTCTGTCATCAGGAGGTTGTCACTGTGTTCTCACTAAACAGGGTTGTCGTGTTGTGACGTCATTAAAAGTGGTTATTGATATGTTGTTTTAACACAGGAGAATCAACATAATGGATGTGATGTATTGTTTGGTTAGACATCATTTGACTTTGTCATTCATACAGTACAGTAACTCAACCTTAACCCTTGTGTTGTCTTCGTTTCAACCTTGAACATTTTTTTTTTTTTCTGACATTTGTGACGCCTTTTTTCACAATTTGTTTTAGCTTTTTCCAACGTTTTAAATTTTTAAATTTTTCTTCTACACATTTTCAGCGGTTATTTCTACGGCCAATATTTTCTGATATAAAACAAAAATGTGACCCGAGGTCAACACAAGGGTTAACATACCAAAACCGAGACATGTTGGGCCATGCACACACAGGTTTGAACCAGATTGTTGCTCTGGTATGTATTAAAGGGATAGTTCAACATTTGGGAACTATGCTTACCGGCTATAATGACAAGAGTTAGATGAAAAGATTGACACTCTATATCTGTATGGTAACTATGGAGTCAGCAGGCGGTTAGGTTAGCTTAGCTTAGTATAGTGCCTTGCGAAAGTATTCGGCCCCCTTGAACTTTTCAACCTTTTGCCACATTTCAGGCTTCAAACATAAAGATATAAAACTGTAATTTTTTGTGAAGAATCAACAACAAGTGGGACACAATCATGAAGTGGAACGAAATGTATTGGATATTTCAAACTGTTTTAACAGATAAAAAACTGAAAAATTGGGCGTGCAAAATGATTCAGCCCCCTTAAGTTAATACTTTGTAGCGCCACCTTTTGCTGCGATTACAGCTGTAAGTCTCTTGGGGTATGTCTCAGTTTTGCACATGGAGAGACTGACATTTTTGCCCATTCCTCCTTGCAAAACAGCTGGAGCTCAGTGAGGTTGGATGGAGAGCGTTTGTGAACAGCAGTTTTCAGTTCTTTCCACAGATTCTCGATTGGATTCAGGTCTGGACTTTGACTTGGCCATTCTAACACCTGGATATGTTTATTTGGGAACCATTCCATTGTAGATTTTGCTTTATGTTTTGGATCATTGTCTTGTTGGAAGACAAATCTCCGTCCCAGTCTCAGGTCTTTTGCAGACTCCATCAGGTTTTCTTCCAGAATGGTCCTGTATTTGGCTCCATCCATCTTACCATCAATTTGAACCATCTTCCCTGTCCCTGCTGAAGAAAAGCAGGCCCAAACCATGATGCTGCCACCACCATGTTTGACAGTGGGGATGGTGTGTTCAGGGTGATGAGCTGTGTTGCTTAAACGCCAAACATAACGTTTTGCATTGTTGCCAAAACGTTCAATTTTGGTTTCATCTGACCAGAGCACCTTCTTCCACATGTTTGGTGTGTCTCCCAGGTGGCTTGTGGCAAACTTTAAACAACACTTTTTATGGATATCTTTAAGAAATGGCTTTCTTCTTGCCACTCTTCCATAAAGGCCAGATTTGTGCAGTATACGACTGATTGTTGTCCTATGGACAGAGTCTCCCACCTCAGCTGTAGATCTCTGCAGTTCATCCAGAGTGATCATGGGCCTCTTGGCTGCATCTCTGATCAGTCTTCTCCTTGTATGAGCTGAAAGTTTAGAGGGACGGCCGGGTCTTCGTAGATTTGCAGTGGTCTGATACTCCTTCCATTTCAATATTATCGCTTGCACAGTGCTCCTTGGGATGTTTAAAGCTTGGGAAATCTTTTGTATCCAAATCCGGCTTTAAACTTCTCCACAACAGTATCTGGGACCTGCCTGGTGTGTTCCTTGTTCTTCATGATGCTCTCTGCTCTTTAAACGGACCTCTGAGACTATCACAGAGCAGGTGCATTTATACGGAGACTTGATTACACACAGGTGGATTCTATTTTTCATCATTAGTCATTTAGGTCAACATTGGATCATTCAGAGATCCTCACTGAACTTCTGGAGAGAGTTTGCTGCACTGAAAGTAAAGGGGCTGAATCATTTTGCACGCCCAATTTTTCAGTTTTTTTATCTGTTAAAAAAGTTTGAAATATCCAATAAATTTCGTTCCACTTTATGATTGTGTCCCGCTTGTTGATTCTTCACAAAAAAATACAGTTTTATATCTTTATGTTTGAAGCCTGAAATGTGGCAAAAGGTCGAAAAGTTTAAGGGGGCCAAATACTTTCGCAAGGCACTGTATAAAGCCTGAAAACAGAGCTCAGTTCAATAAGTAAAACAAATCCACCCACCAGCAGCCCTGAAAAAAGGCAAACTGATTTCTTAACATTGAGTGTAAGTGAGTTTTTCAAACCATACTGCTATCGACTGTGAATGATATGACAGCTGTGTGGAAACTGACAGGGTAGTTCTATCAAATACATATATATCTGTATCATCTGCATATATCTAAAACCCTGCTCGTGAAGTTTTAATTATGATGTTTTAGCTTGTTTTAAAACTAATTTGTGGTTTTGTGATTAGCAGCTAATTATGTTTTTACATTTGAGTTTAGGCGTTTGGTGTACACAGTGGGAATGACAGAGGCAGTATTCTGACATTCTCAGTGTAGCATAAACATTTTGAAGCTGTTATTTTAAGATAGAGTACTTACACAATGTTTCTTCAAAGGTACTTGTAGACAGTTTTTTATCTTTGGGCAGAGCCTTAGTATAAACACTGTTTTACCGTGTTTATACTAAGCTGGCCAGCTAGCCTGCTGCAGCTTCATAGTTAGCTTACAAGCATGAGAGTGGCCTCGAACCCACTCATAATTTTGGCAACAATTGAATAAATCTTTTATTCAGAACAATGTTTTCAACTGCTAGTACTCTGTATTAACTTGTTAAATGTTCCCAATGTTGCCTTTCATTCTGCAGGCTAGATTTGAACAGTAACCCAGAATCTGAACAGTTATCAAGTGTACATGGGTTGGTAATTGAGAGTTGAAGGAGAGTATGTGCAAGGCTATCAGAAAACTCATCCCAACTGATTATATGCTGTTCTCTGACAGGATTCTATTGCCGGCTTATAATATTCACCAAACTCTCTTTTTAAAATTGTGTGATATCACTGAAATACACCAAACATGTGAAATATTACAGAACTCAGTTGCGTCATCCCCAAAAATGATACATTGATGGCATTTGAAAGTATGTTTTATTCAGAACAAAACCTAAAGTTATGTGACATGTTGTATATTGTATCAGAATCATCTTCAGCATTCAAGTGTAGGAGCTGTGTTGAAATGCAGCTCTATAACCCGGTGTCTGTCAACATTCACTGACCCAGTTCTTCAAACACGGTGAAGAAATGAATGTGCTGTGTAGGTGTGTTATATGGAAATGAGGGGTGGTGGGGGCAGGGATTGAATGTATCAAACCAGGACAAACAAGGATCTGATAATGGTTACATTTCACGCATGTTTAAATTAACCCTTGTGTTGACTTTGGGTCAAATTGACACGTTTTCAATTTTTGTTTTATATCAGAAAATATGGTACGTAGAAATAAGTGCTGAAAATGTGTAGAAGAAAAATTTAACAATTTAAAACGTTGGAAAAAGCAACAACAAACTGTGACAAAAGGCGTAAAAAAAAGTCAAGGTTGACGGGAAGACAACACAAGGGTTAAATTGTGGATAATTTGGAGCAAAGACACTCAGTTTTATTGGGTAAGAAATATGGTACACTAGTTTATTACCTACTATGGTCTTTCTGAGCTCAAATGAAGTCAGTGAATACAGAATGCATAAAACTGACCTTGGACATGCCTTACCTTTGAAGATATCACCACAGAGTTTTGATTTGAATTCCAAATGTGCTGCAAAAGTAGAACTGAGCCTCAGGAAGAAAATGAATTCACGGATTAGTGAAATAGCTTGCGTCCTCTAATTTTCTGTCAGACTCACTTGAATAATATCAACATCTGAGGCTGAAAAACAACACCGCATTAGCAAAGGCAGTGTCACTTACAACATTTTCCACTCCACTGCGTGATTTAGGATAATTTCAGCCTACTTCTCTTTGCTGCAGATTAGATAACAGATGCCATGCTTGATTCCAGAGATATTCAATTAAATGACATAGAGACTGAGTTAAGAGTAAACTGTATTATAGGAAATAGAATACTCAACAAAAGTGTTCCTCGTTTCTTTTGGAGAACAAGCCCTCTTGCAGTACAGTGAAATCTAAATATTTGTTTCCTAGAAATCAGTTTATAGGCTTCTATATCTTTAGTCTTTGTTGTTGTGATCATAGACATACAAATAGAGGATGTAGCATCCGTGACGTCACCCATTGGTTTGTTACAAGCGTCGCCATCTTGTTTTTTGCATCTGGATGTGACGATTTTTGACGAGAGGGTGGAGGTGGGGAGGATGACGCGGCCAAGCTAGCGTTGTTTATGATTGCAATGGCACTGCGCTAAGCTAAACGCTAAAGGGAGAAAGTTGTTGATTTTCAACCCTTCTGAAAGGAGTTATCCAGCAGAGTTTTACTAGCAGGTAAACACGGACCTGCGGGTAGTCTACTGCCGCCATTGATCTGCATGTACGGCAGAACAGAAAAGTTACCAGCTAACACTAGCAGAAGCTAGCTAGCTTGGTTAGCAGAACGCTAAATAATGCTTTTCTAGGCATGAAGTAAAGACACACAGTGAGAGGGTCAAAGTTCAAGATTAAAACACAGACAACACCAAAAAACTAGTTCAAGGCTATTTTGTTCTATTTATAAGATTATTTTAGGCCTTTATTTTTACAGGACAGCTGAAGACATGAAAGGGGAGGAGAGAGGTGGAACAACATTCAGCAAAGGGCCGCAGGTCGGAGTCGAACCTGCGGCCGATGCGCTGAGGAGTAAAACCTCTATACATGGGCGCCTGCTCTACCAGGTGAGTTACCCAGGCACCCAAGTTCATGGATACACATTGCTAAGCCTCTGTCCTGATTGACAGGTTGGTGTGTAGCCACGCCCCTAAAGCATCCCCTGCTTTATCGTCTATTTTAAAATAAATGGGCCCATAATTTCCAACATCATGCTGTATTGAAGAAGACTTGAGATTAGCGATTGAGGCCATAAACTCGTTATGAAAATGTTCATTAGGTGGTAAATCAAGTGAGAAGTAGGGTCATTTTCCCATAGACTTTTATAGAAATTACTACTTTTTGCAACTGGTGGAGCGCGCCTTGCTGGAAATGAGATAGAATACAGGTTTAAGGCACTTCTGCATTGGCTTCACTTTTCAGGCCCAGAAGTTTTGTCCATTATTATTATTATACAGTCTATGGTTGTGACTTGTGTACTTGTACTTCAAAATTGTAATAAGAAGATGAACTTTTCTGCAGTGACTGCGCTCCCTACATTAGTATTCTCCAGGGGTTTGAAGTTTTGGCAATTACATTTGGAGATCTTAAGGTCATCATGACCTATACACCAACCATCTGCATATTATGGTTGTATATATGTTGTGATCCTACTAAGGACTTTCACTTTTCTTCCAGATAGAGTTAGCTACATTGTTTAATCCGTATGGCTGCTTTTTTATTTTATTTATATTTTTTTATTGAAACGTATTCAATTTCCAATAAAGGGACTTCAAATTGTAGTATGAGTTTGTTCTTGGTCTGGTAGCCTGACTTTCTGGGGTCTGTCAGAGGAGATGAGACAGAGTTATTGAACTTTTCCAAGCAGAACTAATACAATCATTTAATTAATGAGTGACAATGTCAAAATATTCAAACAGATACAGTATGTGCAGTGATAACAAGACAAGGTCAGTGTGTGGTGTTTGTGCAACATTTCTGTTCATTTAAAGAAAATGAAATAAATATGTGCACCTTGCTCTCGTTGATTTTACGATCAGTCAAACATTTCGACCTTTGCATATCTTCCAGATATCCTTAAAGCCACAGGGGCTAGTTTTGGCATCGATATAGCAGAATAAATAAGAACAGGGTATCAGCCGCTTGAGATACTTGGGGTGTTATTATTTTCTGGGCAATCGTTCCTGCGCTCCCATTATCACTACTGTCAGTGAGGCTTATCTCTGCCTGCCTGCCTGCATCGCCAGCCATGGCTCAGACACATCCTCCAAGCAACCATAATGCATTGTTCTAATGAGGTTACAGCCTCAAGCAAAGTGATTTGTTTTGTAGACGTTATTATGGTGGCCTTTTGGCTGGCCCCTTAATTTCATCAGTGAAGCACTATTAAACAGCAAAGGTCTTATAAGAAAATGGGCCATGCTGGGGGACCTTTTGACATCCTCACAGTGGCAGTTGCATAACCCTGAATACTAGCGATAGTTGTGTTTTTAGAAGTTTCAGGCTATTCATTTATAATTTATAATAGAACCTAAGATGTGTAGATTGAGTTTGTTTTGATAAATTAATTCATATTTTCAGAGATTATTATGTAGATTTTTCACACTTCCAGTAGGACACTGTACTAGGGCTGCTTGATCATGTAAAAAAATCATAATCACGATTATTTTGGTCAATATTGAAATCACAATAATTTAACATGATTATTCATTGACTTTTGGAAAGATGAATAGTATGCATCATTCAGAACACAGGGCAAAATAAGAGTTTACCGGCAAAATGTAATGTGCAAAATAACTGTTATTCTCAAGTACATTGTTTTTATGATTGTTTAGAGCCAAAATTGAAACGCGATCAAAATTTGATTAATTACACAGCCCTGGATTCTAGACCAGGGATCTTCAACGCTTTTTAAGCCAAGGACCCCTTAGCTGAGAGAGAGAGATGGATCAGAGACCCCCTACTACAGATTGTATACATTTAAGTTACATATAAAACTTGGCTTACAATAACGTGTAGGGCGGCCTATAGCTTTTTAATGCATTGAATACTAAGTTACTAAGCTATAATATGTTGGATTTATGTTAAGACATTTTACATTTTGAAAAACCTTCAAAAAATGTACAATTTGGTGGCCCCTCTGCAGTAACTCTGAGGACCCCCTAGGGGTCCCGGACCCCATGTTGAAGCTCTCTGGTCTAGACAGTTGTATAAGAAACTTATGAAGCAAAAATACATCGCAATGACAGCAAGAAGCTAAAACCTAAGTTGGTACATTTTAAATGTTAACGTCTTGGAAAACATGGGAAAATATTGAAAACATAAAAAAAAAAAAATAGAATGCTAAGTCACAGGTAAGAATGTGTGCTTGCAAAACAATTGCAGCAGATGTACAGTACTTGTACAGTACATGTACAGATGTACTAATAATTAATTTAACCCTTGTGTTGTCCTTTGAAAATTTGACCCGTTTTCAAAGTTTTTTATATCAGAAATATGGGATTCTTACAACCAAATTGCCCAAAAATAACGTGGATGCATGCATGTAAGTTGTATGGAATACACCAGTACTTGCCGGTAATATTAATGATTACGTCCATTGAATTTTGGGTGTTTTATTTAATTTTATAGCATTTGGGGAAACATTTTGAAACAGTATCCAGTCTGTGACTCACTCAACATCCTCTGATCTTAATTATTACTCAAAATAATTCATAATTTTAGCTTTTTTTAAACCCCAAAATTAAGTATAATGTCATTTAAATTAGGTTTATTGAACATGAATTAAAAATAAAAAAGCGTCAGAAAAGCGAATAAAACGTCGGGAAAAAGTGCCCCAAAAAAGTTCATTTTAAATATTGACCCAGAAGGACAACAGGTTCATGGTGGATGGGAAGACAACACAAGGGTTAAAAAATGACAAGAAGTAAACGTTGACTTCTAATAGTTTATATCATATCATGGATTCAAAGCCAATAAATTATTACTTTGCATATTGTAATGATCAGATCCATTATCTGTGATTATGGTGTTTGGACCTACTTTTTCATACTCATCCAGCACAAAGTCAAGTTGTATGTTTTTGCTTATTACACTTTACTGCCATATAACACGTTTGACTGTCTGGTACGTTTGCTTGGATTGAACTTTACAGGGTTAGCCAGCAATTAAGTATTGCACTTCCAAAACATTGGAGGAACATTACAAAAAGAATGTCCTAAAACCAAGCAGCAGAGGCCAATATATCCTGACTTTTAGCCCCTGGTGTGGCTCAAGCTCCGTAAAGACTTGAGTCTACATATCCCATAATGCAGCTATGGCTTTTTTATGTCTCAATCATAAATCAACACAGCATCAGAGAAACAGGAAATGAGGAAAATGAGAGCTGGGGAATGGCGTGCAAGAAAAAGATCCCTGGCCAAACTTAAACCAGGGACACTGTGGTTCAAAATCTGCACTGTAAACCCAGAGGCTACCAAGGCGCCTGCTTTTTTTTATGAGACCCTTCCTGCCTGGAAAGTGCCCACCTCTTCTAAGACAGGCTTTCTGTTATAGATTTGTAGTCTCTAAACCCAAGTTGATATACTATGCTGTTGCAACAAGTACTCCAAATTACACAAGAAAATGACGCCTCTATCGGCAGGACAATGTCATTTGCCTGTTCCTTTCGACACTATTACCAGTCCTTCCAGAAAAATGCGGAGTTTTTTTGTGATTGTTGCAGGCAAAAATCCTTGATTATGCGGCACGTTTTCTTAAAAAATGCGATGGAATATGCGGGATATTAATGCAATTTTATGCAATGAAATTTTTGGAACTTTTTTAAACTGTGGTTTCATCATGGCTTCATCACGGGGTCTGCAGCTTTTCGATGATGTTCACGTCGCGTAATTACGTCACTTCATAACGTCACTTCATAACGTTTCCATGGCAACAGGGGAAAATGGCTGCTGCTGTGTGAAGTAAACGCAACACTTCTCAACTTTCTGCTAAAATATATGTGACTTTTTTGCAACGAAAATGTTATGGGATTATGAAATCATGCAAGCCCCCCATATTTTGCGCGGAAATCGGCAATTTATGTGGCGAAAGTGCGGCGTATTTGAAAAAATGCGGTCCTCGCATAAATATGCAGACTTTGGCTGATTATACATTGAATTATATGATCGCATAATCACGTTTTTCTGGAGGGACTGTATTACAAATCACAGTTACTAAAATAAAAGCATTTTCTGATCTGACGCTGGTATGGTTAAGGTTTGGTCAGTTTTAAGCAAAAACACAACTTGGTAAAGGTTAGTGAATCAACGTTGACTGTGGCTAGGAAACAGTAAACAAACAGCAGTCTCCCGTGTTAAAGTCCATCCACCCTGACCAGCTCTCACTGAGGACTGTGTGGCTCTCACAGACAGGATATAAACTGGACCAGCAGGTCCCGTGTCTCTGGACGGAGACCAGTGAAGTCTCTTTTCCGGTGATGGCTGAGCGTTACTGAGCAGCCTCCAACTGAGCTTGAAGATTCATTTTATTTAAACAGGGACAATGCACAAGTTAACATTAACCTTGTATAAGAACAAGGAGAGATGCAGTGCTATTTTCCACCCGTAGTCCCTTGGCAGGTCAGTAACACAATAAAAAATCCATGCAAGTAAAATACAAAACATTCAAATATTCAATTTTACAACCACAATCACACCTAATTTACAATTTAAACTATCATGTGCTCAATTATTCCCCCTTCCCAAACAACCCCCCCCCCCCCCCCCCCCCACGTGAGCAACCTGTCTGAAAGTTGGAAGTCTTCTGGTAGCTGTGCCAAGAGAAATCTCAATCATTCCCAATCTAGCAGAGACGGAGAGCGTAGGTATATGTAAGGAGATAACATAGGCACAGGCTAATTACTGATCATTAACATTGTGTCCCAAAAGATGCTATTTTCTCAAACTTTGCAACCATAGAAATAGAATGAGCGTAGGACAGACATTGTCATTCAAATTAATTCTCATTTTTTTTGTGTACCATTTTACCAAGAACTGTGACCGTTGTAGCGGGCTAACTTTCCCAAACTGACTTGTGGCAAGTTGCGGACTCACGCGTGGAGAGGCGTCTTTTGTGCATTATATCCATTGCCTTGAAGCCAGAGAGGAATTGAGGATTTCTGGATTTAATTGCCTTATCTTTCTTTTGGTAAGTCATCAAATTCTTTTGTATTCTCCATTAGGGGCAACCTCTAGCTCACCATGTAAGCCGAGTCCTTTGCAGCGGCCTAGGTTCGATTCTGACCTGCGACCCTTTGCTGCATGTCATTCCTTCTCTCTCTCTCTCACTTTCCTATCTGTCTATACTATTTAACAAAAAGAAAAGCCCCCAAAAAATAATCTTCAGAAATGTTCTCTGAAAGACTACTGATGTGTGTTGTCACAATACCAACTTTTCATTCACATTTTCTCTTCAAATAGTCAAAAAAGGCGAACAGTTCAATGTCCGTTCTACTCTCATTCTATTTCTATGCTTGCAACGCTGTTAAAGAGCCACAGAGGAAGTAGAAACTGACCTCCATATGGAAAGTTAGTAGTGCCATGTTGACACTTTCTGATCATGACATGACGTGAGTCTGTGGATGTTTACAAAATAGCAGTTTTGTGACATTAAATGATAAATTGAACCAAACATTTCATTTTGAGGGAACATTTGGGGAATTTAAAGCCCACTGCATCCGAGACAGGCAGACAGTAATGTGGAACTAGAAAATTACAGACATCCCAATAACACTGGCTTAAGTGAGAGAGAGAAAATACAGTAGTTGAGCAAAGGCCATCGTCACCACAGGCATATAGTTAATATAATTAGTAACAGCTGATCTGAGCTACCTTTACTCTGTTGTTGGACATGTCCTGCAAAGAGAGGACAACACAGCCTACAGTAAAGAGTCTCCATGATCAGAAGAGAGGTTTGTGTGTGTGTGTGTGTGTGTGTGTGTGTGTGTGTGTGTCAGAACTTGTTGCTATGGTGATTTGCGCAGTAAGGGGGTATTGGAGGGAGGGGTAGATATTGTAGATGTGTTCTGTGTCTGCTGAGTTTGTCTAGCAGGTGTTGATGACCTGATTTGAACATGACATGACTTTTTTCTTCTAAAAGTCTGCCCTCTCTTGGCCCTTTGGTACTGTTCAGATTCTCACGCAGGGAAACTTTTCACTCCGTTTTTTAAACAAAGGCTTCTATGTGGTGATACTTGACAAGAGATGACAGTTTCATGCTGAATTAGCGCACCAAACTGAGAATGAGTGTCAGTTTTTATAATTAGTTAGTTAGCAGTGGTGGAATGTAACCAAGCACATTTACTCAAGTACTGTACTTAAGTACACATTTGAAGTACTTGTATTTTACTTGAGTCTTTTCTTTTCATGCCAATTTCTACTTCTATTCCGCTACATTTCAGAGAGAAATATTGTACTTTTAACTCCACTACATTCATCTGACAAAGCTATAGTGCAATGGTTCCCAACCTGGGGTCCGGGGACCCCTCAGGGATCGGCAAAGATCACAGGGGGGGCGCAAGTCTTTATTTGCTTTGAGGTTGAGGTAAAAAAAACCATGTTAAAACAAATGATGATAATACACTAGAATATATAATGTATACAAAAGTCTGTATAAAAACTATATATTTTTGTTCTCGCTTAAAATTGTAGGCAGGCTACTTAGTAGGCCAAACCTCCGGGACCTCTTAACCTGGGACCTTGCTGTCATCAGGTCAGCTGATAGCTGATAGCTGTTAGCTGATAGCTGCTAGCTGATAGCTGCTAGCTGTTAGCTGCTAGCATCCTCGTGTTTCCTGCCGCCACGGCATCACTATTTTATGAATGAAACATGGCGGAGAAACGTAAACGTGCTGATAACTCTTCTGTATCAAAAAGTAAGGCTCTATCTCGAGAGTTACCTCAACTTCGGTTTCGGGGGGGGGGGGGGCTCAGCTTTTCTTAGACATAAGTAGGGGGGGCGCAAAGTAATGACAACAAAACTGTCGGCGTGTCCACATGATACAAGCCCCCCGAGGTCATTATCTTTCTGCGCGCGAAAGTCGCCAGACACCCCAATCTTCTGAACATAGTCATACTGAGAAATACAGAGAGAGTTGTGTGGAGCTGATAGTCTTTTTTTTAAAGATTATTTTTGGGGCTTTTCCGCCTTTATTTGACAGGACAGCTTGGTGAGAAAGGGGAGAGAGAGGGGGAAGACATGCCAGAAATCGTCAGAGGTCGGACTCAAACCCTGGACCTCTGTGTCGAGGCATAAACCTCTCAGTATATGCGCGCCTGCTCTACCCACTGAGCCAACCCGGCCACTGGAGCTGATAGTCTTAATTAGCTTTGTAGCAACTTATTTGGCAATGGCTGGAATGCAACGGACGTTCATTAATATCAAAAAGTTACGCACTAAAGCATTAAGATTTTTGCACACAAAACACATGTAGTTTATAAAATCTGATGTTTTATTATAAACTACCCAACAATATAACAACCTACAACTACAGCTGAAATGATTCGCCGATTAATCACTTAGTTGATCGACAGAACTGTTTTGATCGTTTATAGTTTCTAAAATGTGAGGATTTTACTTGTAATACTTATTACTTTTAATAAGTACATTTTCCTGATGATACTTACATACTTTTACTAAGGTAACATTTTCAATGCAGGACTTTTACTTGTGACAGAGTATTAGAGTTTTACAGTGTGATATTAGTACTTTTACTTAAGTAAAGGATCTGAATACTTCTTTCACCCCTGTTAGTTTTAGAATTTAGTCCATCTCTGTTTACACAATAGGAAGAATTGCAGGTTGGTCTGCTTCTGTACAGACAGCCTCAAGATGTCATCTTTGCAGAAACATTCCTGAATGGGACACTATCTACTTGGCAGCTGCTCATGCCCGCTGATTTGAATATACAAACCTCATTCTGACCACTGGGACAATGAAAGTCTGTCCCGTTGCTGAGAGACCAGAGCTGCCCTGACAAGCTCTGTGGGAAAGAGATGACAGTGATAATCAGTGTGAATGTGTAAAACTGCTGGTTAATTACTTAGATTTTGCTTTTGTATTTGCCATCATAATAAAAAATAGTAGCACATTTCTCTTGTGGAAACAAAGGAAGTTTCAATGTGCAGTATGAAGAGTTTATTTATCATCAGACATTAAGGTGAACACGGTAACCTTACCCGCTAAACGTTAGCATGTTAGCATGTTTAAACTAGCCGTGTTTCCATTCACATATTTTTATATGTGAATTTATTTATTTATTTTGAAGTAGTGCATGAGAAAAGCTGAATGGAAACTGCAAAATTGATAAAACTTCCTCAATTGTGTAAAACAGTTTTTAAGCTCACTTCAAGTGGTTTTTGCCTTTGTGGAAAAAGAGTTGAAGGGGAATCATGATTGGATGACTCAAAAAGCTCCCCGGTATGTGATTGTCATGATTGGATGTCCTGGCTGTCAGTCAAACTCCCTGCTATTGCAACACATGGCATCTAAGGGAAAAAATGACTTGATTTGGGACTTAACTTGCCTTAAAGGAGAATTCCGGTCGATTTCAACACGTAGCTCTGTTGTTTCTAAATGTGGAGTGCTGTCAGTAGCGAGAAAAATTAAAGCAATCGGTGCTGCCTACACCGTGTTAGCCTCCTGCTAGAGTTAGCACCCAGGAGGCTTAAACAGGGCAGGTTTTAGATGTGCTTTTAGCCTCTTAACATGTTAAAAATGTCATTAAAAGTGCCTACCCATGTGAAGTGATTCCTTCTGAGTGAACACAGTGAATCTGACTGCAGTAGATGTGAAAGAAATGCATACAAGTTCTGCTAATTCAGCTTTGTACAGGTGTTGATACTGCACGGAGTGCTTCGGGACCGTCTACAAACTACAATAACAAAAAGAGATGCAAACATATTTTCAAAAATAGGCATATGCTTATTTTTATTAAAGTGCTGTAGTTCAACTAGCAGGAGACTAGTTATAATTGAGGTAAGTTTGGAGACACTACCTTATTTAATCATTAAATTACAGCCTACATATTTTAGTTGTATCTCTTTTCTATGATGTAGTTTGTAGACGGTCCCTAAGCACTCTTAACTGCCTTCTCAACACCGGAAACTAAATAGAGCTGAATTAGCAGAACCTTCATGCATTTCTTTCACATCTACTGCAGTCAAACTCACTATGGTCACTCAGAAGGAATCACTTCACATGGGTAGGCACTTTTAATGACATTTTGAACATGTTAAGAGGCTAAAAACAAGTTTAAAACCTGCCCTGTTTCAGCCTCCTGGGTGCTAACTCTAGCAGGAGGATAACACGGTGTAAGCAGCACCGATTGGTTTTGTTTTTCTCGCTACTGACAGCACTCCACATTTAAAAACAACAGAGCTACATGTTGAAATTGACCAGAATTCTCCTTTAACTAAGGACTGGACATGACTTGAGTTGACCAAAAAACAATAAATAACACGAGACTTGCTTGAGACTTGGACCAAATGACTTGAGACTTAGGGCGCTTTCACACCTGCCTCGTTTAGTTCAGTTGAATCGCACTTAAGTTTGTTTGCCCCACTGGTGCTGTTCGTTTGGGCAGGTGAAAACGCAGCAACCGCACTCGGGTGTGCACCAAAAGCGAACCAAACCAGCGTACTGAGACCGGCTTGATGAGATGGTTTCGATGCTGCGATGCAGCAGATCAGCAAACTGTAGCAGCTTGCAGTGTTTCTATCACAGAAATAGACTGCAGTCAGGCTCGCCGTCCATCACTCGCATCTCCGTGGTCAAACCAGCTGCCACTAAAGTGGGAGACAGACGCCGGCAGAGCAGAGCGAAGTCTCGGTGACCAGAGCAGACGTATTAACGTCACTCGCAAAACAATGTCTGATTATTTAAGGGAAATGAGCTGGTTTAACCATGAAGATGCAAGAAATATGCACTAGTCCAGAACACAGGACCTTCTTCCTGTATTTACTTTCTTGCTCCTGCCCCCAGACATATCCGACCAGTAACAGGAGTGAACGTTCTTGCCTGATTTGTAATGACGCATTTTGGTACGCTTGGATTTTTTCAGGTGTGAAACCAAACCGAAACAAGGGGAAAATCGCTCCAAGTTTACAAACTCATCAACTGATTCAGACCACAGCAAACAAACTACAGGTGTGAAAACGCCCTTACTCGGGACTTGAGCAAAAATGACTTGATCACAACACTGCCAGAAAGTAAACACATTTCCAGGTCAAGGTTCACGAGAATAAAAAGAAAGGGGGCGTACACAGCATCTGAGGTGAACACACCAAGGTAGCAAAAAATCACTCTTCTTCTTTTCACATATCATAGCATTTTTATGCATTTTTCTTTGCCGATTGGCGACCCATTAAGAACGGGTCTGCGACCCATTTTGGGTCCCGTCCCTAACTTTGGGAAAGATCATCATGGTGAACGATTGATTACATAATTGCAAACCTATAATCTGCAGTTTAACAGCAGAAAGCAGCAGTCACAAGAAGCATATAGCGCGGCCTTTAAGACAACCTAATAGTTACCTAAATGTTTGATTAGTGAGGCGAGGAATCCATTTGATCACGGTGGGCCTGAGAACATGATCCCATGTGATAGATCACCCTCAAAGCATCTAAAATTAAACAACAGCATATCTCCAGGAATAGTGTGCGAGTCACTGCATGAGGAGGAGTTCCACAAAAGTCAAAATGGAGCAGGACTGGGAGGTATTTATAGAAGCTATTGTCTATTTAAAATGCTCTATTTAGAGCAGTGCTATTGGCACTTGGAGAATGTAGGGCTCCATTCATACTTTAATCTGACTGTGACATACAGACTGCACTGTGCAAAAGGCAGCCAGGCCTCTGACTAAAGGCCAGTCCACACAATATCTTTCAAGACAATCAACCAAGATCTGAACAGGAATTCAGAAAAAAAACTCCTTTGAATCACTAACAGCTAATACAAATGTTAGTCATTATTTTGGAATTATTATAGTGAACCAGTATGAATGCAAGTTCCATGTAAACAGAAAAGTTTCAATTATTTGATTGCAATCCAGTGATGAGTTGGTTTTTAAAAATGACACAGTAACAACATTGTCGTGTCAGATGTGCACTAATGAATGCCAGTCTTTTCTAAGATAAATATTTGGCAGCTACAGTGCTCATCTGCTTTTCATTTCCAGCTTTCATACAGTCCTGGCTCTATGGCAACACTTGCAGGACACCACTCAGTTTTGTCCAACCTTTAAACTAAATTCACATGACTGATTTAATTAGCATGGATCAGAGAAGATAAAAGAGATACTTCCTAGTGTGACTTAGCAAATGTTCTGCTTTATTTGAAAGTAAATGTTATCTTGGAGTCTTAGATCTAAAAACAGTATTTTATGTGGAAGACCATAAATATAGATGTTCCAGAAGAACATTTTTTATTGTAAAACCTGCTGACATCTGTATGTTCAGATTACTTTTTACATACTGAAAAACTTACCAATATACACTTAAGCATTTTAATACTTATATTACCTGTCTTTATATATTTATTCCAATTCGTATTATTCATTCTTCATTCTTCATTGCACGCTCGCCTTTTAGCATAGGCTTAAGAGTATGCAGAATGTCACTGAGAGAACACAAGAATGTGACAAATAAAACCTTTGAATCTTCAATTATATTTTTATAACTTATCCATTGAAATCCATTGATGCCAACAGCTGTGTTGGTCGTTGGCAGAGGACTTTGTAATGCAAACATGTAATGCAAAAAGTGACATATCACCACTGCTAATGTAGTAATGTGTGTCTTAGTGTGGTTGTGGGAAGCACACTTCCTAAACAGATGATCTAAATTTCATTATTATGCTCCACTGAACTCTTCTGACATATGTCCCAGAACATAATATGGTCACATCTAGTAGAAAAAAACTATTCTAAAACCACACTTCATAAATAATATGAGCTCATTTTCTAACAGAGCCTTCTTTGTCTGCCAGTCAGCTCTTACAGCAGCAAGGTTTCACAGGAACAGGAGCAGCTGTGGTAAATCTTAAAGCTGTTAATATAGTAAGGAAAAGGATGAGTGAGTATGCACTGATCCATTCGTGTATGGTTTCTACTGAATGTACGGGTCATGTAAGAACTTTATTCAGCTTTATTTACAAGCTACATGAATGATTGTTTGTAATGAATGGTCTTCTTCTGGTATTTGTAAAAGCACAGTGGCATGGCCTTTCTGACCCTTTTGTTCAATTACCTTAGTGTGGCGCTAATGTTGTCCTGATGCATGAACCATTTGTACATAACGCTACGAAAAGTAAGGCACTCTAATTTGTATTCCACATATTTATTGCTGTATGCACCACACTAACTGCTGCTGTATAAGAGTGTGAAGATCCGTGTAGGGAGGAGGTCGGGGTCAATGGGTAGGTCCTAAAACACAGGGCTTTTAAGCAGAGGAGCGGAGTTTGTGTTCTGGAAGAAGTTAAGGGGAAAACACAACACTTTCACCCAGGAAACAGGTGTTTGTGTCCCGGGAGTACTACTTAAGGGGACTGGTGTTTAAACCCTGACCACAATCTGACGACAAGTAGTCGTTTTGGAGCCTAACCCACTAACCCTAACCCACTTACCCTAACCCACTAACCCTAACTCCTAACCCACTTACCCTAACCCTAGCCGCAGGACAGTCAATTTTTGTCAGCTAAACTTAACCGCAACCCTCATGGTGCCTTTTACCCAGCTTACAGTAACTTTTTCTCTGCTAAATTGAACTGTAAAGACTGCTAAACTTAATTGTCATGTGACCGGTTGTCACATGACCAACCAGCTATTGCCATAATTTCGTAGGATATCATACAAATTGGTGTGCATAAGTTTTGGTACAATATCATATGAACCCATTTATGAGAATGCGTTGCCTGATGTGATAGAAGATCAGATTTTGTCATAAGTTTTTATTATTGTAATTAGGTGCCGGATGCTCCCTCATCTTCCGCTCTCTGCTTCTCAAACTCTGTTTGCTTCGGGAAACGACAAACTAAAAATGGCAAGTTTTGAAAATAATTTGGATTTTGCAATAAGGCAGTCCTGCTTGGTTCTATCAGGGAATGATTTTGTTTACAAAAAATATGTTTTAGGCATTTACTATGTAACTGGGACGTTTTGGGACCAATTGGTAGGGATTACTATGGACATATTGATGGATGGGTGAAAGTAGGTCTACACACAGCGACGCTGGTAAGAGCAAATGCTGTTTAACCATGTATCCAGCTAATTTATTTATTTCATGTTACTGTATTGGGTGAACAGTTAACATCATTAAATATTGTATGTGGCATTTTCTTTTGCGGCGTGCAAATGTTCCCTAAAAGTTTCTCTTCCCGAGACCATTTTGCAGACCCACTGTCGCTGCGTCTGCAGCTTAGCGCCTCCCAAGACGATTGAGAGTGGTTTAAATTCATGCAAACAACCCAGATTGTTTTTTTTGTCCTATCCCAGAATGTATGTGTGGTGTAGCCAGACCTATCTCCACAGTGATGTGGCGATAGGTCTGGCTATGCAAGACTACTGCACAAGATAACGTACTTGGACAAGCAACGCAAAGGTGAGATTTATGCTTTATCAGAAGTTTATACAGTATTTTATTTGTTTTCGTTAGGCATAAAGGCCTTTTTGTTCTTAGCCATAGCTTATCCATGTTAATTATGACTTTTTATTCATTAATCGGTTAATGGGAATGGAATAACCAAATACATCTCCACCACATATCACATTTAAAATTTTGTCAAAATTGTTTAGCATTTCAATAGATGATGCATACTGTATTTTATGTGTGTTTTTATAATGTCTGTTTGGTAAAAAAAAAATGTTATGTGATGCTCATGATAACATAAAAATAGTTTTATTGTCCAGAATGACCATTTTACATTGAAAAAGCCATGAAAAAAAACACTGCAAAGTTAACAGCCAGAGTAATTAGATGGTAAACACATATCTGAATTGCATGTCATCTGAAAGTGCTGTCTTTTAAGGTTAACCCGTATCTACGGTGAGACTATGTGAATGCTCTGTCTCAGAGTCTACCTTAAAATGTTAAGTGAGGTCCACTTTTGGATTTGTCCCAAGAGCAGCAAATTACACATCACTCCTGGTTACAAAACATCTGGATAACAAAAGACCTGGAGGAGTTTAAAGTGAGGCAGCTGCGAGGAAGTGCAGCAGAAGGACTGATTTCTTCAACATGAATCCTGCTCTTTTGGTGTTGGCGTTGTCTTTGCTGGCCACAGTGGCAGCTCAGTCTCACGACCATCATGACATGGGCTGGATCAACGGCTACCGTCAGAGCTTTAACTTCCAGTGTCCCCATGGAGAGGTCCTCGTGGCCGTCAGGAGCTACTTCAGCGAGACGGACGGCTCGGACCGCCTGTGGACGTTTGAGTGCCAGCCCACGCCTGAGGGCCTTGGGGAACCCAGTGACTGCTGGTGGGACGACATCAACCGTGCTGGGATGGAGTGGTGGGTCATCTGTCAGTGATTGATTGAGTGTATTGGAAGTTTAAATACCATGTTAGTTGGACTGAGAATTCACTCAGATGAACTGTGTGTGAGTGAGCGGAGCAGAGGGAACAGCCAGAGAGTCGTTGGAGCAGCCCAGTATAACCAAGAGACAGTCAGGAGCCAGTTGTCTGTTATATACGACACTGTACAAATGTCAACCCAAAACCTTGTGAGCTAAGAGCAGGACCTAAAAAGTTGCCTAAGAATTCTGTCAACTGACTTACATTTATCACAGGTGGCAGAAACAGAAGGACTTTAAACTGAATAAGCGGAAGTCTAGCATTAATAGAGCATACTTTTATCCTGTTCAGCCCTTTCTCCCATAGCTCATCAGAGATTACCTCACCAGTGTCCTTAATTAGGTTTTTCTCCCGTTTAACTTATTGCAAACATTACACTCATGTCTTAATTAGCAGGGACTTAACCAGCATTGATATAAATAAATGCAGCTGAATAATATACGACTACATTAATAATACAAAATGCACTGTAAGGAGATCAACATCTGAGTCAGATTACACGTGTACAGTAAGTTTTTTGGTACACTCTGTGAGCAGTTTTCTACAGCTTCTTTTTCCCTCTGTACACCAGCTGTGGACATTTGTTCATCTTGGCCCAGATAAACATTTTAGAAGAACATTTATCACAGACATATCCATGTGTAAGCCACGTCATAGGCACATCTTTGGCCCATTTCAGAACCAAAGGTTCCAATCAACAGGACGTAGCTTACAGATCAAAGATAAAAATGCCTGAATAAACAAGTTATGTGCCTTTACTGTATGTCTAGGCATACTTTGACTAACAACACAGGTTGGTAAAGGTCACTGTTAGCAGACAACAAATACGAGGTCTGTGTGGAGTTTGATGCTGAAACTGTTGTATGAACAAAACCACCCGTGTTGTTGGAATGTTCTCAACCTGGGGGTCAGGACCCCAAGGGGGTCGCAAGATCATTTTTTAGCGTCACCAGATGGTTGTGGAGAAAAAAAATTAAATAACATGACTAGACTAGACTACATTGGTACATTTCCTGTGTTATATTCAGAGCTTCATTAACAGAAAGGGGTCTGAAGGCAAGTCAGGGAGAGAAAGTCACAAACGCATCAAAAATCCATATAGCCTTGAGCACATTGGACAAGGCTAGGTGCTAGCTGCTAAAACTAAACTGTCATTAAAGCAAAGCATTATTCTGTTTACATGTAGCAGAGCATTCACAAAAAATACTCAAAATCAGCAGGTGTAGGTGTGTAGAAACAACTGTTTACACCGGTTTGCAGCTCTCTTTCTCTCGTTGTCGAAGGGGGTGGGGGGTCGCGAACACCACTCATATTATTTTGGGGGGGTCGTGACTCAAAAAGGTTGAGAACCACTGATCTGACCACTGAGCATAAAGAAAGATACAGCTGCAACCAGAGGGTGTCCTTGGTCGTTTAAAAATCAGGGTGCAACAGCTCTCCACATTTTAAATTTAGCCAAGTGTGTAGTAGGTGGACATTTATCGGCTACTTTACAGAATTAAATCTATAGACTGTATGAAATATGGATGTAGTCTCGTACGTCACCCATAGGTTTCTGAAGAGAAAAAAATTAAGCTCAAACTGGATGGCTCCAGCAATCGCCATCTTGGCAGTGCCTTACATGCCTGCCATTCGCTAATCCAAAAATGGGCAAAGAGGTGGATGGAGCTGAGGCCGGCCGATTTAAACCTACAGTCTATGCTAGCCACCTGTGATGACATCCATCTTTCACTCAAAGCGGACATGTTATGGCTTAAAGTTATAATTATGTATAACTTTAAGCCATAATATTAGTTATGAACATGGAAATCATCTGGAGACTAAAACCGTTTTTTTTTAGTACCAGGCTGTAAACATGTTTATTTCTGCTGTAAAGTTGGGCATTTTAACATGGGGGTTGAATTGTTTCTGGAGCCAGCCCCAAGTACCACACAAAAACACCACACACACTATTTTTACGATTGTATAGTTGCGTAACTGCCAGGCCTACTGTAACTAGCTTAACAAACAAAACTAGCATTAGCTTGCAAATACCCAGTTAGAGTGAGGATAGGTAATATGGAAAATGGTCAACACATTGACCACCTGATAAAATTGTGTTTAATAATGAAATTGAATGACATTTGCCAAAATAACGCAATATAACGCCAATAACAAAATGTTAGCTAGGTTAGCATGGCTGGATATTTCCCACTGATTCTAAACTGCTTGAATAGCCTACTACTAATATATTTCTCCATGAATGCAAACATAAAACTAAGTAGTACACATTAACAAAAGATAGTTAAGTTTAATATAATTCTTTATATAATAGAATGCTTAAAAACATTCCATGTGTGTATCTTTTTGTGACTTTCATAAAAGTTGAATACTGTCCACTGTTCTCTCATTCAGAGGTCCTCCTGGTCCTCCCTGGCCAGCAACACTGACAGTTCCTGGGAACATGACTTCCTCCTGTGAATCTTAACAAGATTCCTCCAACAGGCCAATGTCCAATGGCGCTTCAGAGACATCACATTGTACTTTATGGACCACATGTTACAGCATTTCCCTGGGTTTTGCAACATGTTATTCACCAAAACTAGCCTGGCAGTACCATGTAACAGCAGCTTGAATCACACAAGTAAACAAATCGCTGACTATATCTGCTTCAGATTACTTGTTCTAAGCTGAAGAGCATTGTTTTTGTGTTCTTCAGATTGATTTCAAGTTAAGCTTGACTGCACCCAGCCCCTTGATTTAAAGACTACAATACTGTGAACTCTATCTCTGCCACGCCTCCTGCCTCTCTTTAACATAGCTGTCTGTTTGAATTACACCAGTTAGGACATTACCCTGCAGGAAAACTACCCCCGCTGGCTAAATGGCTGATGGCTGTGCCCATGTTACCATGACAAATGTCACACAAATGTGTGTTGTGGTGAAAGCAAAGTGTATGGGCCATAAAAATTGCAATGTCAACAAACCAGTATTTATACTTCATAACAATAAGTATTTATACTTCATAACAATATAGATGCATTTTTTCTTTGTCTGAAATTATTTTCAGTTTTACCTCTCAAGAAATCCAATTACCTTTGTTTGAAAGCAGGGAAAATAATGGCTTAGGGATAACAGGAGAGGATGGGGTGTTATTTTAGATCTTTTTCTGTGTCCTAAACTCTCATTTGTCTTTTCAGGACTTCAACATGCACTCGCAATGGCCTGGTGGCAGGCGTACAAAGCAAGTACTTTGAATCTGTTCTTGACCGGGAATGGCAGTTCTACTGCTGCTATTACAAACGCCGCTGTCCCTACTCCTGCATGTACGTTCTCAGAGGGCTATGTTCAAGTAGTAGTTCAACATTTTGGGAAATATGCTTATTCCCTTTTTTCTCAAGAGTTACAGTAGATAGGAAGATTGATACCACTCCCATACTGTATCTGTTTGTTAAACATGAAGCTGAAGCCAGTGGATGCTTGGCGACTTTATCGTTAGATTTAGCGACTTTAACAACTTTCACAACCACTACGTTTTTTGCAAATGATACATGATGAGGTCACCAGTATACAAATGAGCGTGTAACATCATATGGCGGGTTTTTGCAATTTTTGGAGCTCGTGGAAAAGAGTTGGCAACACTGGTTAGCTTAGCTTGTAAAAGACTTGCAGGGGGGTTAATAGCTACCCTGGTTCTGTCCAAAGTTATCAAAATCTGCATACCAGCAGCTCACATCACACACACAACTAAACAAAATAGATATGCGTTTAGCTCATACACAAACGGAAGTTTAAATTGAGTTAAATTAACTTTCTGGTTTTACAGAGGTTATGTGCCACACTATTTCTTAGCCTTGAGTTTGCTAGCGGTAGCTTCCTGTACAGACTTGACAGTGGAATCGATCTTCTCATCTAAATCTCAGCAAGAAAGTGAATAATCATATTTCCCAAAATGTCAAATTATCCCTTTAAAGGTTTATAAAGGTTTATACGGTTTAAACTTAACTCGCCAAAACATAACACAAACTTTTGTTGCTTTCCACAGGAAGACCAATGACAGTCCTGAACACTTCAGAGAAGAGGCAGAAATGGTGATCCCTTCTTATGGCTACTTCATCCGTGGTGCCCAGACCACCTTTAGTGGAGTGCTAAGGTTTGCTCACAACATCTGTTTCCTAATAACTTCTGATCCCATGAAGCAGAAGTCTGGATCTAGAATCTACAAATATACAAAATTGTTGAAATCCTATCATGGCTGTGTTGTAAGAAAGGATCTCCGTAGTACAACCTATGGGACCAGTATTTATTGGCAGACCAAACAAAAACTGAAGAAATATTTTTGTTTGATGATTTGTGATCCTTGAACTGACACGATTTTGTCTTGTACTCTGTTTCAGAGATCGGCAGTGGAAGTACATCCTGTGCAGAATGACAGACTTTGACTGTGAATTTGAAAATGTATAGACTTGTAATCAGCATTTTGATGTTGTGGTTTTTTTTTTAACGAAAAACATATTTACTCTTACATTTAAACAAAAACATAGTACTGGCATTATACATAACTGATATGATTCATGTTTTCATTCATGTATTTACTTTTGTTGAATGAATGAACCACAGGCATGTGATGTATGCCTGTATAATCACTGTTTTTTAGTTTAGCATGCAAAAATGACGGCTCATATAAAGATAAATGTCATAATAAACATAAACACAGAGGGTCTAAAGGGGATTTGGGCTCGAGCAGATACTTTAGAAAGCTTTGGAAAGGGTTTTAATTCAGAGACCGGAGGAACTGGAAGTCATTTGGCAACATGTGAAAGTGTTTTTCCACCAACAAAGTCAATTATGTGATGCTGTAGTTATGGTGGTAGAAAACACTGCATCAGGCTCTGCTCCAAGAGCTCTTAGTTGAGGTCACAGCAATGGCCAAACAAAGTGTTTTTATTGGGACCATTTTCACGGTTATAAAAGCATTCCGTGAGCTACAGGGTGTGAACAATTAGGATATTGTCTTGGAGGTAACACTTGGAACAATTGTGCATGAGACGCTTTTTTCAGAATCACTGGCAACATGAGCTGTGCATGCAATGAAGAGTGTCCCACTTGCTTTCAATTGCAACCCTCCTGAATTAAAGTGTCTTGTTCAGTTTGGCAATTACAGCCATACAGTATATTGTACTGGAACTCATGTAATACTGTTTGGAAATGGGCTTAAAACCATCTTTCTTTTGTTTATTACTTTGTAAAGTAATTTATTTGGTGTGTATCTGATGTGTTCATCCATTCGACATGATGGAAAAAAAGATCAAATAACAGAGTATATGATGTTTGAAATGAAATTCAAGAATATGAATTTAAATCTTATGAGTATTGAGATAACTGAAAAACAATAGGCTAAACTTGTCAAGGGAAAAGGTTGTGGGAGAAAGGAACATTTAGCTGGTAATCCCTAATGTCAGACCCTTCCAACAGCATGTTATGGCAATATAAAGCCGTGTTGAGTTTGCCTTCAGCCAAGTTAAGCCCAAATGAGCTGTTGATATCGTCATGACTGACTACATCCTCTGTGTTTTTGGAAGGCTTACAGCCTCACATATCAACAGTAAATCAGTTTTTTATTCACATGATAGTTTGTGGAATGGTGGGTGGAGTGGAGGAAAAATGATAAACTAATGTATCTCAAGCAATTTTAAGTTATTATTGAAGAGTTTCAAAGGAATAGTTTGACATTTTGGGAAAGTTGAAGTTCTGCTACGGAGAGTTAGAAGAGACAATCGATACTACTCTTATATCTGTCTGTTATATACAGCCAGCAGCCACTTAGTTCATCTTAGAATAAAGACTCAAGTTAACAAAATAAAAGCACTTCTAAAGTTAACTAATGAACAGGTTTTTCATTAGTTTTTTTTAACATTTTTATTACAAAAAAGAAGAAAAGGATAAAAATACAAACAACCCAAACACAAGAATATAGGGGTATAAATACATATAGGCCTATAGGAAATCATTGCATCACCAAACTTTCAGCTTCAACAGTCAAAACACACTCTTAAACTAAATGTCTCTAATGTAGGCCTATTATGAGTGTCCATAGTCCATCCAAGCCATTAAAACCCCTGTAAAGCTGAGGCTGCATGTTCCATCATTACCAGTTCTATAAAGTCCTTTAGCCAGTGATGCAAACAAAAACAATTTGATTTCCTTTTCTTTCCAATTCACTTGAATAATCCTTTTCACAGACAGGAATGTCATTGTGGTTGTTGTATCATGCGTTGTGTTGCCGCAGACTTCAGTCCGTCCACTTTGGCTCCCAACAAACACACATATGGGCATTAAAATTAAACGTAACATATTTTGGACTCCTTTCCAAACCTTCTCTTATTTCTGGGCAGTGTCATAATATCTATTAATCATTATTCATACTTTTGTTTGGGCATCACATTTTTGTTCAAATGATTCTTTGATTTCAGCACATTGCTTTCCGTCATTTATTCGTAACTGTTGGCAAGAAAACAAATTAGCATATTTCCCAACATTTTTAACAATTCGTTTAAGGAACTTGTATGTATTACGAATGTATGAAAAAGCATGTTCACCCTCAGGCATAAACATTCCTTTTTAGACTTTGGAAAATAGTCCAACTCAACTCAAGGTCTGCTTACTTGCTTTTTATTCTCAACCATATCATATAGTATGAACTTTCATGCTTCATTTTTGAGCCATTATAGACGAGAAGTTCTAAAAGTGATATGGACGAAATCAGAACAGCTATTGAGCTTGAAAGTCAACAGATCTTTCTTCATGACAACTGGACAAACTCCATTCACTGATGAAGCTCATGTTATGTGGTTGAAGGTTCCAGAAAAAGCGAGTAACTGGACCTTGAGTTGGAATTGTACAGTTGAGAGCATACATTTCCTCCAAGTTTCCGACTTCATTGAACAGCTTGAGGGTCGAATTCTGTTCCTGTGAACTCGCCAAGTATGAAATGTGTTTTCCCCCCCAGTACATCACGAAATAAAGGTAGTATGGAAAAATCAAGTGCCTGGCAGCCAATTTGTCCTCTTTCTCATTCCCCTTGTTCGGCTCGTCTTGAAAAGAGCTGGGGAATGGGCCAGTAGCTTTCAGCACTGTTTGTTTATGGCAACTGCTGTCCTGGGGCACAGGGCCAAACAGCACAGCGTGACACAGCTGTCCCCTGAGCCAGTGTATGATAGTGGGCCACACGCCTGTGGAGGCCTCCTGCCCTCAGAGACCCATTGTCCCTGTGGTGGAAGCCTCCTTCCTGAGCTGGAAAACACGGGGGATATATTGTCCCGCTCTATCCTCTTCTTCTTCCAACATATTTCATTACAGCTGGATGAAAAATAATCCTTTCAAAACAATATTCACACTGGCTGTAATTAGAGTTCATAGGAGGAGTCACAAACCTTACTGCAATCACTTTTGGAATCTGTGGTTATCCGCCATATAATTAAGAGCTAAGTATACATTTATTGCAATGAAGCCCTAGAGAAAAAAGGGATTTGACTTGGAAACCTGCTAGCTACTGTTTTGAACATGAGATATATGCCTGGACTATTTGACATTTAAATAGATCCTAATGCAAACTTATTGTCCTCCGAAACGACCAAACCTTATTGGACAAATTAAACATTTTCAGCGAATGGATCACCAAAGTTTTTACAATACATCTTGAGGAGAAGATGAATGTTTGTTCCAAGTGGCAACCTGTGGTGTTGAAAAATGAAGCCAATGCGGAAGTGCCAAAAACTGCAGTTCATCGAGTGGTCACTTTTGGCTGGCTCCAAAAGAGAGTCAATCCCCATAGACCCTTATGTTAAAATACCCCACTTTACAGCAGAATTCTACAGCCTGGCATAAAAAATGTTTTTGTTCTCTATAGCTAAGTTCCCCCTTCATTACAACTGTGGGAGGGTTGAATGTTTATCTCACCCGTTTAAATTATATTCAGGCTTATATTGGCTCCTCAGAAAATGATGGGTCACTGAGACTACGTCCATATTTTATACAGTCTATGGTTTGTACCAAATCTCATGGCAAACCATCCAAACTTTTTTGAGACATTCCACTCAAACCACACATTTGCCAACATCATGCCACCCAGTTAGAGAGTAAATGCCGTTATTTGACTTTGACGATTTTCCATTGATATGTAAAGTAAACCTCAGGAACAGGCTTCATTTGTTCAGAAAGACAGATGAAAGTAATGTTGAGAAGCTAGTTTAGCCTTGATGTGACGCCACGACTTTGGCTCTCTATACTTTGATATGATATGTGGCTAAATACCTGCAGAACTAATGACATTCCCATCAGCCCCAGCTCGTCTTTGTGTTTCCTGCTAATTTGCAAATTTTAGTATGCAAACATGCTAAACTACGATGGTGAACTTAGTAAACGTTATATCTGCTAAACATGTTAGCAATGTTATTGTAAGCACGCTGATGTGAGCATATAGCTCAAAGTACAGCCTCAAAGACTTAATAAATTACAAAAAAAATTTATAATTAAAATCAAAATATCTTTATAGTGACTTACTGCAACATTTATAAGGGACACCTTTTGTTGGAAGGGTATTTTACAGTGAAAATATCCTGGCGTAAGAGAATAATACAGTACTCATACTGACTGGAAAACCAGCAGTAGAACCTATGCATTCAATTTTACACTGTATAGGTTTTCCATTTATTCTTGACAGTTACTGTACATCCACTTCAGTGCCTATGTTATTATATTAAAACAATATTTAATCATTTAGCTGTCTATGAATGAGACGGGAGGAAATGCAACTTTATCTCCAGCACACTGACTCTTTAAAAGACAATAACAGGCACTGTGACGATTTTTCAAACTAAGCCGCTGTTTAATTTCCTGAAATACTGTTTTAATTCAAGTCAAATGCTCTGTTTTCAACCAGTGAAGAAGTGAGGCGCTGTGTTTGTGATGTGGGAGAGAGAGGGAGCACCATGGAGTGTGACCCTGACCCAGCCCTGGGGCTGCACAGATAGCCTGTTTATTTTAGGGAGCCTCTGCCTGCTCTCACTGTTCTCACTTGAGGACAAAAACAGCTGCATCTTTTCATGTCAGACAACAGGGGGTGCAGTGCAGAGCCACCAGAACTCAGTTTGACAAACTCTTTCCTACAGCTTTAAGAAGATATCAATGGTGTAAATTCATATATGTACATAATAGAGAATATCAAACCTGTGGAAGCAATTTAAAGGGTCTATTCAATCAAAATATCTGTTTCTTTTTATATCTGCCTCCACCACAATACAATTGAGGTCAATGGAAATTTGGTGTATAGTGCTTATAGACATTTGAAAAATTCATCAACATCTGTTTTCACAAACAATGTCTTCATTACTCAGGATAATCCACAGACCCTTCTCGGGAACTTTGATAGGGACTATTTCTTCAGTAGAAAGCAATTCAAGTTAAAAAAAAAAACTACCATATCTGCATGACTATGTACCACTACCACACAAGAACATGTGTTTTCTTTGATTGTTTTGGTTAGCCAACCCCCTAGGGCCTGGATTTGGGCTTTTCTGACAATTTAATTGGTTTTGTTCACACTGAAGCAAGACTATGGATGTTTTGCTGAACAACCACACGATAATGGGACAATTGAGTCAGTTGGTTTAAAGTCATCCTGGGGAGCTGACTGAGAGTGGGATGGGACCTCAAGAAGGAAACAACAATGTCTCCCGGAGAGGTACGGTGTGTTTCCGTCATGTTTTACTCCTGTGATAAACCTATTTCAATGTTTATCTGCAGCATCGTAAATGTAGAGAATTAGAGTCAAAAAGTCAGCAAACTGTCGCAGTTCTACTCTCCGCTAACATTAGCAATTCTATGCTACTGGTCATACAGTACCTAGTCTGGATCAACGGAAGTTGATTTTCAGGATAATTGCCTGACATGTCGCTCACCTTCTGCTCTTTTGGTGTTGCTGTTCTCAAAATCCCTTCGCTTTGGGAAACAACAACAAACTTCGAGCTACACGCTGAAAATGGCAAGTTTAGAAGAAAATGTAGATGGTGCAACAAGGCAGACCTGCTTGGTTCTTTCAGGGAATGATCGGAAAGATTTACAAAGAATATGTTTATGCATTTCCTCTCTAACTGAGACGTTTTGGGACTGATTGGTGGGATTGCTGTGGAGGATGTACACAGGGCAATATACTGGTAAGAGCAAATTATGTTTAACCATGTATCAGCTAATTTAAATAGCTCACCTTCCTGTATTATGTGAACCGTAAACTTCATTTAATGTTATATGTGGCCTTTTCCTTTGCTTGGTGCAAATGTTCCACCAGAACAAGTTCCTTCCTGAGACTATTGTACAGAGCCACCGTCACTGCGTCTGGAGCTTAGCGCCGCCCAAGACCATTGTGATTTGTTTAAAGAAATGCAAACAACCCAGAGCGTTTTTTTCCCCCTACTATCCTAGAATGTATGTGTGGTGTAGCCAGACCTTCTTCCACAGCACTGTGGAGATAGGTCTGGCAATGTGGGACTGAGACCAAGTCAGGCTGTAGAAGCAAAACCAATGAATGTATGGAATTGAGAAAGAGTGTGTTTTATTGCTCATGAATGAAACCTTTTATTTGTAGGAGGACCATTGTGCTATTTTTTCTTTCAAAAGTTACACAGTCTCACTTTATTGGCTGCCTTAGGATGACCACCAACATGGGTTTTCATCAGCAGGGCTGAGCAGGGCTGAGCAGGGCTGACAGCTTGGCAGCCTACCTCAGTCTACCTGGCAAACATATGCAGTACACTTTGTACAGAAGCTATAGATCTATATTTGCTGATGTGAGATTAGCAAATACTGGTTGTTGTCCATGAGAGGGTTCAAGACAAAAATAAACATGGGTCAAACACAGGTTAATCATGTGGGGTGAGGCCTCTGCCATGATTGTGCTCTAGTCCCTCTCTATGAACCACTCAGACACAAAACAACCTTTTCAGCTGATGAGCTGTGATTAATGCTGTGTAAAGATTATTCCCCCTTGATAAATCTATAAACAATATTTTCGTGGGTATAAACATGAACAATAAGCTGATGGGAATATTCCCAGTCGTAGGCTCTTGGGAAAGATTCTTTGCATTGAGGACTCAGGAGGAAGCTCTGCACTTCTGTTTGTACAGTCAACTCGTGCTCCTCCTGTGATCACGAAACGGCGGTGTCAGATTATAGAGGCTGGTTGAGATTTAAGGTGAAGAACAACAGCTTACTCGCTTATTCCCCTCTGGGTATGTGGAGCAAAAAGTTTGGCATTGTAGGAACAATGAGTGTAAGGTGAGCTCAGTGACCTACTGGTTCCCAGCCTTCCCTTTGGCTTTCTCACTTTCCCTGCTCACATCGCACCTCCAGACAAAAGCATCATTATTGCTCTTGGATTCTTCACTGGTGAATTCCTGGTAGTGAAACAGCATAGAATAAATTAGATGGTTTATGGCCTGTGATGGAGAGATTTTAATGGATAGCCAGCATTGGGCGTTTCCAGTCATTCAGACTCTTAAAGGGAAATGTTATACCACAGTATTTCCAACGGTGGTTTTGTCTCTCTCATTATCTGTGATGAGCTTGTGGCTGCATTTCCTGGAATCCTAGCAATGAAACAAATGGTGCCACAGAGAGCAAAGTCTTTGTTTTTAGAATGTGTCAGACCTTATTCTGTGATTTTACTGAATCTCCTTGCAGGTGAAAGGTCAGGGCTGTGAGTGTGAAAGATGTACAGAGGCTTGTCAGCGTGTTAATCTGTCTGTTGGCCAGAGGCCCAGGCAGAGAAGAGCAGGACTCTAACAGTTTTGTGTTACACAAAACTGGCTCTTCTCACATCATTGAGCACATGCTCATTTCTTAGTTGTGTGAAAACCAACCGTGATCCAGAGTTTAGACACACTCCTGGAGTTTCTCAGGATATAGAAAGTACATCACAAGGTGTAAAACAGTGCTCACAGGACACACATTGACTTGACATCACAATGTTTTCCCAAAACTGTATACACTTATACACAGCTAATAGGGTTAAATCTGTAAATCAAAATGAGAAGCTTTTTTTTTTAATGGCTCAATGTCTAATGTCTATTCCCCTCAGAACTCCCACAGTGTGGCCGGGTTGGCTCAGTGGGTAGATCAGGCGCATATATACTTGGAGGTTTATGCCTCGACGCAGAGGTCCAGGGTTCAAATCTGATCTGTGATGATTTCCTGCATGTCTTCCCCCCCTCTCTCTTCCCTTTCTCACCTAGCTGTCCTGTCAAATCAAGGTGGAAAAGCCCCAAAAAGAATCTTAAAAAAAAGAACTCCCACAGTGTGGTTTGGCTAAAAACTAACTACTATTCTCTCATCTCAACAGGGACGGAGCCAGACGTTGTAAACATTTGGTGCTCAGCCCAAATCTAGGGGGGTCCAGGTGCATGCTCCATTTATGTGCACATTTGAGAATAAAATGTCTAAAACATCATTTTGGAAAAAACATGATAGTTGCCAAGGAAAGAAATCATCCTATAGAACCTACATCCTGTTCTCCAACTGTCTTCATCATTCTGAAACCAGAGCACAACAAATGTTGAGGATGACAAAAAGGACAAAAAATTACTATTATGATATATATAAATATTACTGTTTAATAATGTAGCCTATAGTAGGTAGGTTAGGAGTTTGGAATTTCGTAAACAGCATCAGAGTGATTGAGAGGGAAACGACATAAAGTTGAAGTTATTTTAAAACATTTGCGGCTCCACCCCTGCATCTCAACAATCTTCGTTCCCCCAGCCACCAAAGAGCACAGGACATTTTAAGGCTTGTTGAGAAACTAGCTCACCGACTTCTCACGTATTTCAGCCAATGCGCTGTAAATAAATACCTGTAAAATGTCTGTTGCTCTTAGCCAGCCAGACAACAAAGTCGTGATTGTGAGCTCTTACATCATTATCCTTCATTCACGGCCTCTGTGCTGCAAAGCTCAGTTTCCTTGGCAAACTGTGCTGATTGCCAGTGTCATCCATGTTGGACTTTTCCCCCTCTAGTTAAATCACACCATTGGAAAACGCTGTGTTATGGCCCAATGTTTATCTCACTTTTATTAGTTTATGGATAAAACTGTGAGGCACATTTTCATCTACAGGTGTTCTACCCGGCATATTTACGGCTGGCACAGAGAGTCTCCTCGGGTAGTGTGAAATGAAAAAGTGCTCTAGTGCCAGAAGCAAACCATTGCAAGCTTTTTATTACGGTGTCTGGCCTTGGACACAGTGAAGGCAAGACAATGAAAGATAAGGCAGTCTCCATTTGCTCAGTTCCCCAGCTGTGTTTGTCCTTAGATAGTCAGACACCTTTATCTTGCCAAGGAGTCTGGGTTAGACACAAGATCTTTCTGACTGCCAGTTCAGAGCCATTAGTGTAACAGGACAGACCGTAGAGTAGAAATCTAGACCTCAAATCAAGATTACAAATATACTGTAGACCTCAGGCCGATAATATCCTTTAATATCCTGATTAGTGCCAGTGGGTTCCAAACTTTTTGGTCCTGGGTACCCCCACAGCACCTTAATCGTTTCCCAATGTATGTTTCAAATGTATAACACTATTCATCATATAATATATTATTGGATATTATTTCATACAATTAAACTGTCAATATTTAGATTGGTTTATAATCGTTTTAGGCTACTACTACTTGGAGTGACGCTGAATGTTATAACCATTTATCCTTACGTTACTTTAAGCCAATACTTTTAGCTAACTATTTCAACCGTTAGCTGACTATTCAACTTTAAGCTATTTTAACGGTTTCTCCATTAAGTTAGCTCATCATTTGAACTGTTTAGTCTTTTCTTTTAACTAGATTTCCTAGTTACTCTTCCATACACATCATGTTCTGAAGTGCATTTTGCAGTCAATAAGAACTTTCTTTAGTCAAAGCAAAAGTTTTACAGTTTGGTAAATATGCTTATTTGTCTTCTGAGAGAGAGTTAGATGAGAAGATTGATACCAATTACATCTTTGTGTGAAATTTAAGACTACCAGCAGCCAGTTAGCTTAGCTCAGCATAAAGTCTGGAAATAGCTAACAGCTAGCCTGTCCAAAAGGTATCCTAATCAAAGGCAAATACAATAGCCTAGTCCTGTTCTTTTCAGTAAAGGTTTTAAGTAAAAAATGCTCAGTGTTATGGAGTCTACATTAACAAATAGAGGCTTTTTACATCAGGACAGTTAAATTATCTCGACTCCACAACGCCTAGGCGACCCTGATCATTTTATATTCAAAACTCTGGTTTTAGGTTAAACAGAAGATGATTTATTCATGAACAATTTTGTGTGTACAGTCAATGCTGGCTTGCTTCAACTGAGAGTGGAAACAGATTCAACAGCAAATATACAACCAAATGGCCAACCATGTGGGTAATAGGGGCACTGATCACTACTATTTCTCTGGTCTGCAACGCCACGGGCGGTTTACTCTCTAATGTCACGGATAGAGAAGGCAAACATTAGAACATCTGTGCGCCACGTGAGGTTTACCATACCATATATTGGACTGTGGCCCGTGGCCTGTACAGTAAAGGGGAAACACTGGATATATTGCCCAGCCCTAACTCCTTCAAGCTTGAAGCCTTTCTTATAGCAGAACTCTATGCACCTTGGATTTCCCTCCTCTTTGCATACACTTGAAACCCTTGACAGAAGAGCACATTTCAATGCTGAGTGCATTGTTTTTTTACACACCATCAGACACCAGCCTTCCTGTTTTTGTGTCACGAATGCCTTTGTCTCTGTACCAGAAAACCTGATTGAAACCAAACAACACCGCTAGAGAGGAGGAAATGAACACTTGAGCAAATACCTCAATAGAAGGAAGTGACATGATGTGCAGCACAGCTATCAAGCTGTGTGGTGTCACGGAGAAACTGAACAGAGGTGGCTTTGTTGGAAAGACATTTGAATGTGAAGGCATCACGGATTAGATTTAACATTCAAGTAACCTGTGATGTTCTGTTAAATTTCAGCAAATGTCTGGATTGAGCAAACTAATGTCTTTTTACACAGAAACACACTGACAGGATGCAAATGACTTCTTTCCCATGCAGCGCTCATCTAAACACTCAGCGACACGTTTTGAGGTATCTGCCAACAGCAACTGAGAATAAACATATTCAATATCTGCCTCATAGGAGGGGGAACCAAATACACCAAATCAGCTGTGTATGGAAAGTTAAACAAGACGGGAATGACATAAGACCTGAAATAATCATCATCATAGTCCACTGATTTTTCTTTGTATGTGCAATGAAGTAGAGCTGCAAAGATGAATCGACTAATCAATTAGTTGTCAACTATCAAAATAATCGCCAACTATTTTGATAATCGATTAATCGGTTTGAGTCCTTTTTTTATTTAAAAAAAGTAAAACATCTCTGATTCCATCCATCCATCCATCTTCGTCCGCTTATCCGGTATCGGGTCGCGGGGGTAGCAGCTCCAGCAGGGGGCCCCAAACTTCCCTTTCCCGAGCCACATTAACCAGCTCCGACTGGGGGATCCCGAGGCGTTCCCAGGCCAGGTTAGAGATATAATCCCTCCACCTAGTCCTGGGTCTTCCCCGAGGCCTCCTCCCAGCTGGACGTGCCTGGAACACCTCCCTAGGGAGGCGCCCAGGGGGCATCCTTACCAGATGCCCGAACCACCTCAACTGGCTCCTTTCAATGCAAAGGAGCAGCGGCTCTACTCTGAGCTCCTCACGGATGACTGAGCTTCTCACCCTATCTCTAAGGGAGACGCCAGCCACCCTCCTGAGGAAACCCATTTCGGCCGCTTGTACCCTGGATCTTGTTCTTTCGGTCATGACCCAGCCTTCATGACCATAGGTGAGGGTAGGAAGGAAAACTGACCGGTAGATTGAGAGCTTTGCCTTCTGGCTCAGCTCTCTTTTCGTCACAACGGTGCGATAAATTGAATGCAATACCGCACCCGCTGCGCCGATTCTCCGGCCAATCTCCCGCTCCATTGTCCCCTCACACGCGAACAAGACCCCAAGGTACTTGAACTCCTTCACTTGGGGTAAGGACTCATTCCCTACCTGGAGAAGGCACTCCATCGGTTTCCTGCTGAGAACCATGGCCTCCGATTTAGAGGTGCTGATCCTCATCCCAGCCGCTTCACACTCGGCTGCGAACCGATCCAGTGAGTGCTGAAGGTCACAGGCCGATGATGCCATCAGGACCACATCATCTGCAAAAAGCAGCGATGAGATCCCCAGCCCACCGAACTGCAACCCCCCTCCACCCCGACTACGCCTCGATATCCTGTCCATAAATACTACGAACAGAATTGGTGACAAAGCGCAGCCCTGGCGGAGGCCAACTCTCACTTGAAACGAGTCCGACTTACTGCCGAGAACCCGGACACAGCTCTCGCTTTGGTCGTACAGAGATTGGATGGCCCTGAGAAGGGACCCCCTCACCCCATACTCCCCCAGCACCTCCCACAGTATCTCCCGGGGTACCCGGTCATACGCCTTCTCCAGATCCACAAAGCACATGTAGACCGGTTGGGCATACTCCCAGGCTCCCTCCAGGATCCTTGCGAGAGTAAAGAGCTGGTCCGTTGTTCCATGACCAGGACGGAATCCGCATTGTTCCTCTTCAACCTGAGGTTCGACTATCGACCGAACCCTCCTTTCCAGCACCTTGGAGTAGACTTTACCGGGGAGGCTGAGAAGTGTGATACCCCTGTAATTGGCACACACCCTCTGGTCCCCCTTTTTGAAAAGGGGAACCACCACCCCGGTCTGCCACTCCTTAGGCACCGTCCCAGACTTCCACGCAATGTTGAAGAGGCGTGTCAACCAAGACAACCCCTCCACACCCAGAGCTTTAAGCATTTCCGGACGGATCTCATCAATCCCTGGAGCTTTGCCACTGTGGAGTTGTTTAACCACCTCAGCAACTTCCACCAGGGAAATTGACGACAATCCCCCATCATCCTCCAGCTCTGCCTCTGACATAGAGGGCGTATTAGTCGGATTTAGGAGTTCCTCAAAGTGCTCCTTCCACCGCCCTATTACCTCCTCAGTTGAGGTCAACAGCGTCCCATCCTTACTGTACACAGCTTGGATGGTTCCCCGCTTCCCCCTCCTGAGGTGGCGAACGGTTTTCCAGAAGCACCTTGGTGCCGACCGAAAGTCCTTCTCCATGTCTTCTCCGAACTTCTCCCACACCCGCTGCTTTGCCTCTTTCACGGCAGAGGCTGCAGCCCTTCGGGCCCTTCGGTACCTTGCAACTGCCTCCGGAGCCCTCCGGGATAACATATCCCGGAAAGACTCCTTCAGTCGGACGGCTTCCCTGACCACCGGTGTCCACCACGGTGTTCGTGGGTTACCGCCCCTTGAGGCACCCAAGACCCTAAGACCACAGCTCTTCGCCGCAGCTTCAGCAATGGAAACTTTGAACATTGTCCACTCGGGTTCAATGCCCCCAGCCTCCACAGGGATGCACGAAAAGCTCCGCCGGAGGTGTGAGTTGAAAGTCTGTCGGACAGGGGCCTCCTCCAGACGTTCCCAATTTACCCGCACTACCCGTTTGGGCTTACCAGGTCTGTCCAGAGTCTTCCCCCACCCTCTGACCCAACTCACCACCAGATGGTGATCGGTTGACAGCTCCGCCCCTCTCTTCACCCGAGTGTCCAAAACATACGGCCTCAGATCAGATGAAACGATTATAAAATCGATCATTGACCTTTGGCCTAGGGTGCTCTGGTACCAGGTACACTTATGAGCATCCCTATGTTCGAACATGGTGTTCGTTATAGACAATCCATGACTAGCACAGAAGTCCAACAACAAACAACCACTCTGGTTTAGATCAGGGAGGCCGTTCCTCCCAATCACGCCTCTCCATGTGTCTCCATCATTGCCCACGTGCGCGTTGAAGTCCCCCAGCAGAACGATGGAGTCTCCCACTGGAGCCCCATACAGGACTCCATTCAAGGTCTCCAAGAAGGCCGAATACTCCGAACTCTTGTTTGGTGCATATGCACAAACAAGAGTCAGAGTTTTCCCCCCCACCAGCCGCAGGCGTAGGGAGGCGACCCTCTCGTCCACCGGGGTAAACTCCAACATAGCGGCGCTCAACCGGGGGCTTGTGAGTATCCCCACACCCGCCCGGCGCCTCACACCCTGGGCAACTCCGGAGAAGAAAAGAGTCCAACCCCTATCCAGGAGTACGGTTCCAGAACCGAGACTGTGCGTAGAGGTAAGCCCCACCAGATCTAACCGGTAGCGCTCCACCTCCCGCACCAGTTCCGGTTCCTTCCCCCACAGAGAGGTGACATTCCACGTCCCCAGAGCCAGCGTCTGCTGCCCGGGTCTGGTCCGTCGAGGCCCCTGACCTTCACTGCCACCCATGTGGCAATGCACCCGACCCCAGCGGTTCCTCCCACAGGTGGTGGGCCCATGGGCTGGAGAGATGGATGCCACGTAGCTTTTTCGGGCTGTGCCCGACCGGGCTCCGTGGCAAACCCGGCCACCAGACGCTCGCCAACGAGCCCTCCGTCTGGGCCTGGCTCCAGACGGGGGCCCCGGGCTTCCTCCGGGCAGGGTCACTCCATCCCTTCCTCGATCTCTCATAGGGTTTTTCTCTGATTCCAGCTTCTTAAATATGAATATGTTCTAGTTTCTTCACTTTGTGAAAGTAAACTGAATAACTTTGAGTTGCGGACAAAACAAGACATTTGAGGACGTCAAATTCTTGACGTTCTGACATTTTACGTAAACAACACATCGATTAATCAAGAAAAATCATCGACAGATCAATCGACAATGAAATGAATCGTTAGTTGCAGCCCTACAATAAAAAGGCTTAGACTCTTAGATGTTTTGTTGCAGCAGAGAGTGAAAAGAGAGTTACAGGTTCAGTGAAGACAGGGCTGTGGGTCTGTAGCCATGCACCAGTTCAGTGAGTCAGGGATGTTTGTGGTCAGGGTGTAGTTTAGGCCACAAAGGCAGATTCTGAAGCAGCAAAGAGCAGCAAGAGATGTTGGCTTCAAAGACATGACAACAGGTGGAAATGTGTCCGACACTGACGCAATGTATATGAGTGCACCAGTGGTGGAATGTAACTAAGTACATTTACTCAAGTACTGTACTTAAGTACAAATTTGAGATACTTGTACTTTACTTGAGTCTTTTAGCCTGACAAGCCAGACCCACATCAAGATGTTGGGTCTGGGAACTCACCATTGGCAGGGCTCAATCCGAGGGGCGGGATAAACGGTTGTCTTTCAAATTCTCTCTGCACTCATAGCCAACCAGAGCAACACTAGTTGATAGATTAAACTTTTGCCGTATCCGGTCGTAAAAACTGCGAACACATCTTCCTTTTTTAAGAATGACTTCAGTGCTTAACTCCAAGTCTTCCAGAGTCACACCTAGAGCCGATTCCAAAGACCGCTGTTCGCCAGCAGCAGCAGCCATCTTCTTTGTTTTCAAGTAGCAGGGAATTCACGCGGAACCGTCGCAACTCTGCCGTAATTATGTTAAGCCCGCCCACCGACTGTAGTCTATACACGATGTGATTGGCCTGACCAGAATTTGGTTTTTCCAGCTTGCAAGCCAACAGAGAGTTGCTAGACGACCCTGGCTGCAAATGATATTTGCTGCTGCTAGGGTGGTCTAGATTTCTAGGCTATGAGTCTTTTCTTTTCAAGCCACTTTCTACTTCTACTCCGCTACATTTCAGAGAGAAATATTGTACTTTTTACTACACTACATTTATCTGACAGTTTTAGTTACTAGTTACTTTACAAATTAAGATATTTGCACACAAAACACATGTAGTTTATAGAATATGATGTTTTATTGTAAATTAAACTACCCAACAATATAACGACCTACAAGTCCAGCTGAGATGATTAGACCATTAATCACTTAGTTGATTGATAGAGCTGTTTGGATCGTTTCCAATTTCTAGAATGTGAGGTACTTTTACTTTAAATACTTTAAGTACATTTTCCTGATGAAACTTACATACTTTTACTCAAGTAACATTTCCAATGCAGGACTTTTACATGTAAGAGAGTATTTTTTACAGTGTGGTAATAGTACTTTTACTTAAGTAAAGGATCTGACTACTTCTTCCACCACTGCTTGCAGGGCTGGAAGTCCAAGAGAGAGACTGTGGTTTGGTGATAAATCATTAGTGATTCAGTATTGCACTTCCCTAAAGTTGAGGGACTAACAAAAAAAAATAATCTAAACTTTGCCCGGCAGAGGCTGAGATATCCTGACTTTTTTTCTAGTATGGATTAAACTCAAAAACACTGGATCCTACATTTCCCATAATGCAATTTAATGATGTCTCTCAGAAGACATTACACATCTGTTTTCACAGGCTGAGTAGTTCTGCTCCTGATAGAGAAATGGAGCAACTAACGTAGTTGTTTTTGAGGTGACTTTGTTCACTGTGTGGATGTGCAAAGGAATTGAGATTTATTATTATTGTTAGGTTTCACTTTCAATTTGCTCTATTTGTTTGTATGTGTTAAACACTTAGTTGATTGACAGAACTGTTTTGATCGTTTCTAGTTTCTAATATGTGAGGCTTATTCTGCATTAAGTACTTTAACTTTTAATACTTTAAGTACATTTTCCTGATGATACCTGACATACTTTTACTTAGGTAACAACAGGACTTTTACATGATACAGAGTATTTTTACAGTGTGGTATTTGTACTTTTACTGAAGTAGAGGAGCTGAATACTTCTTCCACCACTGGAGTGCACTAGAGTAGCTATTTCCACATATTCCAGAGCTCTCAGACTATTTCGTTACCTGGGAATTTTGTTACCAGGAAAACAGGGATTCATTATTTCACCCCCAAAAGTCCTTGGCAGGGCAGCAGTAACAAATACATCACTTGAGCTGCAACTGTCATTTGCCCTTGGTGCAGTCAGTGTAACTCTGAATGCTGGAATGCAGTGGTGAGACACATTACTAATACTGACCAGTGTTTGATGTCAGGTTTGGAATGTGACACATGGATGAGCAACAAATTGTGTGTCGCTCCCTCCCCTCAGACAAAAACAAAGCAGTGGTATTGAAAATACTATGTGTGATGTACAGACAGTTCTACCAGGGCTGTAGTGCCACACTAAGGCCTGTCAGTGCAATTCAATCAGGAGAGACTTTGTTGCAGATATGCAAGATTTATTTGTAAGTTACAAATGCAAAATATGAATTGTACATAGTCTTTGGAGATTAGACTCCATCGTATAAAATGTATACATGTTTTAAAGGGTTAGAAAAACCCAGACATATCCCCCGATGGAGTCTAGACACTGGTGGTGGTGATGAAGGGGCACGAAGACCGGATCGAAGGAGTCGAAGGGAGTGGTCAGCCGGAAGAAGACTGAGAGTGCCGTGGGTGAAGATGCCTGGAGGTGGAAGGGGAGGGTCGCACTCTTGCCTGAAATGACAACGGACAGCCGCAGAGGAGAGAACAGTTTTAAAACATGGATGTCATGCTGTGATTGGCTTGTGAAATACATGGCCGATTCTGATTGGTTAACTGAAAAGTGACTCCCTCGAAAACAGCTGATCAGTTTAGGAGCGAAGTGATAAAGTTATTGACGTCTCCCTGAAAGAATTTACGCTGAGCTACATTTCTGAGGATTGAAATGCAGCGTTTCTTTCAGTTCATGTGGGACATCTGTGTGTGACTAAGAGATGGAAGAACTTGGGATGTTTCACACTCCCCTCATTTTATTTTAAAACTTCAAACTGACAATGAAGGCTTCCGAGTTGTCTGAACAGCCTGTTCTCCTAAAGTGCATTAATGGTACCAAGTCAGACTTTCACTGGTTTCAGCTTTTCTGATTTTAAGACTCTGTTTTTCTCAAAGTGTAAACTACGATCTCATTTGGAAAAAAGTAACCTCTCTCTTTCATCTAATTTCTTACAAATCTCAGTCAGCTGGCCTGTTGGAGAGACTTTTATCTAAAGCATGAGGTGATAAATGACACTGAGGAGGTTTGTCCCATAACTGAAGCTAATGTGGAATGTGTTGTGTACAGTAGACACAGATGTATGACTTATCTCCTGCACTGAGAAGGTTAGCTTATCAACACTTCTGCCAAGCTGATAAAAAAGCTGATAAAACTCCACCGCCTCATCTCTTCAAAGCCAAATATTAATGCTGAAGGAGTTATTTTATGTGTTTCTAAAAACATACAGTAAGGGAACATGTGGTCTTTGGCATAGCCCACAGGCCTAGAATGTAGGTAACCTGCTTTCATATTGACCAATATCACACAAAAAATACTTTCATAAAGGAAATTAATCAAAACCTCATCTGACTTTACTCACAAGAGTAATGCCAAATTTATTTAACAATGCACATTTTAAAACAGCAAATGTTTATGTAGACTGAAAAGTCAAACAAATGCCAACAGTGACAGTGAGAGGTAAACTGTTCACAGCTGGGGCAAGATCATCCTCGGATTTGAACTTGAACTTTGAAAAGGAGAGTCTGAGTAAAGGTTTTGGGGATCCAAGTGATATATATCTATATAAGCTGCTGCATTACAACTTTCAACTAAAGTGAACCTGCCGTTGACTCAAAGGAGCCACACGAGCTCAGTGCTCGGCTCCAAACTGACTCTGCATGGAGTCATACTGAATATTTTTGGTGCTTTATCTAAGCTTTGGGTATTTGTTTTTTAAATCTAAGGTTTATAGAGAGGTCCTGGGTGAAGCACATTTCTATCAAAAAGTTTTCCCACACTTTCTTATATGTATACACTATTGGTAGGAGGCTAAGCCTCTGAAAGACTCAATCTTAACTGGAATCAGCCTGGTCAGACCAACATGTGCAGTTAGTATGAGTGCAAGTACACACTGTTAAAGCACAATAAAGGACACTAGTTATCACAGCTTGGGACTGAAATGAAACAATGTTACCGGTAGAGTAGTTTTAGGTTCAACTCTTTTAACAAGGCAACAGTATGTCATTTCCTTAGCTCACTACTATAAGAACCATAGCTATTAGAAATAAGGAGGAACATCTAGCAATGATACCTAAATGAACATATAAATGAAAAAATCAAACTGTGATGATGAGACTGATGCCTTTCTCTGGTGTTATAAGTTTGCATATCGCTCCCTCTTGTGGTGGATAATGTCCACGACGTGCTTCCACCATTACTGACGCAAGTTCCGGTTGTGCAGCAGCCATTTTGTCTGTTCGGGCAAGTCTACCCTGACGGTTACGAACTGCAGTTCCACCTTTAGGAAAACAATTTGAAATGTTGTTGTGGAATCTCTATTTCACGTTATCTACTACCTGAGCGCCGTATAAAATTTATATCACGCATTTACAAGCCGAAGAGGGCCCTCCTCTTCAGATAAATCCACAATTGAGCGTGGAAAGCGCGGGTCAGCTGAGCCATGTCGTCCGAGGAAAGCTACTTGGCCATCATACGCTATCTGACTGATGAACGGGAGCCGTATGCGCCGGGGACGCCTGGCAACACCAAGAGAAAAATACGCAAAGCGGCTACCTGCTACGTAGTGCGAAACGGGACTTTGTTTTATCAGCGTCGACTGAAGGGCCAGAATGACTTCACAGAGCTGGAGGTGGTGCTGCAGGACGGCCGCAGGAAGGAACTGATCAACGAGGCGCACATCATCATGGAAGGAGGGGAGCACCTCAACCAGCAGCTTACCTGGGAGACCATCTCTCAGAAGTACTGGTGGAGAGGTAAGATACCTAAGTGAAGATAGAATCACTGTGAGGGGATTAAATCAGCCGCACAACCGGTGTAAACATGAGCTTGTTCAAAGATAAAAACGCCAGCCGTCACATCCATACACAGAGGTAACCTCTGTCTCCATCTAGTGGTTAGTTAAAGTGCTATGCTTTTCGTTACTCTATTCTTTTACCTTTATTTGTATTCCTCGCAGATTCCAGCAGCAGTGGCAGCAAAAACGGCCCTGTCCTGTTAGTAGTGTCCTGAGGAGTGTCCCGGGACAGAGAGTCAAACACTGTCCTGGGACTCCCATGACTGTCCTCGGACTCCCATGACTGTCCTGGGACTCCCATGACTGTCCCGGGACAGTGAGTCAGACATTGTCCTGTACACTGTCCTGTGTTTATCATGGGAGTCGCAGGACAATGTCTGACTGTCCCGGGACAGTTATGGGAGTCAAAGGACAGTCCTCAGGACACTACTAACAGGACAGGACAGTTTTTGCTGCCACTGCTTCTCCAGTATTGAGAATGAATATAAAGACCAAGAAACGGACAGGAAGTTGCTAAATACTATTGAATTTCTTAACTAGCTAACTAACCAACCCAGTAACTATCTGATTGTACGTGTTTGCACCACTCAGACTTTTTTTTAACAGTACTCATTTCTACACTATTTCTGTCACGAAGCAAAAATAAATACAAAACATAAATACAAACATCTACATCCAGTGCCTCAAATGTCAATATTTTTCATATTTTCTTAGTCTCCTATAATAGTAAATTGAATATGCATTCCTTGGTGTTTATCAGAAAAAACAAACAATATAAAAATGTCACCTTGCTTCCTGGGAAATTGTGATGAGCACATAATTGTCATATAATGGATAATGAAAATAGTTGATAGTTTTGATTGGAGGAGTTTAAAATGATGGTGTTGTGTAACTGTGAGTGACGTGTCCTCTGTGGCCCTCAGGTATCCTGAAACATGTCAAAGACCACATCAGAGAGTGTGCTCAGTGTCAGAGCAGGCGCAGTGCTGATGACGGCTCCGGGCCTCGACTGTTCTCCCGGCCAGGGAAACGCAGGGCGGCTGCCAGCGCCAATGGTGACGAGGATGAGGAAGGGGAGGACGAAGAGGGAGATGATAGTTTTGTCTTCACTGACTCATCTTTTCAACTGAGATCCAAGTTGGCCAAGCACGAACTGGTCTTTGTATGTTTCACAGTTTTTTTTTTGTTCCAGTCCTGATAAATACAAATGTGCAATAGTGCTGCACGATATGAGGAAAATATGCGATAATGTTTTTGAATGTTGTGATAATGCTATTACTTGCAATATACAACAAGATATTAAAGTGTTCTCAGTTCTGCTTCTTTCAGTATTCTGCTAAAATACAACAAATTGCATGTTGAATTTAAAACAAATGAAGGGAAATCATTTCCAAAAAAGAATGACAATGACAGTTACATTATAAAATGCAGTTTTCTACTGATATTTTCTTTCAACTAACACAAAGAATCTCTGAGTGCCTTTCGCGATGTGTTTATTGCGTCAGTTGATATTGATGTATTGTGCAGCCCAAATGTGTGCTCATGTTTGCCCTATAATTTAGTCCTGTGTTAATGGAGATTTGTATTGGTGTGTATTGTGTGTGCTATTTCCAGGTGGACAGCAAGGGGGAGGTGAATCAGTTCCTGCCCAAACACAGCCAAACAATGTTGGACAAACTCAACCAGCAGCGCATCAGCAATCAATTCTGTGACATTACCCTGCTGATCGAAGGAGAGGAGTACCGTGCACACAAAGCTGTCCTGGCAGCATGCAGTGAATACTTCAACGAGCTCTTTTTTGAGAAGGGCGCTGCCTCCACACATGAAGCTGTGGTGGACCTCTCCGGTGAGATTTTAATTGTGGTGTTTTCTGATCAGAAAACATTTATCATAGTTGCTCAGTTTTAACCTTCATACTTATCTCTCTGTCTCTCTGTCTGTCTCTCTCTCTGTCTCTCTCCAGGTTTCACCAAAGCCAGCTTCCTCCCGCTGCTGGATTTTGCGTACACTTCCACGCTTACGTTCAATTTCTGCGTCATGGCAGATATTGCCAACCTAGCTCGGCATTTGCTGATGACCGAGGTGCTGCAGATATGCGAGTCTGTGCATAAGCAGGTGGAGGAACAGAAGCTGACGGTGTATCAAAGAGGAGACGTGCACACTGTGGTGTCGAGCCAACCGGCTGCTCCGGAGGACTTTAAGGGAGAATCTGGTGCCTACGTGGTCACCATAGAGAGCGACGGCAGGGCGGTGGTCACCCAGAGTGGCGTCGCCGTGACAGGCGAGCCCTTAGCTTTTGTTGCACCCGCTGAGGAGGCCTACATCCAGCAGCCGATGACAGTCATCGCTGAAGCCATAGAGGGAGACACAGTGCATCATGGGGAGGCTGGACAAAATGAAACCGTGACTCTGATCACTCACAGTGGACAGGCTGAGCCAGGAGAAACCGTTACTCTCATCTCCCGCAGCGCGGAAGGAATGGAGGGGGAGACCATGACTGTGGTCACCCACAGTGGACAGGCGGGAGCCAGCGACTCTCTCGCTGTGGTGTCAGCCTGCCTGGCGATGGAGCAGCCACAGGCTGCTGAAGCGGGAGCCTTTGTTATAAACGTGGACCCAGGCAAAGTGAGCCCGTCAGAGGTCGTCGAACTGGCATCCGCAGCCGCCGCCTCCGAAGCAGTGGCGTCGCCTCAGGAGACGGGAGAATCAGCACCCGCACCCCAGAAACGTAAGCGAGGGCGTCCAGCCAAGGTGAAGAAGGACGTGGAGGTAGACGAGTTTGTGCCCCTGGACGAGGAGGATCCCTCTGCTGATGAAAGCCACGGAGACAAGCAAGAGATGATGTCAGATGACCCTAACAGAAGACGACTCAGGCAGCGCTCTATTGCCGAGGGCGGTTATGCACGTTTACATATGGGGCTGGAGGATGAAGAGGAGGGGAAGAAGGGTACGACCCCTCCGCGTGCTGCCACCCCTAAGGTATACCTTTTATTATTTCTTTAATGTTTATTTGTATAGGGACAAGTATGTAGCATAAACCTATGACACACAACACAGCATTTATAGCCTAAGCTACTTTGCAATGCCCATCCCTAGATGGGCCTTTAAAATACATAAAACTCAACAATAAATACATAAAAGACAAGAACAAAACACTCAAAAATACATACATTAAAATGCAGAACTCAACAAGAAAATACAGACAGAAAAAGACACAGACTAATACAATAAAGCACCATAAAAAAGGAAACCAGATCATTCATGACTACATGGCTGCTGCCTCTTCAGAAAACTTTTGAGTTTAAAATGATCCCAGTCAGGATCCAGTTTGAGATCAGTAGGTAAGGAATTGCACATTTTGATTCTCTGAAAAGAAAAAACAGTTAGTCTGAATGAGGATTTACGTAAGGGCATCTTATTTTTTTTTCTATCACGTTCTCTTAATAGTGAATAGTTAATGTGTTTTTAGGTGGCTCCGAGGCCAGGTAAGAGGGGGAGACCACCAAAGCAGCCAGTGGAGACTCCAGGCGAAGGACAGTCTGTGTCTGAGTCGGGGGCCGACCCAGAGGCCAGCACAGCGGAGAGCTTGGCGACAGGAGAGCTCGGCACAGACGAGGCCGGGCCGAAGGTTGCAGAGCCTGAGACCGAAACTCAGCAGGAACAAACGCCGGCAGGGAGCACCGTCGACGGAGAGCACACATGCTCCGAGTGTGGCATGTCCTTCCAACGACGCTACGCTCTCATTATGCACACATTAAAACATGAGAAAGCTCGTGGCTACAAGTGCAGCGTAAGTTTTAGTGTTCCATCAATTGTAACGTTTAGTTACGTTTTTCTTTTTGTGTGTGGCATTTAATGCCTTTATTAGAGAGATTACAGTAGAGAGATGACACAAATTTAGGGGAGAGAGGGATAGGGAATGAGTTTCAACAAAGGTTGCTGGCTGGATTGAAACCTGGAACATTGAGTTAACCCCTAGGCCACCAGGGAACCCGTCTCTCTTTGATTTTTATGATTTATTGATTTCATTGATAAGTCTTTCCAAGGTCTTTTTGTTTGTCCAAAACCCAGAAACACAGAAGGTAGCAAATTGTCACAATTTTGAAGCTGGAAACGGCAAATGTTTTGCATTTTCCCCTCCTAAATGATCACTATCACAACACTGCAACTAATAGATTAACGACTAATCCTTTTAGCACTTATTTTGTCTTTTAATCGTCTTTCTTTTTGTTTTTACTGCTTATTTTTTACATTTTCACTCCCCTGGTACCACATAGAGTTTTGCAAGTATGTGTTTAATCTAGGTAATGTTCTATAGTGAAAATGTTCTGACCACGGTGTGTTTGTGTAGCTGTGTAGTAAGGAGTTCCAGTACGCCGCCTCACTCCGCGCCCACCTGGCCCGACACAAGCAGCAGAGCAGCCAGCGAGCGCCCATCACCAAACCCCCAGTAGAACAGAGCTCTGAGGGCAAGGTGGAAAACGACTTGGAAGAGAAGAACTTGTCGCCACACACCAAAAGAGAGTTTGTGTGCGACATCTGCGGGAAGACGTTGCCGAAGCTTTACTCTCTGCGGATCCACATGCTGAATCACACAGGCGTGCGGCCTCACACCTGCAAAGTCTGCGGCAAGACGTTTGCCCACAAACACAGCCTGAAGATGCATAGAGCGCTGCACGACGTCACCAAACAGTTCCAGTGTACATACTGTAAGAAGATGTTTGTGAGCAAGCGGAGCATGGAGGAGCACACCAGCATCCATACAGGTACTGGGACTGGCAGACTGCTCGAGGTCCAGTTCACCCTAATTACAAAACCAATCTTTTTTTATTAGCCATTAGGATTGTCACGATTTCTATTTTAAATCGAAATGAGGTTTTGAATTTCACTATAGAAATCAAGAGCAGGATTAGCGATTCCCCCGGTATTTTTCTCTCTCCACACCCGCCTTTTTGCGCACGTCCAAAGAAAAAAAAAAACAGACACAGCGTAGCTTACCGGCTGGTTGCATGCAGCTCAAGACAGTAACGCTAGCTGCAGCTGCACGTTTCATGATACCATGGCCACTGTCGGAGTAAGAGATGACGGAAAAACAACAGAACTAGAAAATCCTCATGCTTCCCTGAAGTCACCAGTGTGACAACTATTTGCCTTCCCAGTGAGTGAGTTATGGAAACAGACAACGCAACCATGGCGCATTCATGTGCACCTTTTTAAACAAATGGTGCATTCCATTGCACCTGGTAAACTCTGAGAAACTTAAATTGTTGTTGCAAAGTACCCCTCTGCCATCTAGTGGCTCTTATTGTGGGATTGCCATCACTGTTGGAAAAAAAATTTGAAATCGAAAGTCAAATTGAATCGTGACACCCCTAATAGCCATGCAGCATGTTGTTTTAGTTTGTTTGTTTTGAGATAAAATTGTTTCAATTAAGAAGTCCAGCTGCCAACAACATGACATCAGAGCAGCGCTGTAGTGTGACAGAAATAAACAGAGTATTTAGCATATTTAAACCACATTTATTCAGATTAAGGTATTATGATTAAGTCAAACAGGTGTTTTTTTCCCCTGTGGAGAAAGGCAGACTGTCTGTGCATGACTGTAAGACGGGTCTGTGGAACCAGAACACTGGTGAATGGGTTAGCTCTCTGAAACCGCTCGTACATATTTAAGAACTAATACGAGCGCTTCTTGCACAGTGTTTTTGGAAAGAGGTGTTGCTGCTGAATTTTTTTATTTAAAAAACAAACAAAATTCATATGCCTCCATTGTATTCACACAGGAAGTAGAAATGTGAGAGACGGATATCTTTTAAACTTACTTTCTAATTTTAAATATGGATAAGCTAAAAACTTTCTGCATGGCAGGATGAACACTAAGGCGTGAGGAACTATTCATTGTAAGTTGGGGAAACTGACCCTTTTCTCTGATAAGACTGTAAAGCCAACCAGATATTTGTCTTTTTTTTCACCATAAACCATTAAATACTTTTAACAGGTGAATCAAAGTACCTATGCAACACATGTGGAGCAACTTTCCATCGGGCCTCAGCTTTGAGCAAACATCTGAAGAAGCACCTGCCCAAACCCGACGTCCGTCCATTTGCTTGTGCTCAGTGAGTAACTGTTCATCTCTCTTTAATGACACACGATTCACGTTCCATTGGGCAAGGCATTCATTGAGACAATATTTAAATGCACTTACTAATTTCACCTGCAGCTGTGATAAGAGGTTCTATGAATCTAAAGATCTCCAGCAGCACATGAACAAGCACATGGGCCTGAAGCCGTTCCAGTGCCAGGTGTGCGGGAAATGCTACAGCTGGAAGAAGGACTGGTACTCTCACGTCAAGTCCCACAGTGTGGCCGAGCCGTTTAAGTAAGTGGACAGTTGGTGCTCTAACAAAATATCTTCACAATTAGATTTTAGATAAATAATCACCAATAATGTGGTTATAGATATGTGGATTTAATATATGTGGCCAAGTGGTTAAAGGCAAATAATAGAACAGCTAAAACAGTCTGGTAAGTTCAGAAGATTACGTCACTTTACGGTAATGCAGCTTCTAAAACCAGGAAAAGACAACACTTAGGCCATATTGTATGATACAACTTTGTCAGTTCACACCGAAATTCATTTTGCGTTTGCCGAGCAGCTCCGCTCAAAAGAAGAAATAAAAATAAAAATACACACAGAGCTAGACAACAATTACACATTTAGTACAAAAGATGATATTACGATATCTTAAATCTAAGACGATATCTAGTCTGATATAACTATATTGATATAATATTGATGTATTACACAGCCCTAAGTCTAACAGAACTGATGTTAGGGCTGAACTATATTTTCCTCATATCGTGCAGCTCTAACTGATGTACACCTTGTGCTTTTGTTAACATGATAGCCAGGACATCGGCGTTTGGGTGTTGGAATCATGTTTGATGTGTGTCCTCAGATGTAATGTGTGCGGGAAGGAGTTCTTTGAGAAGGCTCTGTTCAGGAGGCACGTGACCAAAGCCACTCACGGGAAGAAAGGCAGAGTAAAGCAGAACCTCGAGAGGGAGTGTGAGCAGTGTGGAAGGAAGTTCACTCAGCTTCGAGAGTACAGACGCCACGTCAACAACCACCAGGGTAGGCGTGCATTCACACACACGGTGGCAAAACCACCGGTCTTTACATTCATTTTGAATAGGGTTAGTGCATTTAGGCTGTGGCGCTGTTTTTGGCCCTTTCTAACTTTTTTCAACATGATATATTATGCCTTTCTGACTTGTTTTGACATACTATGCTATGATGATTTTATTGACATGACTTTTTATGACTTTTTGTTTTTACTACATACTATACTATGAAATTGTGAAAAATAAAGTATACTTGTGCTACAGTGAACACAACAGGACTTCACAGAAATGGGCCATTTAATGACACTCCCACTGCTGCACATCCCCTCGCTTTAGTTGGTCTGAACGTGCCCTAAGACTCCGAACATGACAGGAACAGTCTAAATCCTGGAGCGCTCCTGTGTTAGTGGATGCTCATTTATATGTTTGGTTTTTGACAGTGCTTTGAAGTTTTTCTTTTCTCTCTCTCTATCTCTCTCTCCTTTTAGGAGTGAAGCCATTTGAGTGTCTGACTTGTGGCGTCGCCTGGGCTGATGCCCGTTCTCTCAAGCGTCATGTCCGTACACACACAGGAGAGCGGCCGTACGTGTGCCCCATGTGCCAGGAGGCCCACATAGACGCACGCACTCTACGCAAACACATGGCCAAGTATCATGGGGACAACCTCCCCGGGAAAATCATGCTGGAGAAGGACACCCTCCAGTTCCACAACCAGGGCACCCAGGTTGAGCACGCCGTCAGTATCCTGGCGTCGGAGCTGCCTCCTGAGCTCCGGCCGGCCCAGCAGCCGCCATCCGAGGAGATCGAGACGGTGCTGATCACCGAGGAGACGGTGGAGGCTGTGGAGGCGGTGCAGGCCGCTCAGGCTGCGGGCGACGGCTCCTTGGCGACGCTCTCGGATCAGGGCATCATGCAGGTCGTGAACTACGTCCTGGCACAGCAGGCCCTCACAGACACCAAGCTCGAGGAAGCACCCGAAGTGATTCAGACCATGGAGGTGGAGGTTGCTCACTTGGCTGAGGTCGAGTAACTTTGTGCCACACACCAGGATTCCCACACAGACGGATCACATTGTTTCTCACAGTCTGTATAAAATGTAACAGAATGTACAAAGATGACTATTTTTCTGTGAATGTAAATACCTTAAGTGAACCATGAGTAGTCTGTTCAGCCCACAACTGTGTGTCAGATGAGTTGTGTGTTCATGTCTATGTTCTATGTAAATAGCTACATACACAGTTACTAGATGAGTTACAAGTCTATGACATTTGGCACTCAGGAGAAATAAAGGTAGAAATGAAATGTGATTCATGTCATTGCGTATCAACCTTACAGCTTTTGTTGCTGACAGAGAAAAGCTGTGAGACTTTACAGCAGCAAACGTCATGGCTGTGGGTTCTTTACTCCCTCTAGTGTCAGCTTAAAGGAAGAGCAAATAAAAATGTCTACATTTCACTGTCATTGTCACAGTTACATGCTGTTGGGTGTATAGGAACATTGCTTTCCCCCCAAAAGTTCTTTAGAAGTTGTATTGGCAGCTTCTTGAAATCAGTTTGTAATTGCCAAAATAAATCATTCAATGAAGCCACACTTCAAATTATTTTAAATGAGAGTATTACAGCAAGTATGGTTATTTATTTCAGATTTATATCAAAAATACCCTTGGTATATTGCAACATATTTACAACACATTGTACAAAAATATGAAAATGCAGACCGTTTCTGCTTTCTAGTAATGCTGGCTACTTGAGACAAAGTTGAACATTGGGCTAGTGTAGTACGCACATACTGTATGCACTTCTTTAATTAATACAAACATTGTTCTTAATGGTAAGGCTACCAGGCAATATTCACATCTGTATACTTTGTTCCATGATGAACCAGTGTACTTGACACTGACTGATTGGGAACATTGAGAGTGAGACGGAGGCTGTCTTACTCTCCCTCCTCCTTGATTGACTTTTTTTTACATAATATACTATGACTTTTTTTGAGTCATAGGCCTGGGTTCGACTCCGACCTGCGGCCCTTTGCTGCATGTCATTCCCCCCCTCTCTCCCCTTTCATGTCTTCAGCTGTCCTGTCAAATAAAAGCCTAAAACGCCCCAGAAAAATACTTGGCTCGGCTATGTCAAAAAAAGTGATAAGAAAATCATAGTATAGCATGACAAAATAAAACATAGTTTAGTATGTTGAAAAAAGTCTTATAGTATATCGAAAAAAGTGATAAAAAAAAGTCATAGTATACTATGTTAAAAAAGTGATAAATATGTCATAGTATAGTATGTCAACAAATGATAAGAAAGTCATAGTATAGCATGTCAAAATAAAACATAGTTTAGTATGTTGAAAAAAGTCTTAATATAGTATATCGAAAAAAGTGATAAAAAGTCACAGTATAGCATGTCGAAAAAAGTGATAAATATGTCATTGTCACGATTGACGACTGGAGAGGAGGCTTTTCATGTTCCCAATTTGTGTTTTTATTAACAAAGATGACACCAAACTATACTCAAACCAAAATACAGAACACTAAACTGAGGCAAAATAACAGCAAGCTGCCAACATTACTCAAGTCTTCTTCTCCTGAAGCCCCTTTTTACCTCAGCCCCCCCTAATTAGAACCTACCACCTGCACATGTGATTATAGGGTGAGCTATCCTGAGCAAGCAGCAGTAACACTTAAGTTTCTCAAAACATCATTACAATTGGATAGATACCATTTATACATATGTGCACCCAAAACAATAGGCACCCCAAATATTATAAAAATGTCAGTTCATGCAGAACTATCTTACCTATTGTTCTTCACTTTTTTCGCCCAGCCCCTCCTTTCAGAAAAGACCTAATGAGGCAAACCTGCATCCACTCTCCCTGATTACGCTGGTAAGCAACTGAGCTACGCCCCCTATGAACCCATACAACCTGCCGAACAGCCCTATGTCAAATAATAAAGTAACAAATACACTAAAACCATAACCTACAACATTAGTGATATTAAGAATTAAGCAGACACAAAACAGTCTTAATTTTGGGAACAGGGCCTAGTGAAAAGGGAGAAATGTAGCCTTTTCACAGTCATAGTATAGAATGTCGAAAAAAGTCATACTATAGTATGTCGAAAAAAAGTGATAAAGTCGAAGTGTGGCCAGAGGGAGCTGACTCTGCACTTCAGTAGCATCTTGGTAACACTGACTGGAGAGTGTTCGCAACTCAGGCCACCCATGACTCCCACACAGACATTGATTCATATGCCTCCTCCTTTTCTGGACTATATCAACTTTCATATCAACAGTGTGACCACCCTCAAACGGATTACCACAGTAACAGTGATGAACAGTGAGGTCAGACTCCTGCTGAAGGCACCTGACATTGCATGCAGATCAGATGATGCTCGAGCCTATAACTCATCCAGGGCTTACCTGAATAGGGGCATCAAAAAAGCCAAGCTCATCCACAAGCAAAAGATTGAGGATCACTTCAAGAACAACTCTGACCCCCGACGCATGTGGCAAGGCATCTAGGCCATCACTGACTACAAAGCTTCCAAACCTCCCCTCTGTAACTGGATTCTGGACTTCCTAACCAACAGACCTCAGTCTGTTAGGTTAGATAATCACACCTCCTCAACCATCACCCTGAACACCGGTGTACCACAGGGATGTGTGCTGAGCCCTCTCCTTTTTTTCCCTCTTCACCTACGACTGCACACCTGTACATGGCTCTAACACCATTGTCAAGTTTGCAGACAACACTATGGTGATTGGTCTCATCAGCAGCAATGATGAGACGGCCTACAGGGAGGAGGTCCAGCACCTATCCTCGTGGTGCACTGACAACAACCTGGCCCTCAACACCAAGAAGACCAAAGAGCTCATTGTGGACTTCAGGAAGTCTAAAGCTGGCACACACACCCCCATCCTCATCAACGGGACTGAGGTGGAGCGTGTCACCAGCTTCAAGTTTCTGGGTGTCCACATCTCTGAGGACCTCTCTTGGACCCTCAACACCTCCACCCTGATCAAGAAGGCTCACCAACGTCTCTTCTTTCTGAGGAGACTCAAGAAGGTCCACCTGTCTCCTCAGATCCTGGTGAACTTCTACCGCTGCGCCATTGAGAGCATCCTCACCAACTGTGTCACAGTTTGGTATGGCAACTGCTCTGCCCATGACCGGAAAGCACTGCAGAGGGTGGTGAAAACTGCCCAACGCCATCAGCGGTTCCTCACTCCCCTCCATCGAGGCCATCCAGGACAAGCAATGCTTGTGTAAGGCGTGCAGCATCATCAAAGACTGTTCTCACCCCAACCACAGCCTGTTCACCCCACTCCCCTCCGGGAGGTGTCTCAGGTCCCCCCCACTCATACTGTTCTATTTATTTTACAGATGTACATACTGTAATTACACCTATACATAGCCATATTCTACTGCTCTTCATACTATTCATCCTGCACACTTCTTCTTACTACTCTTATAATGTTACCACACTGCACATAGCTGTACATACTGTACATATCTGTCTATATGGTTCATACTGAATAACCATATTTATTCTGTTTTTCTCATTATATATTCTGTTAATACACTGAATATATCTATATTATTCTTACTACTGGTATAATGTCACTGCTACTACATTGCACATATCTGTACATATTCATACATTGTTCATATTACATAGCCATATTTATTCTGCTCTTAGAACACTGAAATATATGTCTTGTCCTGTCTATGCACCACCTGTCTATACTTGAATATCACATTGCACTTTTCTGCTTTTTTGCACTTCTGGTCGGACGCAAACTGCATTTCGCTGTCTTTGTACTTGTACTCACAATGACAATAAAGTTAAATCTAATCTAATCTAATTACTTTTTATGACTTTTTTTGACATACTATACTTTGACTATTTTTGACTTTTTTGACATACTATACTATTACTTTTTATTACATACTATACTATGACTTTCTTCGATAAGCTATAACTTGTGATGAGAAATCATTCAATGAAGCCATCCTTAAAATAATTTAACACAAGAGTATTACAGCAAGTATGGTTATTTATTTCAGATTTATATCAAAATACCCTTGGTATATTGCAACATATTTACAACACATTGTACAAAAATATGAAAATGCAGACCGTTTCTGCTTTCTAGTAATGCTGGCTACTTGAGACAAAGTTGAACATTGGGCTAGTGTAGTACGCACATACTGTATGCACTTCTTTAATTAATACAAACATTGTTCTTAATGGTAAGGCTACCAGGCAATATTCACATCTGTATACTTTGTTCCATGATGAAAATCATGCATTTTCTTTAGGGAGACTTTCAAAAAAGAACTATACAAATTTATATACATTTATATCAGGTTTTGGCCAGTTATCAAATGAAATAAACCTTTTACCAAAACATGGTTCATGAATTTAAAAACATACTAGCCATCCACTGCAAGAGGAAACACCTGCTCTTTGATGCAATCACAACCATGTTTGCACAGCAGAAAAACAAGAACAAACACAAAAGGACATCAGTCATAGTATTTTACTATTAGGCCTCTATATGGCTACATCAAATGAATGACCATCTGTCACTTAAACACATACTTCACAAACTGACACAAAAAGGTGATGCATTGGTCTCACAATAGACATAAAAAAGCAAAATATAGAAGTTACAGCAGAAAAACAAATTGCCCATCAATTGACATAATACTTCTGACAGGAAATGTGTGAAATGTATACAATCAATGCTGACTCCTGCCACAAATGAAAACCAGTGTACTTGACTAATTTGCACAACCATAATGGTCTATTACATATTAAAATACACTTTTGCTATGGCCCATAGCAGAAATAGAAGCCCTAATAAGCCCTCTAATGTCAGTTTCCAGTCATGCTTTAACATGGGAATGAATCATGAACATTTAAAAACTCAAAGCATATTTGAAATCCTCAGCATTTCTTAAGTGCTCTCAAGAAATTAGAAAATAATAAAATGCACCTTTGCTCAACACCGTGTATTTCTCCTCGGCGATAACGAGAACCAGAACAATACAGAAAATAAGTGCACTCCCATTTGAATATGAATTTTGTTTTCAGCAGTATTTGCATTAATACCAGGTTTTCAAAAGAAATGTTCCAACAGTGGGCATGAAATGAGAAATGGGAACATTGAGAGTGAGATGGAGGCTGTCTTACTCTCCCTCCTCCTTGATGCGCTGCTGTTTGTTGCGGCGAGAATCCAGGTCGAAGGAGAAGTCAGACCACTCGTCGCGTGGCGGGAAGGAGATGGTCTGGCGCAGGGTGAAGCGCACGGCGTCGATGACGCGCTCACCTCGGGCCTCGGAGGAGCCCATGCTGACGGTGGAGGCCCCGCTGGTGGTGCGCACAATGTGGGGAGGTGGGGAAAAATCCATGGCCTGTCGGTGCTCCATGATGCCCTTCCAGATGATGTGCTGGAACTCAACAGGGATCTTCATCCTGGACAGGTCCTAATGGTCATTACACAGGGGAGCGTTAGTATTCGCAGGCGGAGCCACTCTTCTCTCTAACCCATCAAATGACTCGTGTTGGATAGGCAAGGGCTCACCTCCATGTTATAGTTCTCAATCTGGTAGATGTTGGTTAGGCCCTGTGCTGTGAAGTAGTCCAAGCAGCCTGCGCAGCCCAACCGTATAAGGAAGCTGTGGGAGGAAGAGACGAGAGGAGCTTTAACAGGTGGAACAATCTAACTGTTGCTCACTGTTTAAAGGTTATCAACAAATTCTACTTTGCAAGACCTGCTTCATTATTGGTTTTATCAACGTTTCAGACTCAAGTTATGTTGGAAAGTTTACCAAAAAAATAGACAAATAAAATCTTCCTTTTTTTCTTCAAATTTTTTTCTTTAAAATGGGTGCTGGTAGCAACCTCATTCTTATTAATACATGTATTCAAAGTATATTATAGAGGCAAATCATTGAAGTACAATTCCAGGCCTGCATGGTTGCTATCATTTAAGATACAGTACAGGTCAAAAGTTTAGACAGACTTTCTCATTCAAGTGAATGGGAAAGTGTGTCCAAACCTTTGACTGGTACTGTATGTGCAGGAGCCTATAATGTGATGTTTGTTAGTGCTGTTCTGTGCCTGATGAAGATCTGATTGATGGAAACGTTGCACAGCAACAGCAAATACAAAAACACTGTGAAAGCATAAAATTGCAAATTCTACTTTTTTACCTTCAAATTTACAGGATATTTTCAAGCCATTAATATGCCATTCAAATATTGCTCCTGTTTGGTCCAGCAGACAAGACCGCTGAACAGAGATTTCTTGGATGTGTGTACAGTACTCTCTCTCCAACATTTGAAGGTAAAATTCACACTAATTTCCCAGGTCGAGGCAAAAGGAGATGGGGCCTCTGCACTCCGGGCTCTTTGACTCTGGAACACCTTCTCAGAGGCAGGCTAACCCTTTAAGTCTCTCTTTTCTTCTGTGCTTTACTGCAATCATTCTTTTAGTTAGAGTAAACTGCACTTTATTCTAATCTTACTCATATTTTACTGCACTACACTAGGTCTTGGTGAAACTGTGGCTCACTATGTATGTTGTTTGTTATGATGATGCATTTCTAAGTGAACTGTAAATGTATCCACTGTGGTATGACGAGGTACCTGGAGATGCTGCTGTCCATTGGGTATGGAGGAGGGGGAGTACAGTGGGAGGAAGGCACCATGGGTAGCTGTGGCTGCAGTGCGTGTGTGGGGCTCAGTGAACTCATGTCGTTCATGGGGATGTGAGTACCCATCATGGGAGTCACTGCAGAGACAAAAAGGAGCTACTGTGAGCTTTCTTTTACTGCTCTGGGATTTAGAGATTACGTAACGTCAAATGAAACACATGAGGGGAATGGAGGGGGGGGGGGGGGGGGACATGCAGAGGTTACTCTCAACATGACACATAATGCATCATAACAGGTCCTGCGGGAGAGTCTCACAGGGATCACATTCTTTTTGAGGAGGAAGCTTTCTGTCAGGCGGGGGGTGGAGGAGGGGGGGGGGGGGGGGCTGAGAGGTGTTCAGGTCCCCTCCTGCCTGCCCGGACATGCAGTCTTTATAAGTTTACAATAAGCCCAGGGGGGACGGGGCGACTAGTGGGGGGACATAGCCTGAGATAGACAGGAAGAGAAACAAAGGGGCACACTTACTGTCAGTCAGGCCTCCAGCCATGCTGGATGGGGTGAGTGTGTTACGCTGCTGGGGGTTGATGAGCTGGCTGACGGAGGGCAGCTTGTTGACTTTTCCGTGAGTTGGGGAGCAGGAGCCGTAGGAGGGCTGAGACTGCATAGACGTCCTGGGGCGGGAGAGAGGAGGCGACATGCCGTTACAATCATCGCTCAGCAGCACTCACACGGGATGACAAAGGCCTGCGCAGTTTGCTCTTTACATTTATTCTAAGTAAACATAACTGTAACTGATAGTGCATTCCATTTATTATTAGGAAGTTGGAATTTTTGATTTCTTAGTCGGAAAAACACTCCCAACTGAAGTTGGATTTCCGAGTTGGGAAGTCAGAAAACCTTGCAAATGGCTCAATAGCGCCCCCTATAAAGTGTCAAAGAAGTAGCCCCTGCAGTGCGTTTCACCTAGATGTATCAAATTTGGTATGCATCATGTCCAGATCTACAAAAAAGCCTCTTGCAGCCATACCCTAAACCCAACCGGAAGCTCGCCATTTTGAATTGAACATTTTTGGGACATTTTGGACCATTCACAAGTGTTGTAATTTAACAAACTCCTCCTACAGATTTAACCCGATTGACTTCAAAATTGGTCAGTACAATCTAAAAAACCTGGCAAGCTAATGTAGTTATGTCCAGTGGTGTGGGCCTGGCATTGAATTTTCTTGTTTCGCCATGAAACATAGCACTACCCCGAACTCAAAATCCAACATGGCTGCTCCACTGTAGTAATACACAGTTTATTAGCACTACTGTCCTATTTATGTCTCAATAAATCAGTTGTACACAAGTCCTGTTCAACTTCTATCTGTGGACATGTTACGCTGTTTGTATGCACAAAATACTGTGTCAATTGGTATTGCTAACAATGGCAAACCTGACTAGAGCATTTGGTAAACGGAATGCAGTCAACTCGGGTGTGATGTCATTCCCAGCTCCAACTTCCGAGGTGAATGGAACGCACTATGATAATAGCATTTTAGTAAATTACTAACTTAATTTAATTTGTGGGCCCCTAGAGAATGTTTCCTCCTCATACTGACCACATATTTCAATCAGAAATAGCAGAGCAGTAAAAGAAAAGGACAGAGTTCAAGCAACAACAAAAAAAGCTATTTATTATGTTCTGACAGACAAAGTGCAATGCCACATAAAATAACAAAACAATCTGTTTCAAACAGAATGGTCACAGATGCAAATGTTCACATCTGCTCTGTACATCACAGAGTGCACATCAAACAAACGCGCAAACTGTCCTGCAGTGACTTTATAAAATATGACCAGCATTAGCAAAAAGTTCTCTGAAGAATAAAGTCTCTCCCCCCCCACCCAAAACCCAACGAGATAGATTTTGTGAGTCCAGCTCTCATGATGATGCAAGGTCAAAAACACATTTACTTAAATAAGCTCAAGTAAGATAAAGAAACTGACGTTTAAGCTTGGTTCCTGTCCAACTTCAGCCTTCATAAAAGGCTGAATGGGACGAACGTTTCACAGACTCTAAGCAACAGATACATGACACTGCCATAAAACTAAACAGGGACGACCTGAACAAAGTGACGGTGTCATCATAATAGGCAACCTTACAAAATTTACTTTTTATGGACAAAAAGAATGCATGCAAATCAGTCTACAAATTATAATCTATGGATTTCAGATTGGTAGAGAGCCAGTAGGCCAGAGTGGATAAACAAAGGCTTTGCAAGGCCAGCATGTAGGGCTAAGGCCTACATGTCCAACTCATAATGGCTGAATAAAATAACAAAGATATTCCATGATCTTGCAGCAGATTTAAAAAAAACAGAAAGTTCCAGTGTTACATCCTCAGTGCAGAATCCCAGAAGGCAGAAAGGGAGGAGATCAGAAAAAAAGTTGATGAAAAGGAGACAGAGAGGAGGTCCGTGTGACTGTGAGGAGGAGGGAGGAGGAATGTGGGTCAGAGTTTCAGGAGGAGCTGCAGCGCCACCTCTGCTCTCCTGCCGGTTCCATGAGCTGGCTACCAAGACGGGCTTTAATCAGACTGCAGGGAGGAACCAGAAAGAGAGAGAGAGAGCAGAAATAAGTGCTCACTGACAGAGGAGGAGAGAGGAGTGACCCCAGAGAGGCCCAGAGCTTCAGAAAAGTAGCTCAACAAATGGCAGGGTTTCCCCCAGTGTATTCCCCTGGTGGCCCATCGGGCCTAAGTTGCCCGCTAATAGGCCTAAGCCACTGGGGAGACAGTTTTTAAATGTACTTTTAAGACGTTTTTTAAACCACAGTTAAAGTTGGGCGGCTCGGTTGGAACAAATCTCCAGTAAGCTTTTAGGGCCCTATGAAATCTGTCTTATAGCTTTTTTAAATTCTCAATTTGGCGATTCCGTCCATGATTCTGTTGAAACACTTGAAGACACTTGCCACTGGGCCTAACAACTTTTCTGGGGGAAACCCTGAACGGTATTGAAAAAAAAAAAAAAAAACAGTGATAAAGAAAGATACACACACAGAACTACACAAAGTTTATGCGACAGAGAGCTGTAACTTAACACATCAATGTCCTGCACTAATGAGTCTGTCCAGAAGATGGCACTCTACAAACACAGATCACAGCATGTCAGTACTGTTATGTGCCGCAATAGCTGGCGTTAACACAGTGGAGGAATAAAAAGGCCTGCCACAATTGTTGTTGATAGAACCTTTTATTTCAAAGGCTGTGAGGGAAACATTGCAGGAGTTGTAAATGACAGAAATGAGTACCAAGCTATGTTGGCCATGAGGACTGTAAGAATATACAAAGAAAACAAAGAAAAACATGCATGATAACCACACAAAGAAGGGCAAATATACCAAATCTTTTTTAATATTCAGGCTTTAAAAAATCTTGAATTTAGAATCTACACTTATCAACAAACCCACTAAAACCTGAAATGCAGGATTTAGTTAAATGTCGGTTTGTTAAATGATTGTTAATAGGCTTTACCAACATGACAGCAACCGGTAGGCAGCAACAAACAAAAGTGAAGTAAAAACCGGCAGATGCAAGCATTATCTCACTGTGAGGCTGTTTGCCAGTCTCTTAATGGGAAACTATAACGTAAGCAATAATTATCACCAGGCTGTCAAACTATCATTTACACCCATCTCCTCTTTTCCATAGCTTATAGTGAAATGGGCGTGGACGAGGAAAAGTGTGTGTGAACATGTGCGTCTGAGACAGTTTTAATTATGCTCAGAGTGAACAGATGAGGCAGAGGCACGGATTTTGTTGGGTGCTGTTGTGCAAACCCTGGCAGAGCACCCAAAGGCGTTACCACCAATCGTTGGAAGCTTCTCCTTAACAAAGCATAGCCAGGTACATTTGTCACGATTCGTCAGCTTTGGCTCACATCCCATGAGAGCGCAGAAGAGAAAACAAAAGCAGCTCTACTTGATGCAAGGCTCACCCTCGAAGTTGCCAGCATTGAGCAAAAAACTCTAGGTCCATTCTTAGCTGAGAAACACTGAACAACACCCATTTTAGAGCAATTATTATCTGCGATGCTTCAGTGGCAGCAATAAGTAGAATCCAGAAATCTCATGCATAACCTTTATCAGTGCAATCCACTTTTCCAGCAACGAGTCAGTCAGGTTTAGTCAGTTAAATCACTGCAGTCTATTTAAAACAAAAAACTATTTCATCCAAAACAAATCTTCTGTGCAAGCAAACGAGCAGTTCAGTGACAGTAGATAAAGAGAGCATAGCAAAAAAACCAGCACAAGTAAAACAGGAATTTGAGGGTAAACCTTGCAAGTAATGTAGGTATGTTTTTCATAATGTGCCTAAGAACAAATGAGCAAGACTTTATAATGAATCTGAACAGGTACTCACTGTTTCTGAAGGAGATTCTGCTGCTGCTGCCTGTACGACTCTATAGTGTGCTGTGGCAGAAACTGCATGAGTTCCAGAGACTCTTTGATTTTTACCAAAATCTCATAAATTTCACGGCCTTTGATCTGTAAGAAAAAAAAAGAAAGGAAGGCGGTGGTCAGTAAGCAGCTTGGACACACTCAGAACAATGTTTCAAAGAAATTCCCTGAAACCGTAAAAGTAATACTTACAGGCAAACAAAAAACCTCCTCATCTGTAGATCTTCTCTTCTTGATGGTGGACATCTGTATGCCATGGGAAACCTGGCGGAAGGCTGCAAAGAGGAGGGAAAAGTGTTAAGTATCTTTGGCCAAGTGCTTAAATAGTGAGCCTAAGTCAGAGCAGGAGGGGAAACAAGTGAGAGAAGAAAGAGTTAGAATGTGGAGAGTTTGGCAGCAGTCACGTGTGGAGTGTTAGCGAGTGCGGAGGTTAGGGGTCCTCGACACTGGCAGCATGTCAGATCAGACCAAAGCATGACAGACCACCACCAGCCCCGGCCCTACTTACGGCGCTTCGTACCGTCATTGCTCTTTGTGCCGTCCGTTACATGCTGCTTGCGGATGCTGTCCTCGTCCGCCTTCCGGTCTCGGCCCGGGCAGGCGCAGATCCTGGCCTCGAAGCACCGGCGGCCTAATACCTGACCACTGGAAGAAGACGGGGGGGGGGGGAACGACACAGAGCACGTAAGACACAATCCACCGCTTAACTGGAGGCATGACAGGCAATCACAGCGGACAAGGATAATTGTGTCCCTTACTCTCTGGTTTCCAGAGTGACAATGATGAGAATTGGGCGTCTGTTCATTCCGCCCACGCAGCTCGAGTTGCACATGAAGTTGTACAAAATTGTGGTGAATTCTGTCCCCACCTGAGAAAGGAGAACGACACTGATGGTGAGTGACATCACTGGGTGAAATGAAAAATGGGAAAAACAAAAACAAAGAACTGGTTTTTAGACAGGATGTTGAAGATTGCATTTACATGCACAGCCATGACCTGCCTCCTGTAAAACCTGCGTTTAAAAGCAGGCGGCCACAAATAAGAATTCTCCCCATCCACTTCAATATTTTTGAAACGAGGCTGCTGTATTTTAATTTTGTAAGCGATGCAGAAAGCTCTACTAGTTTTTATCTCAGGTTACAGCAGAAAGACGCCTAAATATGTAAATTTAAGTGTATATAAATGCAGTATTAGAGTCATTAAAGTTACAATTTTGGTCTTTTATCACATATATTTAATATATTGAAAGACATATGATTTTAACTAAAGACAGCGCAATTCCTTTATTTTCCCCAGCCAGATTTTGCTGATGCAATTCACAAAAAACATAGAAGTAAAATGGTTTTAGAGTGGTCTTTTAAAGTCAATTACAACGGCACAATATTTAGCCTACCTTAATAACTAAAGTAATGACTTCAACATTATTTAAACATCCCAGTTACTGGATAGTTTAAAAACAGATTAATCACCCTGATCCTCCCTGATAGCTGTCAAAGTGTTTTAATTACATATCATAACTTTCCATGTGACCTGTTACCCCCACATGCAGACAAACAGGACTATTTCCTTCTGAGGCCTGTATAGATATGAAGTAGTGTTCCTACTGAGGGGCTTCAGGGGGCTGAGAGGCTGGACATGACAAGTCTGTCACTGCTGTCACAGTCTGTCAGAGTCAGGCGGAGGTGGTGAGGCGTCGCTGATGGGGCATTCAGCTAGCCTCGCTTGCCGATGATAGACAGCTCACCTGGGGAGGTTCATAAGGAACTAATACGCTCTGTCTTCCAGTGATGGAGTCCTCCACATACTGGGCGTGGTTGTTTCCCTCCACACGGATCAGGTGGCTCGGAGGAGCTATCTGACCTGGAAGCAGAACACACAAGTTGTGTCAATAAATGTCGACAGCAAACACTATTTACTAAAATGAAACGTGTGAAGATTTGTTTAAAACATAAATAAATCAAACAGAACTGACCGTCGTTGAACTCACGGCTAAGCTCGTGGTTCGGGCAGCGCTTCACCACCTCGGTTACATGTTCGGCTTTCTTGTAAACAGGCATGGCTCTGATAACAGCGCCCTGGGGTGGGTTGGTCAGGACTTTGATCTGAATGGGACATGTCTTGGCGATTTGACAGTATAACTTCTTCAGGTCTGTTGAGTACTGGAAAAGAGAAATCACAAGACAAAAGAGAAAAAGATTATATAAAGCATTGCAAAAAAACAATATAAATTAAAGATACCAAAGTTGTTCAGAAAAGTTCATGAGCAAATTGTTTAGAAGCTTCCAAAAATGTTTGCCTACATTTTAAAAAGCACAGCTCAACACCTGTTGCCTGGACTGTGCACTTCTGGTTTCCCTGAAGCAAAAAGGGTTAAAGACAAGACTGTGATTATGACCTACTTAAATAAACTCTCACAAGAGTTTTGGTGCTACGAGTGTGTATTGGGCAACCTCAAGGATGTCTCACGGAGAGCCTCTGGGACTTCCGTGGAGAGCCATAAAATGGACCCCTCCAGCAGCAATTAAACTAGGCCTGGCTTTCATCTTCAAGGGAGGAGTATTCTGCTAAAGCATCTGATGGCCACTCATCCCACAGAACAGGGCTTCTGAAGACACTGGCAAACTAACTACACAAAGTAGAGTGCAGTTTTCCTTGTGCAGTTGAAAATTACTCGGTTTTACTTTTGAGTACAGGAATGAAGTAGTATTACACGAGTTACAGAAGATCCATGTATGACTGGTGCCAAAATGTGATGGTCTCTTACACAAACTGGCTCACGTTCAAGGTTTGTAAGCCAGGAGTCATGAAGAATGGATGCACGTTGATCCCTGGCACTGTTAGGATTGATAACCAGTAAGCCATCAGAAAGACTGAATTGTTACTAATAGGCAGAACCCAACTGTGTAAACAAACCATTCAAATCAGTGCTGTGTAAGCAGAGCCTTAAATCCTCTGTGTGCAAGAGACATCGGGTGGGGGTGGTGGGGAATTTTTTTCATTTCTGAGTGAACATTGTGAAAGCCGCTTGGGGCTGTGTTCGAAAAACAATGCAACATAAAATTCCACCTCCATTAAGTTTGGTTCCAAAGAAAAGGAGCTCATCCCAGTACCTGTCTATGCTGACTTTAAATATTACACAAGCTTGGCAGGGACATTTTCTACTCTGCTCCCCAGGCACAACCTTTCCTTTCATCAGGACAAACTCAAAACACTGCCTTCTCATCTCTCTTTCCCAGATTCTTGCTCGCAAGCCGAACACATTACTGTTGTGCATTTCAACCAGAGACCGGATCCACTAATAAAAGGCAAGTTAATAATAACCCAAATTCTCCGCTACGCTCCTTTCCTCAAGTGACCTCATTATAAACTGTACATGCACAGGACAAATTGACACAACACTACATTACGCTGCGAATATTCACTGCTGGAAAGTTAAGGTAATATTAAATATTAAAGCAGACAGTAAGGTAAAATAAAAATCAGTAGCAAGTGTTTGCCATTTGTGCATAAATACATCTAGCTAACATGATGTACTGACGATGAGCACAATGAAAGCTCTGGGACATGTACGTCAACACAATGACTGAAGTGATTGTTCCTTAAAATAAAAGCAGCTTTAAAAAAAAAAAAAAGAAAGAGAGAGAAAAGCCTAAGATGAATGGTTGCAGTTGCCCCCTCGCTCCTAACCTGATACTCCCCGTACGCCTCTGTCAATCAGCTAAATGAGGTGGAGAAGCCAAGCAGAGGGACGGGGGAAAGAGCAAAAGAGAAAGAGCGAGCAGGAGATCATGAGGCAAAGAGAACCAGAGATGTGCTGGGTAAAGGGTCACTACGTAGTGTTTGGAATAATTACAGGGTGCTGGACTTGTGTACCTGAAGGCGAAAACAACACAACTCAAAGCAATAAGATCTAATCAGAGATGTTAGAGGCAGAAAAGCAAAGTTTATTTAGATTATATCATACTGTCACACACACACACACCAATCCCAGCCCTGAAGGTACAAACTTTGAGCACACAGCTATGCGCTGCTGGTGCTGTGTTTGCTCAGCAGTGAGAGTGGAGAGCTGCTGCTGATTGCTGAAAGCAGTGCCCGGCTAAAGCTAACAGTGTTCAGGGGTGGAGGACAGCCAGTTGACTGATGGGATTCAGTGGCTCACACAGGGCGCGGTGCTCAGGTGTTAACATGTAATTATGAGCCTTTCATTGGTCAAATTGTGAATTGCACAGCCAAAGGAACACACAGGCGCACAATACAGAGCTACTTAATCACAATCATTTGAAAGAAAACGGTTTCTACATATTTGCAAGAACCACACGAGACAATGCTTTCAGCTGGCACCTGATGTGGCAGTGAGGTGAAAAACAACAACGAAAGACCTAAAGTGGCTGCATTCACAAACACAACCTACTCAACTCCGCTGTTGTGCAGCTCTGCATGACAAAGAAAATGAGCTGGTATAATAATGGAACTATGTTCTTATAATAATCTAACTGCATGCAACATACAATTTGTTCTGATGCTTGTACAGTGCTGCATGTGTGCAATTACTTTCTAACACATGCAACTCTTGAACACACAAACACACACTTCCCGTGGAGCACAGGTTGAGGCAGGCCCACAGCTGTAGCATTCTTTTCTCCCTTACAGGCGCTGCGGGCACATGCAGAAGTCAAGTCCTGACAAACATCAGGCCTCAAACAAGCGCTGTTTGGCGCCTCGGGTCTTGTCTTCTTCATACCTGACATGTCATGTCATGCCCAAAGCTTCTCCCAAACCTGTTTAATTCCTCAATAATGCAAAGGAGTTTTTTTCTACTCTCCTCTTTTCTCTGAAACAGAAGTAAAACACCTGCTTTTTCGAAGAAAATGTATACGGGGACAAATGTAAAGTTTACAGGATAACTACCTTTCTCTATATTTCAGTCTACAAAATAAAGAATGTTATGTTGTAGTAATCAGCACCAATCTTGACCACATAATCCGAGTGATGACACCTGTCCCAAGGCAAACCTGTACACTGACATGTGGTATCACGTTTGTGTGGTCAGCGCTGAAAGAGTCAAATATGCATCTGTCACTTGGGATTAGGGTTGGGCATCGAGAACCGATTCCTACTTGGAATCGTTTCAAAAATTACGATTCCAGTGGAATCGTTTCTTTATTGGAATTGTTTGGAGGATTTGGTTTCAAATCTGATCATGGGTTCCAAATTTAACATGCGCAAGTTTTGGTTTCCGTAGCAGCCAGGCGCTTGTTGTGTTGCAGCCATGGACAGACTAGAGCAGCGCCCAGTAAAACTGCAACCCACCATTGAATCAAAATAAAACTTTCCTCTTATTTGTGAAAGAAGCATGTGACCCGTTTCAACTCCACCCCTCAAAGAATCGGAATCGAGAATCGATAAGAACCGGAATCGAAAGGAAGAATCGGAATTGGAATCAGAATCGTTAAAATCCAAACGATGCCCAACCCTACTTGGGATTAGCCAATCGAACCCTTTTCTAAACAGCGGCCTAAATGACTATAACTACAACTGAGTTCATTGTGCTTGAAAATAAAAGCCAGTAGAGAGATATGAAGACATCTAGAAAAAAATCTTCTTTTTCCTTTCATTCTTTTCAAACATTGCGCTCCTCAATAAAAAACTTGTTTTAATAATCAAATAATTTCCAAAACCTGTTTGATCTACTTATCCTTCAAGGAAGTAATAAAGCTGCCAACGTGTTTGTGTTATTCTAAAGTTCAGTTATCATACAACAATGGTTTTTGTGTTGAGAGCTCCCACAAACTCAGTTGTGGTTTGATCCAGGAAATACTACCTTTTTTGTATTTATACAACTACAGCATGATCCTGTTTTCTGTTGAGGTAAACCAATGCTGCCAGTATCTGTACAGGGTTGTTTGCGCGGAGTAAAAAAGAATCTTGTAATCTAAACTGTAAGAGAATGGGCTTTTCCACAACGATTTATGAAGAAATCGCATAGCCCATATCATAAAAAACCTTTTCAACTCTGCGTGTTTAAAAAAATTCCCCTCTAACTTTTCCCATCTGTAGCTTTTAGGGCTTGTCTCCCTGTGATGGGCGAGTCGTGACAAGCTTCTTGACAAAAACAAGTCTCAGCCCCATCTCGTGAGGCGTGGGACGGGCCCGCAGATGTTCCAGGGGCAAGCTGTGTCTTGCTGCCTTTCGCTAGAACACTCTTCTCTTTGAGCATTCAAGGGCTCTCTCCTCCTCCTTCTCCTCCGGCGCAATGTGAGATGCAACCATCAAGCTTAACTCTCTCAAAAAGACAGAGCCCACTCCAAAAGCACAGGGTTCAGGCGAGAGGCACACAGTATTTACACAAGTATTACCTACAGGCCCTCAATCCATTACTGTAATCCCTCGAGCTCTACAGCGTCCCAATGATAGCCCAAACCGTGACATTCCTCTCCTTTGACTACTATATGTGGTGGCAGTTAATACACATGGCAAACACAACCAATCTTCAGCCTCACAATAGTTGCTTCTGCAGCCAACAATGGCTGCCTCATTAGCGACACGCCATTAATTTAGTAAAGCAAAGAAGATAAAACATTTGTAACCCATGTATTCATTTGACCTGGCCAAGTGTTATTTTTTTTCCTAACTAAATTATTGAAGAGGGAGCACCATGGAGACTGCAGGAGTGCCAACAAGAAAACGGTGTGGGAGCAGTTCTGGGAAATGTTGACGTACTGCACCTTACTGTGTATGTGTGTGTGTCACACAGTCATCCTAGACAGGAAGAGGTTAAGGTGTGGGTTAGGGATTAGGTGTGTCTCCATAAGAACAGTCATCAAAAAGCACAGTACACAGTCCACTAAGTCGTGTGGAAGATCCCGCAGGCCTTCAAAAGGGGGCATTAGCAGATCTATGCACCGAGCAAAGCTGTGGCGGTGACATCTTCAGTGGCTCTCTGCCATCCGTCCATCAGTCCAGCAGTAGAGCTATTGGGTTGAGATTACGGGAGCTTTGGAAAAGAGCTCCTCAGATCAGGGGAGGGAGCCTCATTGTAATGGGAACCAACACTATAATCACAATTCTTTAGAATTAGGTAGACGGCTACTGTACACCACAGGGGGAAATGACCCTCTCTATGAGCCATTATAGGAAATAAGCAGCAGCACAACAAAATAATGTTCAGTGAGGCAAAAGTGTGACAAATACTCTTTGGTAGGATAAAGTGACATAAGGCATTTAAATGGCACTAAATGAGAAAACAACTTTGAGACAGTATTAATATGTTGTTTTATTGTTTTTAGGGGTACAACGGAAAAATAGAAACCAGTAAACAAACACCAAGAGCCTCTTTACATAGCTCATCCATTAAAACAGCGAACAATTAACTCTATCTTGATGGGTTAGTTAATAGGGTCATAAATGTTGGACTCAATTACTATTAAAAAAATATATATATTTTTTAAATGTTTTTTCTCTTTTAAATTTGTGCATTTTTGATACTGTTCCAATCTCAAAATACAATCCTATTTTTTTTTTTTTTTATATCATCTGCTTTATAACTGTGAATTCATGTTATATTCTATCATTCAATAATTCTTTCATATGAATAGAAATAAGCATTGGCACAACAATATACTGTATGTATAATCTTTTTTGGCTCAATAAATAACATTTGAAATAAATGACGGACGCAGGTCAGGAAAAGTGCCAATGTATTCATCACAGATTTCCTTTTATTCGCTATATTTGTAGCTTTCATTGTTGTTTTTCATCTTCAAAGATATATTCAAAGTTGCCACTTGGACAATAAAACTGAATTCTGTTGGACCATGCTGGTATTACCAGACTTTACAGTATGTAAAACCTAGGCGTCAGGGAAAGATACACTTACTCAGTACGGTAATAATAAGTAAACAATCCACTACTTTGCCATGTTAAGTCAGACCAATCAAACCAGTCTTGCATCATGTGTTGTGACTGTGGGACACAGACTGTTGCACTACATACGTCTATAATGGGGATGTGTCCTAAACCAGTGTGGCTCAAGCTATGGGGCGTGCCTCTCACAAACCACACTCACAACCTCCTCACAGTTGCACATCAGACAAACACTTTTGTTTTTGGACTGTGAAAATGAGAGGGATGAGTGAGGCAGTGTGGGAATTGGGTAAATGTCACAATCCCACACTCGGCGTGGCCCAGGAATAAGGTGAGATCGCCCAGCACTCCCTTCAGTTCAGCCTGTTTACTGGAAGGCACAGTGCAATGAATTCACTGCAGTCAGCTCAGCAGGTTTTTCAACAGTCCGGTTGGACAAATCTGACAGGGATGCTTGCGTGGACTTTTAGTTATCAATCTCAGTTGCCATTTGCAAATACTTCATTGTATTGGGGGTCCATTATGTAATCGGCAACACGTGACACAATAAGTAAACCACTGTTTTCCCTAGGTTTGTGGAAATAGGTGCACATATTTAAATGTTGCACTTATTATAGAGGTCCACTGTGGACCAACTAAAATCAGTAGATCTGAGTCATTTAATGAAGTCATTTAGTTAGTTTTGATGCTCACACTGATTTTACATTCATTCGGCTTAGGTGATGCCCAAAACGGCTTGGGTGCTGCGCCTAAGCCTTATAAAGGTAGGGAAAACCCTGCACGTGACGTAACTGTGACATGTGAATATCATCAATCAGGGTCCTCCAAAAACACATCATTCATACGTACAATGAAAAAAACATTGTCTGAGGTTGTCCCTGTCACCTACGATTGTCCGCCAGGGTGCATTAATACACCGAACTTGTGGGTCTGTTACAGTGTCTGCACATAGCAGTGCACAGCAGACACATAAACATCAGAGCAGGTGGGGCTCTGATGCAACAGCTGTCCCTCAGCCCTGTCATGCATAATGACAGAGCAGGAGGAGCTGGTTCTGTAGGTTTACGGAGCATTGCATGGTGACATCTAGCTGCACACGGCATCACCACACCTGGACCAACTGCTCACCTCTGTCATCAACAAAGTACCAGTGAACTAAGCCCAAGGTGAGAGTAAACTGAAGTTTAAACATGACATGAACATTCAGGGTTTCACCCAGTGCATTAGAACTGTAATCGGGCCTTAAAAGTTAGGCCCCAACAGGGCCCGAGCCAGACAGAATTCGGCCCGAGCCCGACAAGTAAATTTTGATTGACAGCTTTTTAAAAGCCTGAACCCGTTTACAGCCTGACATTATTCAAATGTGCGCATGCACACAGCTCTTCTGCCTTTTGTCAAGAATGACTAATTTATACATTTTTTAACATCACTTGATCAATGATAGAAATTAAGACCCGACAGGACAGTCGGGTTCGGGCAAAGATCTTCAGTTTTATGGTGCATTGCAAGCTTGGTGGCCCACCGGGCCTAAATTGCCCCCCCCACCAGGCCTAAGCCACTTGGAATTATTTTTTAATGTATTTTAAGACTTTTTTTTTTTTTTTTTTAACTGCAGTTAGCTGGGGCTGCTGGGTTTGAAACTTTTTCAAATCTCCAGTTAGCTTTTAGCACTGACTTAATGTACGGCCCTATGGAATTTGTCTTATTGCTTTTTTTAAATTCTCTATTTCGCGATTCAATCTGTGATTCTGTTGTCACAAAAACTATTGGGCTCTACATTAACGCTGCCATCAGCCTGTGAATGGCCCCAACCGGGCCCTCGTCGCCACCTGGCTAAATAACTTTTATGGGGGAAACCCTGTAACATGATCAAGTGAAGGTATATTTGAGAAAATATAGAGGAGCAGTTTTTAACATCCATCCACATTACCTTTTTATCTAGGATTACACAAGACTAGAGCTGGGCGATTTGGACAAAATCAAATATCACAATATTTCTGACCAAATACATCAATATGTACAGCAATATTGTTGGGTTGACTATTGGTGCTTTCAGAAAATATTTACACATTGAGATTTTTGATAAATAATCATCAGTAATGTGGATATAATGACTAAGTGGGAAAAGGCAAGTAATAAAACAGCTAGTCACATTACGATATTCAAAATTTAAGACAATATCTCGTCTCATATATGGTTAATGTGAATGGTCTCTTTTAGTGACAGCCAATTCCTTTCTTTTTCATCAAATGCAGTGTAATGTCTGAGCCTTAGCAAGAAATGCCTGGGGTTTAGTCGTGATTTGAAGCTATACATTCTCAGGTGTCATTCTTCTTTGCCAGATGTAGTTGTGCAACCTACATCTGCCTAGAGCACAGATTGCCAGATAAGGAGTTCAGGGTTAGTATCTCTTCAACCTGACAAATCACTGCCTCATATGATGACCTGTTCTGATGACAGCTAGAGCATAAAAGTGTCTCCATATGTTTTATGACAAGCATATGACTGCTTATATGACACGTAAAAACTATATGAAACTATGTTAAAACTGACATATGAATATAACAAATAACCTTTTGGTTTTTCACTTGATAAAAAAACAGTTATGGAATAAAGAACACATAACAACAGCAGAGGTTAGCTCACAGCATATTGTGATTGGAAACTTACCTGAAACTGTGTGAAATTGTCCTATAGGAGTGTGACAGTGTGTCACTAAAGGCTACATCCACACTACTACATTTGACTCATGGGAGATGTAAAAACGGTTTCCTTTTTTGATGTTGGTTAAAGGAATAATTCAACATTTTACGCTTATTTGCTATCTTGCTGAAAGTTAGATGAGAGGATCAATACTGCTCATATGTCTGTACATTCAATAACATAATAATATAACAATATGAGGCAACAAAAACCAAAGTATAAAAACAAGTCTCCGCTGGCTGCCTTGCTCCTGGCCAAGAAATAGTCATTTTTACACTGTTGGTTTTGTATGGAATGTCCAAGATATAGATGTTAATAGATGTTAATTAATAAGATCTGTTTTTTTTGTTGTTTTTTTTAACCTTTGAAAAGCATCAGGCCAGGCTGTTTCCTCCTATTTCCAGTCTGTACGCTTCCCTTAGCTAACTGGCTACTGACTGTAGTTTTATATTAAATGGACGAATATGAGAATGGTCATTGATCTTATCATCTAACTCTTATATAAGTGTATATAAGTGAATAAGTGTATTGCCCAAAATTTAAATCTAGTCCTTTAAGACATTACTATCCATTACTATCAAGTACAGTAGTTAATACCCATTTATGTAAGAGTATGTGCAGAAAACCCCTGGAACATGTTTAAGCTTTTCAGGAAGATCAGTGAAAAATACCCTCTATTAAATCAGAAGCTGCATTAAAGATGCTAGTGTTACAAAGGCTAGCTAGGAGTGGAGATAAATACTAATTGACAATGAGCTAGAATCACACTAATTTTAAGCAGAATAGGGCTGTCCTCGACTAAAGAAATTCTTAGTCGACTAACACTAATCGATTAGTGTAGTTAATCAACAGATCTGTAAAACTGACTTTCTACACAAAGAATCAGGCAAAAGCACCACATTACATTTTGTGTTTACCAGAAATCATCAGTGTTCATAAGTTTCTTGGAAATAAGTAATTCTGCAGTCGACTAAGACCAAGACGTCTAAATAGTCGACTAATCGACCAAGAGGGGGCAGCCCTCAAGTAAACTGCACCAACTAATTTGATGAGTAAGCGTCTTACCGTCCAGGTGGCAGACTTTGCGGTGCTAGACTGCTGGAAAGACACATCAAAGGTGTGGGTCCCGGCATAATCTGTGTTGGATGGGATGGCAGGTGAGGGAGAAAGGGCATCAAAGGTGGAGCTGGGCTGGGCGTAGGGTGATGGGGCTGTCACGTTGTTCTGTGCATGGTCGTTGTTGTACGGGCTGGTGGAGGTTGAGCCACCGTTCTGAATGTTCTGATCCATGCTGTTCAGCAGCCCCAGGTTTGTATACTGTGACTGGAGACAAAATGGAGGGGATGGGGGAGAGGGGAGCAACAACAGAGGAATGTGTTTGGTCATTATGGGAGAATTCTGAGGTGCTTCAATCTGACAGAAAGGAACCTTTTGTGAACCTTGGATATTTAATGTCCAAGGGGAGGCAAGGCAGCTTTATTTGTATAGCACATTTTAGCAACAGGGCAATTCAAAGTGCTTTACATAAAACATTAAAGAGCAGTTAAAAACAATATAATATATATAACAAAAAAACAGATAACACAAGATTTTATGACGCTAGTGTGGGACAATGTATAAGCCGATGCTATATACACGTAATCCACCCGCAATCCTTGCCATTCCCAGAACGGCCGGTCTCACTGGACTTACTTTTTAATTCTCATTATATGCTTACAAGGATTGGTCTGTCATCTGTTAGACTGATCTACATAAACATTGAGAACGTGACTTGCTAGAATTAGCTTTCGGTATGTGGTGTCGTAGTTTCAAATGACACCAAGATACAGTTGGTAAATTACTACATAATACCACATGGATTCAGGTAAAATAATGATTGACCTTAAAATGCATGTTCAAGGTTTTTACTTATTTAAAAAAATATGGACCCTGGGGGCCCTAAAATTTGTTTAGAATTAATTTACTATAAGAACACATAACACTATTGACAAAAATGTCAAGTGACAACGGAAGGTGGTGAAGGCTCACACACTTGTATAAAGCATGCTACAGGAAGTGGAGATCTTGTTTCCAAAAAAAAAAAAAAAAGAAAAGAAGGAAAGTTCCATGGTATATCAGAGTAACATAAACCATCTTTCCTTGTGTTGTGTCTATGGTCTAGCTCCTTCCTGAACCAACACGTTAACACTCTTGAGATCACTGGCCTCGGCTACGTCTATATTATAAAACTACTAAATGTGATTTTATAATTTAAACACTCAAATGACCTGCTGAGCTTTGCTTTTAGATCAATGTTGTGCTACAAACTGCACTACCTCGCCTTCTCATTCCATTTTCCACAGCCACAACTATTCAGACGGGAGGAATGGCATTAAAATATCTGCCTTTAAACAGGATGGAGAATACACCTGGGTCGTAGCCAGCCCCTTCCTACTTGCTCTGCTTGCCATTCACCCCATTCCTTTCCATTTATAAACGGCACATTCCTGGACGAGGTGCCATGGCTCTCGCTCTTTAGACAGCCATTAATCTCTCCAGGGCCTCTTGTTTATTTCAAGCACGCCTGACCACAGCTGTCCGGCTCACACCCATCACACTGCCAGGTGTTAGTGGTGTGCCAGATGACCAACAAAACACAGACTAGGTAGGTAATTTAACTATTAATCAGGACAATGAAGTATGAAGCAATGTTGCTGCTTTATTAGATACAGATCTGCTCAAACTCAGGCACAGACAGACACACCTGAGACAGGTCATTCGAGTCAACCTCAGCATACTTGTGCAACAGCGCCACAGGCTAGCTAGCTAGCTAGATTTTTGAATGAGGGTCACTGTGTGTGTGGTGCAGGGCCGCTTAACCCCCCGGAAACAATGACACCAGGGCTTAGAAGAGCTTGTCTGGAGAACAATTATGCTGGTCATGCAGGTGTTAGGAGACAAGTGTTTTGTGAATGGAACGAACACACACACACACACACACACACACACACACACACACACACACACACACACACACACACACACACACACACACACACACACACACACACACACACACACACACACACACACACTCCAGCCTTTGGCAGAGGCTTCCCCAAACACACACTCCCTTACAATGGGCTAATTACACACACACACATAAAGGTTAAACTCATTGGGCTGAAGAGTGGCAATGTGCGAAAAAAAATGTGAATGGTTCAAACTGGTGTGACTAAAGATAAGTTTTTCAGTTACTCAAGAATTTGTATTTATTTATTTATTTTTGCCTATGTGAATTAACAGCAGGAAAATCCCTGTTTTGGGAACTAACAAGGTGACACAATTTTCCTGTTTGGACAATATGTTCCCGTATGTGAGGAGTCAGTGATCATGATCATGATAACAGAGTGATTCTTTTGAAATGTGACACAATTTACTGCAGTTGCACCGAGGCGCTCATCCGTTCAGAGATGACACAGCCTCCCCCGTTACCTGATGCAGGCATCTGCAAAGGGGAATGTGACAGGCACCAATTATCAATCTCAAATTATTATTCTAAAGAAAAGACTGATGCTGGCCAGAGACCAAACATAGATAAAAGCAGGGACATAAAGCAGAATGCCTGACATAGAATACTTAACATTAAATACAGGGCCCTGGACAATGCTTCTCGTGATTTAAATGAATATAAGGATCAAAGATGAGGAAAAAAGATAAAGCCATAATTGACCGGATAGTGAGGCCCAGCAGTCGAGTCTCACCCAACTCATCATGTTTTAATGTTTAATTGAGTGGAAGTGGGATACCAGTCTTTAAAACGGTTGTGTGAGGGAGTTTCAGGCCTTCTATACGTTTCCTTTCATCAGATCTGATTCCACTATAATACAGCAACCATTTAATAACCACTTTAGCTGCTCTTAAAAATTCCTTGTTTATAGCCGACGCTGTGTTTAGGCCTTTGGGATGTCAGGCTGCTAAGCAGGAACACTGTAAATCAGCAGCCTTGACATCCTCAACAGTCTTTAATAAGGTTTTTGAAAGGTTGTGCAGTCTGTTTGGGGCCTTGAAGCTCATTTCTTTGTCTGAGAAAAATGCTGGGGTAAGCATTTCAGGCCAACGGGAAAAGGAGTGATGGCTTGTTGATTATAGAACTTAAGATTCTGAATGATCCAGGACACATATCAGAGACATTTCAAAAACACATGGCAGCACTCATTTAAAAGTTACTGCTAATGCCAACTTACTTAGTATGGCATACTGAAGCCTTCAAGGTATTCCTGGTTGTTGTTATAGTTATTGGTAGACCAATGGCCAAATGAACTACCATATCTTACTATGGACATAAGTGAATAGTAGGCTCAAGAAATATTATTAAAATATAGTTGACTAAAGGTAAACCATGATCTCTGCAACTTGTGGAGGGCTGTTAAAACATGAATGTCTGCAAGGTCTGTGTCAGTTCAGTGGTTAATATGTTAGTTTGATTATTATCCCCACCAGTGTCACACGGCATCACATATTCTGTTATCTACCAGTCCCTCTGCCCATAAGTGTCCCGATCGACACCATGAACGGTACACTGTCGTATAAATTGTAAATTTGCTTTACATTTAAGTTGTCCTGTTGCTGCTAGTACTGTTGGGTGGTCACACACAAAGTCTTGAGCACTGATAAAGCCAGAGCTTGGCCGACTAATAGATGACAGAAACCAGAGCAGACTTGGCCTGAGGGGGGAATAGCTCCCATTCCAGGCTCTCTGCTGACCCGCTCCCTGTACCTTAAGCCAGCATATAAGAGCATTGAGGGGACTGGGATGAGTGACCACAGAGGAGGGAGGCATTAAAGGCTCAACAAGTTTGGGGGTTGAGGTGTGGCTGGGTGGGGGTCTATCTACACCTTATACCTGCTGGGGTGGGCAGAGTAGGTGATTGTATCTACATCAACACACCATTAAAGCAATTACGATGATGGACTCAACAGCAGCACCTTGCCAGCCACATTTTAATGGCTGCAGCGGCTCCCTGGAGACTGAGGACAGAGGAACCTGATACCTTACACACTGGAGGGATTGAGCTGGACACCACTTAAAGACCCCCTGCTCAACAACTTAAAAGACAGTGACCTGACACAGCTGCTATCTGCAACCTGCAATCTGAGAATCTATCAGCGCTCTCTTGCTCTGCTGTTTGGGTGCAGGATTTAGATGGTAAAAACACAAGAAGCCCGACACAATAGTTCACTAAAGCAATGACAAGGAAAGATGGGAGCCTTGTCATAGAAGAGATACTGACAATTCTAAAAGTAAAGCGTGTATTTCACTGACAACCTGGTTGTTGCGTTCTAAAATACTGTTAAGACTGACGGGCCAATCTTTCTCCATGATGGTTAAATTAAATTGATGCAAACCTTACCATTTCCAAAATCACAATATTACAAGGTAGCCTGATAAAATAAAAAGCTGAAAGTAACATCAGTACAAACTTCTTTTCATATTTCATTCAATTTAAAAACATCCTTTAAGTGTTTACCGTCGAGCTCTGCAAACACAGATGAATCAATCATGACGCTTGCACTTTCAAAGTGAAAAATGGGAATCAAACCCCTGTATTTTTTTTCTTCATACTAACAAATGTAATGCAGGTTGATGCATTTGCCATTTGTGGTTTGTTTTGTCTGTGAAAGAACAGAAGAACATTTAATAACGTCAGACATCTTGGAAAAAGACACTCTGTTCCCAAAAAAAGCAAGTGTAAACTCAAAACTCAAGTGTAAACTCAAAATTAGTTATCAAATAAAGCACAAAATATATCCGGATCGTTTTATTAAGATTACCTACACTATGAAAATGGTCTACTCTCTTTTTCATTCTTTATATTTCCCATGAAAGGAACAAAAAAGTCTCACCGCAGAAAATCAAAACCCTCCAAAGCCTTTTGGAAGTCAGATTTTCTCATTCGACATTTTAAATCTTTCAACAACAACAATCAGACACAAATAAATCACATCAACGGACTAAGTCAATGCCCAGCAAGATACAGTAGCAGCCATTTCACAAGGACATACAGTATTCAAAGAGATTCTCCAGCTGTTTACATTCCCCTGCTCTGTCTACCACACGCACACACATGTGCACGCATACACAAACTCAAATGCAAAGCCATCTTCCCTGCGTTAAGTCTTTCTATAGTAACTTTTACTTGATTAAAACAGGCTATTTATAGTTTCTTTTACTTAATCAGCATAAAGAATGCCTGGGTTACCATCCAAAAAATATCATGTGACAAATAATACACATGCACTGAAGATTTTGCATAATTTAGAACACTGACATATCTTGAACTCCTGTGTGATATTTCATTAGTCCCACTGAGCTCTGGGGAACTAACTAAAGGAATGGGTACGATGGATGCTGCCCTATTACCAGTTCCTCTGCTGGTCTTACCTCGCTGTAAGATGTGGTGGACCCCGTCTCCAGGTACAACATGTTGGCGCTGAGATTGAGCAGAGCTGCTGCTGTTTGTTCCACTGGCTCCAGGATTCCACAAATCTCTTTCCCTTACTCTAAAAGAGTGATGTGGACTACAGATGCAAAGTGGACAAGCAGGAGCTTCTATAGGAATCTATGGGAAGGTCATATATACCGGGAAGAGAGGGGAGGGCTCTAAGGAGCTACCTGTCCAATACCTGAGTCCACACCCATCTCCAGGAGAAGCACTGTCTCCTTACTCGTCCTTTGAAGCTGTGCAGGGCTCCTGCGAGGTATTAGTTGAGCAGCCAATGACTATTTCGTCCTGGTAGCAATGCTTAAAATCAACCTCAAGAAAAAATCTAATTGCTGTCATCATATGCTTCCATTTTTACTTCATTTACATTTTCCTTACTTTCCCTTACAAAGCAAATATGGCAATCCAGATAAAGTAACAGCAAAAACATACAACTTTAAATCACTTCGGAATATTTTTATCTTCATGCACTGCCCTTACATAATTTCTACCCATAAAACTTAATTTAAAGTAAGCCACGACAATGCATCCTTGAGTATATCTACACAGGTCCATATTAAAAAAAAATCCAAATGGACAAAAATTCTATCAATGTGCATGACAATAAAGATTAACACAATTTGAGATGATACATTCAGAGAAAAATCCATTAGGCCAGCCAGCCCCAGAGTGAGAAGTAGAGTCTGGGGTTGGGAGACCTCCAGTAGCTAATTAGCATAATAATTGCTCCCCTCTGCAGCCCCTAAGCAATCCTAATGTAGAAAAACAATGTGACTCCTGTAGATTGCTTGTATCTATCAGAGATGACTGATGTAGATCTGTTTTGGAAACATGCATTGTGTAGATAAAGCAACGGTGCTAGACCTGAACAGCTCTCTAGAAATTTGACAGTACCAATACAATTACCACATGAATTTAAGAACTATTTGGCCTCACACATTTATTTTCCATATTTTACCTGGGGAGCTAAAAACCTTGCATTTAACATTGAAAAACCCTAATTTACAACAAATTACAAAAAACAGCATATTGTTCCTTTCAGCAGACATACTTTTGAAACCAAAAATTTAAATTGTTGCTATTAAATCTCCTACACGCTAGAGCTATTTGCTAAACAGGTAAAAATTCCATCTGTAGGTTTGTAAATTTATAACTTGTAAGTGGAAGTAAATATGAATGTGCAATCATCTACTGTAAGAGCAATATGGAGTAGTAGAGTAATACTAGAGATGTAAACATGAGTGGCTAGTGCTAGCTGCACTGGTAAATGACAAAGGAGGAGACTGGTCAGTGGGGCAAAATTCACTTCTATTACAGAGCCATGGGGCTAAAACTCTTGCCCTCTGGTCAGAATAATTTAAGAGCTGTCTGAAAACATAAGCACAACTATGACCTGAAGTCAGTGTCTCCAATCACCAGCCACACCCTGGCCGGGCCCTGGGGCTCTGAGCCTACAGGTCAGCCTGTCACAAAAGCAAATCAACACTTTAAAGGGGCCTAATTCAATGGCCTCCCACGGTACCCAGGCTTCAATGAAGACCTTTTGAGTGTGACAATTAGTTTAACTAAACAAACTAATTATGTTAAAACAACATTGCCATCTGAAAAGCACATAGAGTACTAGGCGTAAGGGTGAGGCAGTAGTAAAATATAGAACAGTAGCTGTAACAGGGCAGGACAGACTTAGTATAATGGCTATATAATGCAGCTGAGACTCAGGTGGCAATAAACTGCAGTGGGCTTGTAAATCAACACATAGCCTAATCTTTTTAAATGTCATGCCTTTCTTCCATATTTAAACAGAGAAGACAACAACAAACCAATAATGAAACAAATCCTAAAATTATGCTTGTTTGTGGAACAAAGTCATTCTTAGGCTTTGGACTGTGGATAATAATTGAAGGACCCTAAAACCGGTTCACAGGTATTATATTGCCGGCCTATTCCAAACGCTATACTCAGACAGTGCAGACACATCTCTTTTAGCCGCATCACCTCAGATGCTCCAGCGGCGAGAAACTAAGAAGAGAGTCGGACCAGGCCGCAGCTAAAGATCTGCAGATCCTGGGGCTCAGACAAAAGAGGCTTTACTAAAGTTTGTCCCTTTAAAAGAGCCTTAAGTCAGCTAGATTAGTTTAGTATCAAGTGTCAGGCTGCAGTGGCTGGGAAGGCACAGACACCTGCCCTGAAAACAGTGTAAGCTCCCATCCACACTGACATACGCAGGAAGTCAGTGGAGGGAGGGAGAGGGAGAGGGAGAGGGAGAGGGAGAAGGAGAGGGAGAGGGAGGGAGAGAGAGAGAGAGAGAGAGAGAGAGAGAGAGAGAGAGAGAGAGAGAGAGAGAGAGAGAGAAAGCATCACTTGGGTGGCAATTCCTGAAACCCAAACAAACAACTGCCACCAAATCCTGAAATGCTCCTGTTTAAAAGAAATAAACTTAAGCTGCTTTAGATAAAACTAATTTACCATCTGGACTATATGATTTAAAAAACTGCCAGAAACATTTTCAAAGGAAAATAAAAGACCAACTGCGCAATTAATCAGCCATTTAGTAATTTATTAGTATTTGGTATGTGGCTTGTGTTCAAGCTCTAATTAAACCGCTGCAGAGTCATTAGTCAGTATCAGGGTTATTTTAGTGACCGACAGTGAACAGAAGTAGTTAATATATATATATATATATATATATATATATATATATATATATATATATATATATATATATATATATATATATATATATATAGAGATAGATAGATAATAAAAACGTATTAGGACAAGTGTCAACTCAAAGTGCTGTACAACAATCCATTTCTAATTTACCTTAAACTTGACACAAAAAAAGTCAAATAGATGTTTTTAGTTATTTACTTATGTTGCTGCCTTAATATGAAGCTGAGGGAAAATGCAACCTAGTCACTATACCCATTAAGGGATCAGAAAAACACTGATTAACTCAGACATAAATGGATAATTCCAACTTGATTGCAATGCCATAAATCAGTATTTCATTTTCATACATTCACTGTTGTCATTCCATTTTGACATTGATATTTGAAACTTTTTAGGAACTAAGGGGAAATTACTTTGTACTTCAATCTCAGGAAAATAGTTCTAGTTTTGGTTTCGGACCATGGGTTTCTGCCTTCAAAAAGTCCAACATAAGTTCTTTCCAATAGGCAAAGAACTATCAAGGTGGAGATTAAAGTACTGAACATTTGTGAGTGGGCAAACACTAGCCACAAGATGCATTAAAGACTGCAGCAAAGCACTGGTTGCAGCAAGTATCAGCATTAAGACTAGTGATGGGAAGTTTGTTTAATGTCGATGTTTAAGTGACAGCTATAAATATGTGTTGAATCTATAAAAAAAGAAAATAAATGAAAAAGAGAACAATTTAATTCAGCTCCATTTCATTTTTGTTTTTCTATACTTACATACTTTGGAAAACGATGTTTTGCCTTTCTGGTGTTTTCAATCTGCTTTCCAACATCCTTTCAAACAGCAGTCACACAACAGTAAATTTCGAATATCTCTGTGTTGTTATCTTGTTGCATGCAAAAAGTACATCTTAACCAAAATCACTTTTAAATCAGTTATTGGGCTGAATTTGCCTAATCGCCACAGTTCTTCAGATACAGTGAAAACGTAAATAGTAAAACCAAAAATTGAACTTTTAGTTCCTAATTTGGTTTACAAGCTCCTTAGGTCTTGGAACTATTTGGTCCAGAAGGCACAGAAACGGATAAACAAAAATGTATATTCTAACCAAAGCTTGTCCCACCATTAAGAATGGCCATTTCTGATATCAAATAAAACTATACATCTCTAACATTGCTGTTTAAATGATGTCATGTGTCCTGCTCACTTCAAACTAAATGTATTAAAGTCAACAATTGACTTTTTGAATTAAATGTACTATTTTACAACCTAACCGAGACTTGTTTTTCTCCCCTGAATCCACCTCAGTCTACTTTAACTCTCATGTATGTTGAAAAGTATTGTATTAAAACTCCAGATTTATTAAAAAAAAAAAAAAAAATCCATCTTGATAATTGGTGTTTTACAAAAGACATTTATGGGATTACTGCTATTCATGCACTCTCTCTCAAAGGGTGTGACCTACACGTTTTTCAGTTGAACCTGGTATGATATAATGCTGCTGTATAAAAGAAAAAGTTAAGTCTGGTCTAAGCTATAAGAAAGATGTAAGAGAAAATACAAGAAATAAGGGTAATAGGGGCATCCACAGTCAGATGAGGTCTCATTCTGACTCAACAGTTAGAAAGTAAACCGTGACAAGCACTCATTCCTTGGAACTACACCTTAAAAAACACTTCTCAATGTGCTGGAGGCCAACTGGTGGAGCATGACAAAAATACAAAAATAACTTATTATAGTTGGTATTTAATGCACAGGCTTACTTTGGATTAATATAGCAGTCCCTAATAAGTAATCCAAGTTAAGGTTAAGGTTGTGCTTGTTGTTACTGAACTTTAAAAAAAAAGGTGTAAAACTAGTGTTGTAGTTTGAGAGGTACAGCGACCTAAAACAGTTGCACGTTTAGACAAATAAAGAGCAAGATGGACTGCTAACATGCATTATTCAGGTAAGGTGGATATAACGACTCATAAAGAAAATGACAATGACGAAAACATCTGATACTGACATGGCAGCAGAAATGATTGCACCACAAGTGGCAGATTCTTTTCAGATGACAGCATTACCATTACATTGACATTCTGTTAAAATTAGGAAACAGTGGAGAAAGCTGATCAGCTGCTCAGAGATTAAACTAGCCATCACACATAAGACACACAAGGTGTGGTGAAAAAAGCAAGAATCCAAACACAAACATGTAATTAGATCTCAGAGAAGCTCTGTGTTGATTGAGCTACTCTGCTGCAAAGTTGTTTCAACTCTATTCTGTGTCTGTTCCATTGCTCAACGCTGCATCTTCCACGCACAGCTGATCAGAGCTTTATCTGGGTGTAAAATCAGCTGTTTGGGGTAGGATATAGCGTTTCTCCTGCCACTATTTCTGCTACATTCCTTCATGTTATTCTACCCTGCGCTTGCTCCTCTCCTCCTCCTCCCCCCCCCCCTTGTTGCCACCCCCACCTTTACATAGAAAAGACACGTACTGATAGATGAGAGCTGAGACCTTTTGCAAGAGAGGCAGGTGCTGCATTAAATTGTTGCCCTGCAGCTTCAGAAAAAAAAAATCCAGAAGAAAAAGGAATTTCAGATTAAACATAAACCCTACACAATACAAATAAGTTCCCCAGGGCACTAAACAGTGAGCTGCATTGTAATGACTCATGAAAGAGGCACACCTCCACATGGGTGGAGAGGAGGGGGGGTTTTGCCCACCTCATCTTTTCATCAGAACAGACACCAAAGATTGGGGCTTGGTGATTAGCAAGCAGCCTTGGCAGCGAGCTCTTCAACCCCACACGGATGCTGCCCACGTTGCTGGCGTGCCAATCACCGCACCACGCCCCTCTTTGGTGTGGAGGAAAGTGGGTTGTGGGGGGTGGGGCCATTAATCACCAGTTCAAAAGAGCAGCAGGCCCCCTTGGGGGATATGCAGGGTAACATTACTCAGCTCCTTTAACAAAAATTTTATTTGCTTTTTTTTTTTTTTTTTCCCCCACCCTGGCTGGACAACAGCATTCCTACACTGGGAGGGGAACATGCACATCATCTCTCAGTAGCAGAACTGGCAAAGATAAGTCCCTCACTACAGGTCATCAACAGCTAAACAAAATGTAAGGCAACATAAACTAAACATATAATACCAAAAAGGTTTTTTTCCCCACAATGCTTTATTTGACTGCACTATAAAGTGAATGCGAAAAAAAAAAAATCAAGATAAGAATCCCTGGTTCAGCTGATTTTGATTTAAAAACAAAAAAAACAAACATAGGAAATTAAATGTCACTACCTAAAGCCCATCAGCCATACGAATGTCTAAATGCACATTCTACTATCAACAGACTCTCTGAGCGCTACCTGTCTCAGAGGGGCCACCCAGGTCAAGCACAACTCAGGCTGAATCAGATAATATCATCACCTCACAGACAACATCTCAGACAGAAAAAACAGATAAACCAGACTGATTCACTGGCTGTTAAACAGCTCGGCACCACTTTTTCACAACTGTCTTGGGGAAATTCCAATGTTGATATGAAAATTAAAAGTACATTTTGTACCTATGGAATTTACCAACGGAAGTCCCATTAACTCAAAATGAAAGTAATCACAGATGCTACTATGTTTTACAGAGACTATCCTGTTTTTATTTAATCATTTAAAAGGTAAATAGGAGCATTCTGTAAGGCATCACTTCTGTGTTTTAGAATTAACTGGTTAAGAAAGTATATTGTCTCACGAGGCATAAAACTGACAGGTTTAAAAAAGAGAACTATTTGTAAATCATCCATATTGTGTCTGTGAAGGGTACTGACTCAACACTTAATCAGGTGGAAGTTGGTACTGCCAGGGACAGAAAGGTAACCTTATTCCACAGACAAAATAGGCACAGCTCAGTTTACATAAAACATATATAGTTTTAAGTGAATAGTAATGTTTACTGGTTGTCTAGCATATTACTTGTTGAAGGACTGAATAGGGTCATAAAATAGAGCTCAACCGTGACGCCTACTCTGGTTCCAGAAGTGATTTTCCCCATTCAATTGCTCGGTTGACGTTTTTAGAAAATGCTTATATAAAGAGTTTTTAGCCTGGAACCAAGCCAACCAGCTACAAGATGAATCTTGACCATTAAACATTTGATTTGGTTAAAGAAAACATTTTGAAAAGGTATTTAAAAAAAATTAAAAATCAGTTATTATTGTAAATAATATAATAAAATATATTTAAAATTAATGTGTAAGTATTAAAATAATAGAAACGTAAACGGGGCAAAAAAAATTGGTTTGGTCCACTGCCTGCATTTCCCCTTTACGTCACCTTCAGCGGCCTTTGCAGTTGAGTTTAGCCGACAAAAGGTGACTGTCCTGCGGCAACGACAGCTTAGACACCAAAACGTCTAGTTAAGATTAGAAAAAAGTGGTCATGGTTTGGGTTAAAACACCGGTCCTATGTCCTATACAAGTACAATTTTGGCTGTACTAATTGTGTCACCCACTGTACGCCCATGGTTGAGCTCTATAATGATGAGCAGGTCATGTTATTTTGAATATTGTTAATTTTACATATCTCTGGTTATGGCGGGTCTGATGCAGCAGAAATTGCTAGTGACAGACGATTAAAATGAAAACTGGTGTTTTGCTTGAACAATAAACCTACGTACTTACAGTGAGCGTCTCATCTGGCTCATGCATGGTTATGCAGTCCATACTGATCTGAATGGTATTTCCTGCAGACACATCAGTTGGACTGTCTTTGAAGTTCAGCTCAATTGGCTGGGCTGAATGGATGGCAGATCTGAAACATAAAAAGACAGATTATTCTGAGAATAGTAGGTTGATAAACATTATTTTTTTTTCTTAGTCGCTTAAGTCTGTTGCGTATGTTTTTGCCTTTACAGTACAATGTTGTTGTTTTTGTAGTGTTCACTCACTGGTCCAACATATCAAACAGCTGATTGAACACATCTTGGCTGAAAAAGTCCGTTGTCTGTGCTGACTGATTCTGGGACATGGTGGTCAGGAATGAGCTCTCTCTCCAGGACAAACGAGACGAAGGGTCCCTGAGTCTGCAAGGAGACAGAATCAACCACAATCACATTCATTTTACTACTCATATTCCAAAAAAAGCAATACGTACTTTTACTATTGGCATTTTCAAAAACGGCAAAACTATTTTAATAGGTAGTTTTAGAAGCTGCAATGTCAGCAAACATTCAACATAAATGTTGATGTGCAGGGCTGAGATTTGGCCACCCAGTCAGTGGAGGAAAAGAGGAGGAGGAGTCCTGCTGGCAGCCATTCATGAAGAGCACGTCCATTGTGAAGAAGTCAGCCTGCATAATACTGAATATTTGTACTACACATAATGGTGATTATGCACCATTCAGACAGAGGCACTGACCTGCTCCCCTGAAACATTACACCTGCTTCAGAGCTCAGCCTGCCATTGTTCCTGCTGAAGTGGCGCACGCTGCAGTCTGAGACAGGCGGAATTCCCCCCACAGTCTATATGATAGCACTGCTGCAACTTCTGGTATGTGTACAGCTGGACGGGCTTGGGGGGGCGAGAGGAGATGGGGGGGCCATAATCTGAAGCTGGCACTATTTTGGGTTTTGGAATTCCCCAACACTGCGTGGTGAATGATATTAATACCTGACTTACAATCACAGGCATATCTAATGAAGCAAATAATTTAACTTATGCAGGAGGTACACATGGAGTGTTGCATTTAGAATAAAGGTTTATTACGTTTGCAATGCCCATAAAAAAATTTGATGTAGGAGATTAAGCATACAGATAATTCAGTTTTGGGGGCAAATTAAAATATAGTCAATTTAAAAGCTTTTGCAATATAAACACCATTTAGAGGCTTTAACTGCTTAAGAGGAGCAATGATGTACAACTACTGGATTATTATACTCTAGCTCATCTTGTGTTGGAACTGAAAATGTACACTGTTTTACATGCTGTGTACCTGTCAATTAAACATGTCTAGCACATTACTGAATACACGTGTTTGTGACTATTGAAAGAATAACACAAATAGTATTTTGACAGGCTAAATGCACTCAAAATGTAGTAGTAGGGTAAAGTAACAAAACATTGACAAGATATGCATTAAAACGCTCTGTAAATCAGTTAACTGTTAGCCAAGTCATGATAGAAGGATATGAATCAAACTGATTGGATATGTCGGCTAACTTAAAATATGAGTTAAAATGACGTAGCTAACGTTACACGTGCAAGCTAGCGTTAGTTAAGTTGAGTTAGTTAGAAAATAAACATATTTTCGACAGTCTAATTTGGTTAAAGTAACAGTAACAGCTAACACTAGCTACGTCGTTTTGTAACAATAGCCATTATATAATACAAATATATCTGCCATGCGGCTTTAACGTGAATTTAATAACGTTAACTTAAGGTAAATTGTAGCTTGTTGATTCAAATGTTAGCCTCTTTAGCAAGAGTTAGCCTCATTTCATTTTGAACAGATAACGTTAACTAGCACAACTATTGGTCATTTGGCCTCAATTCCCCTTATCTGGCCAAGCTATTATTTAGGATACCTGTCTGCCTTGGCTTGGTATCTTTACAGCACAATTTGCTGTGCCAGCTGGAGTTTATTTAACCTAACGTTACAATTATTCTAGGAAATGCTAGCTTAAAACCGTGCTACCTTCAGCGTCGCGAGTTTAACTAACCCGTCTGATCTTGTCCCGGTTGCCTTTACGGCCTTTGTTAATTGTCATGGAAACTACAGTCTCGCGCTAGCACAGGGCAGATGCTGACAGATGTTTTTTATATTTGTAAAATAAAAAAAAAATAAAAAAGGTTAATTAAAATGTTGCAGCACTATTCATTAATCAAACACACCTATGTTTGTCCTATATTTGTGATATAATGCAAAATAATGTTATTTGTAAATCATTTTAATTTAGACATTAAGCCTACGGTAGCTTACTTTTGCCTCAGCAGCTTGTCTTTGGAATCAAATATAGGCCAAAACATTCCACGTTTGGAAATTATGTAGGTTATATTTCTTAAATACTTAAGATTGTACTATAGCCTATATTAGACTTTAGACAGTTTTAATTTGACTATTAAAACAAAGGACAAGGATAATTGCAGAAGATCGACATATACAATGTAAATCGAAAGACTATGGGTTTCGTAGCAGATACGTAGCCTACATGCATCATAAGTCCATCCAAAAAAACAACTTGAGTGGATGAATTAAAAAGCAAATAGCCTAGGTAAATTTCAGGTGGAGCAGTTGTGGCGTCATCTCTGTTAATGGAGAAGGGAGGGTTAAGGTGTGGTCTTCCTACTGACCTCTGCCTCAGTTAAGCTCCCTTTGATTGTGGCTTGAATCTTCATTTCAAATTGGCAGAACTCATCCAACTGTCACCTCATTAACTTGTCTAAAAGACTGTTGAGCTTTGATTCACAGCATTGTCTGTTGACTGGTTAAAATCCAGAATATAATCACAAACGTTGTGCATCAGGTTCAACATGTATAGCCACATTTTCATCATAATAAAACTATAGCCTACACCTGATGTCATGTGCTTTAAACAGTTTTTAGCTGTGTTGCATGTTTTCTCTGCAGATGCATACCATGTGTGCATGGTCCTGTTGGAGTTATAACTCAAACGTAATGGATAGAGTTAAAAAATGCATCATGTCATCAAACTAAGAGCAAGGCCTTTAAACAATAAGTAAAACATGTCAGAGTGGGAAATCTTAATTTATAAAATTTGAATAACATCATATAAACATAAGTTCTTTATTGTACCCATGGACACCCTATGGTACAATTCTTTTTTGTAATCTATTATTAAAACTATTTTTAAATATATATAGCAGTTTTATCTGTTCAAATAGATGGGTTTATCCCTATTCTGGGTGTTGTTTGTCTGCTTTTGGGTGTCTGGTTACTCAGAGAGTCTTTCAGTTAGCCTGAGGCGAAGGCTGTTCAGCATCCACTTAAAGACAGTGCAGCGCCTCCAGACGAGACTGGGCCAGAGGTCAGCACTAAACAGGGGTGGCTATTGTCTCTTGGCAGGTTGGGCACACCGACCGATGAAAATGCAATCAAAACAAACAGCCCAGCCGATCGGGGCCCTTCTCCAGTGTCTTTATTAATCACTTGTTCAAAGGCCTAAGACCTTCTCCCCCTCATCTGTCAGCCCCGGCTGGAAGAGGGACATGACTTCAAAACAATAGAAAGCCCCAAAGTTTCTCCTCTTCTCATCCCCTTACTTTTATAGAAGTGAAACAGTCTGAAGTCAAATCCTCTGGGGCAAAAGGACAAGCACAGATTCCTCTAAGGTTTGGAATGCAAAAAGAACAAGAGAGGAGGTGAAAACTAGTGGACCAAAAAGATACCTTGATGCTTGAAAGCTGATCAAATCTAAAAAGCAACACCACAGAAAAATGAATGCTTCCAAAACATCCCTTTTTCAAAAATAGACTAAAGCACGACTGGTAGCAGGTTCTATTTGAAAGCATCATATAATACGTTTTAAACCTGTAGCAGTGTAGTTCAACTGTGTACTCAACTTTCTGTTCAATCAGAGCAGAAATCTTGAAGCGCAATGATCATTTTAAAAAGTGTGATTGTCAAACACTACTACAAGGACACATGGCATTGTGTTGAAAGTGTCAAAGAGCACACAGTACATAATGTTTCTGCACACTATTGCATACACAATGACAAGCTGTAAGAAAATTATGTAAATATATATTTAATATAAATTATTATGAAATGAACACAATGAGATAAATGAATGAAGTAGTGCAGATGGAAGCTGCACTTCTAAATAGTATTGACAAAATCAAGGTGTGTTTAATTTATTTTGTCATTGGAAGACTACATGAACGTGTGTCTGATCACGAGTGAAATCAAGAATTATGATTAGACATGCTTGATGTAGTTATGGTAGTTATGATGAAGTTATTTAATACTTTGCTTTGCTTCATATATAATACTGAAAAACGGTTCAAATAAGAGATGTACTGTATGTTGATATCCAGATCTAGATCTTATTGGTTATTGATTATATGGGTTGATACATTGTTTTTGTTTAATCCCAGTATTTTGTGCGTTTTAACAGTTGCATGCAATGCCTGTTAGCAGCAATTGAAGTTTGTATATTATGTTTATTTAATAGTTGGCACATATAATTATTGGGTTTTCTTTTTTTCTACTTTCTTCTGTTTGATGTTCTAATGTGCTTCATAATTACTTTATTGTTTTAGTTGCACTGATATGATTTTTTGATGGTGAGAATTTTTTTTCTCCAGTAACATACTTTTTTTTTGTCCTGATGCCTGTGCGTATAAATAATCTTTAAACTCTAAACTAAATGTATAATCTCAGATGTCAAAGAAGCAACATCATGTTCTGGCATCATGTTATCATCCTGACTTTGGTATTGACCTATTGAGACATTTATGGGCCAAGTTATACAGGATTCAGAATTGTGCTGCAATTAGTAATTCAATCATCTATCATTCTGGATTTAAACATCGGCAAAACACCTGACATCTTTTGAATCGCAACATGCATTTGCACTGAAAAGGCTGTAAGTCAACTTCAGTTAGGATCAGGAGAAGACCAAGCAACCGCGATTGTCATGTAATCCGTTTGCCACTTTGGCCCTGATGGCCCTTTACACATGCATTGTTGCCATAAGTATACTGCACTTAAATATATATTAGGACGGAGCAGCAGCTGAGGATCCAGGCAGACACAACTGTTTTCAGGTCGCTTTGGACCTCCAGACAGTATCAGTATGACTGGCAGTCCAGGTCAAACAATGAGTAATTTTGTCAGTTTTAATAAGTTAGAACTTAGTCAAAGGGTAATTATACGTGTAAATGTTTGTAGCTAAGTACACATTTCCCATATTTGTATCCAATGTTAAATCAATTAAATGTTAATAAAGATGAGTGTGCTGATGCAGGATTTAATACCTTTTTTATGTTTTTATAATCACATGGCTTCAGCTACATCGTAATATTAAGGAAAACTAATTCTGTAAGTCATCAGTTGATATAACGTGTATGTACTTACCGATGAAAGGGAAACTCTGGGTAATACTGCACAGCTGTGTAAGGTGAATTCATGTTGTTAAGCCAAACTTCACTTTGCTGAACTCTTCAAAAATGATCAGCTTGTCATAAAGGCACCTGTATCAACGGCTGTGCATGAGCTACAAGAATAAATACAATTAATGAAGAACAAAAAAAACAAAGAAACAAAAAAATAAAGGCCTTGATTAAAGTGCCGGAGGGTATAGTGCAGAGTGGAGAACGTTTGAGAGATGAATTTGAATTTAGGTATTTCTTTTTAGGCTAGCCTACAAATAGGAGGGGCCTGTGTCAGCTCTCTGACCAATCCCCAGCTACAGTTGTACAAGATATCACTCACTCTCAGTTGCTAGGATATAGATATCAAGCAACTACATTTGACCCTGCGCCTCCCCACCCGGTGAACACAGCTAGCCACTATCCTGAAAAGCTCACCCCTACCCTGCTATGTGTTTCGCTTGCCAGTTGTGATATTTCCACCCAGATTCCCCAGTGGCTTTGTGGGTTGAGGGCATGTCTGTTGCATCAAACTTCTCACCAAGGCCCGGGAGGCTTTGAGTATGCTGAATATTGCCATGAACACACTCTGAACAGCATTGTGTGCCGATTCAGCAAAGATTCAGTTAGTGAAACAACAACAAAATTACCCAAATATTTGATTATAAGGAAGTGAAATACTCTTTTTCTAAGATCTCAGATGTCTAATGAGACATTAGAGGAGGACAAGATGGCCATTACAGAAAACGAGAAGAAAATGATCTTCCTATATCCTCTTTAAGATTGAACGGAGATAAACAGACACCATACGAAACACAAGGCGGTTTTAAAAACTCATTACAGTAGCCTACATCCTAGCACATACTTCCAATCCAATATCAGTCTCTCTCTCTCACCCTAACAGTATGACACCGTAAACCTAGAGGTCTTGTGTGGTTTTCAGAGATGAACGGCAGATGAATCAGCAGGCTAAAATAAAAAGGTAGGGTCACAGCGGGGGGAAGGATAATAAATAGATGTGGTGTATCCAGGGAACACAAACCTCTAAGCTGCTCTCTTGTACTTTGAATAAAGAGATACAGTCTCTCTCTCTAGCCTCTGACTGCCTGCTGTGCGCCCACTGCTACGGATACAGCAGACATGTACGCTGTGGGCCAAACTGGTGACGTGACACTGGGCTCACACAGCTGTTATTTGAAAGATATAATCTACCGCAGCACAAGCATTTGCTATGAAACAAGATTTCATATAAAAATTGCTGATGTTCAGCAAGTAATGTTTACCATGGCCACTATCTTAGTTTGGCCTGTTAGCATGCTATCTTTTAACTTTATTTAAACTTTATATAAACTTAAATTTTTTTGTTAACACAGAACCATTTGAGAAGCCGCGATTGGAAACTGTTTAATAAAGGGCAGGCACTTAAAAACTTAAAAATACCTGGCAGGTGATTGGATGAACCATCTGTCTATCACATTCTCTATTGTTGTTTTGAACCAACAGTCGCGGCCGTCACAAACACCTAAACCACGCCGGTAGCTGCCAGGAGCTCCTCACGGGACGCTGGTTGGTTCGGTCCACAGCTGTTTGGATACAAACGCATTACTTAAAGCCTAGTCTATATCAACGACGTTCTACTTCCGGGATTGGTCCATTGCCGCCGGAAATTCCGCTGGATGCACACTTTTTGGCCGGCTGTCCGTTTCCTTCCATTTTCTTTGTGTTGGCGTTCTAACCTCTGGTGGATTTGTGAGGACTATGGTTAACTGCTCCTCAGATCTCTGCAGGGTAAATCCAGACAGCTAGCTAGACTATCTGTCCAATCTGAGTTTTCTGTTGCACGACTAAAACTACTTTTGAACGTACACATGTTCCACCAAAACAAGTTCCTTCCTGAGACTATTTAGCAGAGGCACTGTAGCTCCGTCCAGCGCTTAGTGGCGCCCAAGATGATTGTGATTGGTTTAAAGAAATGTCAATAAACTAGACGTTATAGCCAGACCTTCCTCCGCAGCGCTGTGGAGGAAGGTCTGGCAAAGTGAGACTACTTAAAGCCTGACAAGATATACAGTGCCTTGCGAAAGTATTCGGCCCCCTTGAACTTTTCAACCTTTTGCCACATTTCAGGCTTCAAACATAAAGATATAAAACTGTATTTTTTTGTGAAGAATCAACAACAAGTGGGACACAATCATGAAGTGGAACGAAATTTATTGGATATTTCAAACTGTTTTAACAGATAAAAAACTGAAAAATTGGGCGTGCAAAATGATTCAGCCCCCTTAAGTTAATACTTTGTAGCACCACCTTTTGCTGCGATTACAGCTGTAAGTCTCTTGGGGTATGTCTCTATCAGTTTTGCACATGGAGAGACTGAAATTTTTGCCCATTCCTCCTTGCAAAACAGCTGGAGCTCAGTGAGGTTGGATGGAGAGCGTTTGTGAACAGCAGTTTTCAGTTCTTTCCACAGATTCTCGATTGGATTCAGGTCTGGACTTTGACTTGGCCATTCTAACACCTGGATATGTTTATTTGGGAACCATTCCATTGTAGATTTTGCTTTATGTTTTGGATCATTGTCTTGTTGGAAGACAAATCTCCGTCCCAGTCTCAGGTCTTTTGCAGACTCCATCAGGTTTTCTTCCAGAATGGTCCTGTATTTGGCTCCATCCATCTTCCCATCAATTTGAACCATCTTCCCTGTCCCTGCTGAAGAAAAGCAGGCCCAAACCATGATGCTGCTTTGGCTTATTAGCACTAAACTCAAAGTCCAGCTCAGCCTGATGGGAATGTCATTATTTTTGCAGGTGTTTGATCATAAAATAAAGGATTGGACAAATGAAAATTTTGACCTAATGATGACACTAGATTCTAGAAGTGCTAAGGAATCATTAGCACAGGGAAGTTGTGATCATTCATTGATACTAGTTAATTCAAGGAGATATGAATCGCTACCAATTTTCATTCCAATCCACCCAATAGTAATAGAGACATTTCACTTAAAAAAACAAAATGCCAACTCATGGTGGCACTAAACAAAAAGTCAGAGGATCAGCAAAGTCATTAGGATTCATCCTCTGGAGACCATGAATGTCTGTACAAAATCTCATGGCGATCCATTCAATAGTTGTTAAGATTTTTCAGTCCCGAACAAAATGGACTGACCGACTAACACTGCCATCCATAGAGCCATGCCGTTAGCATGACTAAAAATACGTTTTGCAACATTTTGATCATAAATGTGTGTAATAAGGTTTAATCCTCCACACTATTGTTGTTGTCATCTTTGGCTAAGATGAGTGCGACAAATTGGCTACTAGTAAATATCAAAATTGAAATTAAATCAAGGAAACCTAGTGTAGAAATGTAGTTTAGTTTACTTTAGTTTTCTATACTGTTTGGTTTTGCCTTACATTTGCACTATTTAGAATGTATTATTGTATTGTATATATTACTTATCTTTTATATACACAGTGCCTTGCGAAAGTATTCGGCCCTCTTGAACTTTTCGACCTTTTGCCACATTTCAGGCTTCAAACATAAAGATATAAAACTGTAATTTTTTGTGAAGAATCAACAAGTGGGACACAATCATAAGGTGGAACGAAATTTATTGGATATTTCTTTTTTAACAGATAAAAAAACTGAAAAATTGGGCGTGCAAAATGATTCAGCCCCTTTACTTTCAGTGCAGCAAACTCTCCAGAAGTTCAGTGAGGATCTCTGAATGATCCAATGTTGACCTAAATGACTAATGATGAAAAATAGAATCCACCTGTGTGTAATCAAGTCTCCGTATAAATGCACCTGCTCTGTGATAGTCTCAGAGGTCCGTTTAAAGAGCAGAGAGCATCATGAAGAACAAGGAACACACCAGGCAGGTCCCAGATACTGTTGTGGAGAAGTTTAAAGCCGGATTTGGATACAAAATGATTTCCCAAGCTTTAAACATCCCAAGGAGCACTGTGCAAGCGATAATATTGAAATGGAAGGAGTATCAGACCACTGCAAATCTACGAAGACCCGGCCGTCCCTCTAAACTTTCAGCTCATACAAGGAGAAGACTGATCAGAGATGCAGCCAAGAGGCCCATGATCACTCTGGATGAACTGCAGAGATCTACAGCTGAGGTGGGAGACTCTGTCCATAGGACAACAATCAGTTGTATACTGCACAAATCTGGCCTTTATGGAAGAGTGGCAAGAAGAAAGCCATTTCTTAAAGATATTCATAAAAAGTGTCGTTTAAAGTTTGCCACAAGCCACCTGGGAGACACACCAAACATGTGGAAGAAGGTGCTCTGGTCAGATGAAACCAAAATCAAACTTTTTGGCAACAAAGCAAAACGTTATGTTTGGCGTAAAAGCAACACAGCTCATCACCCTGAACACACCATCCCCACTGTCAAACATGGTGGTGGCAGCATCATGGTTTGGGCCTGCTTTTCTTCAGCAGGGACAGGGAAGATGGTTCAAATTGATGGGAAGATGGATGGAGCCAAATACAGGACCAGTCTGGAAGAAAACCTGATGGAGTCTGCAAAAGACCTGAGACTGGGACGGAGATTTGTCTTCCAACAAGACAATGATCCAAAACATAAAGCAAAATCTACAATGGAATGGTTCAAAAATAAACATATCCAGGTGTTAGAATGGCCAAGTCAAAGTCCAGACCTGAATCCAATCGAGAATCTGTGGAAAGAACTGAAAACTGCTGTTCACAAACGCTCTCCATCCAACCTCACTGAGCTCCAGCTGTTTTGCAAGGAGGAATGGGCAAAAATGTCAGTCTCTCGATGTGCAAAACTGATAGAGACATACCCCAAGCGACTTACAGCTGTAATCACAGCAAAAGGTGGCGCTACAAAGTATTAACTTAAGGGGGCCGAATAATTTTGCACGCCCAATTTTTCAGTTTTTTATCTGTTCAAACAGTTTGAAATATCCAATAAATTTCGTTCCACTTCATGATTGTGTCCCACTTATTGTTGATTCTTCACAAAAAATTACAGTTTTATATCTTTATGTTTGAAGCCTGAAATGTGGCAAAAGGTCGAAAAGTTCAAGGGGGCCGAATACTTTCGCAAGGCACTGTGTATATATATATATATATATATATATATATATATATATATATATATATATATATATATATATATATATATATATATATATATATATATATATATATATATATATACTTGTTGTACCTGTTCTTATTGCACCGTGGGTCATAGAGAAACTTATTTTCTCTGTATGTCTGGCACATATTGCAGAATTGACAATAAAGTTAACTTGACTAGAATTTTACACAAGATTTGGATTTAAGTATCTAAAATGTGATATGATATCATAAAAGACACTTGATTTGTTAATTAGCAAAAAGCCCAATATACGAAAAAAAACCTTTATTCTTAATTTGTCACATACAATTGACAGTACAATGTAGTCAAATTGAATTACTGCATTTAACCCATTCTAAGTATTAGGAGCAGTGGACAGCTGTACATACAGCATCCGGGGAGCAACTTGGGGTTCAGTGTCTTGCACAACAATATCAGTCACTTTGACATGTGGTCGGGTGAGCCTGGGATCAAAAATCGCCAATCTTGTGGTTGAGGGGTAACCACTCTGCCACCGTACCGTCACTTTGAATCAAATTATCTGACAATAAAAAGTTAATACATGGATAAAATACAGAAAAGTTGGATGTCAAACTTTGAAGAAGATACCACTGCTGTTATCATGTGCACTGAATCACAACACTGCACCGCGACTGTCTGACTGTCTAAGCAACTATTCCCCATGGTCAATGCTGTAAACATCAGTTGTTGTTAAGCAGCTTGCTCTCTTAAATAAAGTTTCCCAGTTTAATCTCTGCTCACAACTACGGTAAACACGCACTTGTAAAACCTCTGGGCAATTATTATGTTATTAATACAACAAATATCCTCTAATAAACCTTTTACACACGCTGTAGCTTTGACCATGTCTACCTCTCAACATAACAAGGACAAACTGACCTCAAGATGTCATTAAATCTGATATTTACAGCGACATCTGAAACCCTTACATCATTAATTACTCTAAGGCCCCGGCGTTGGGAACCAGTCACCAACCCCCTATTACTTCATTTGAGATGTATGTGTGTGTTTATGAGTTGGCAGCTACGTCAGTGACAGCTCAGATACTGTCATCAGTAGGAGTGCACATATGTCTAATGTGCTTATTATTCTCGTAAGGCTCTGATTTGTGAGCGCTAAGCTCGCTCTAATCTACAATGTCGGCAGTCAAAACCATAGATGGCAGCCAACCTGTACAGTGAGTGTACAGCCCAATATCTGCTTCATTCATTTTGGTGTGTTCATTGTCCTGAAGGTATTATGAGGCCCCGTTCACACAGCCTTTTAATGTCTAGAGTTTACATACGGGATGCCAAAGAGCAGTTGGCGGAGCAGCTGATGAAGTAGCCCCAACGTTTGCTGCACTATGAAGCGATGTATTATCAGTGTCAGTCACATACACCACACTGTGGCCAATCACTCTCACACAGTGAGGGGGTTATGGGGGCATACTTGTGTGCGTCTGTGTGTATATTCCAGTTGGTGACTAATGCAGGGGAAATCCAGATGAGTCAAAACTGCCAGTGTCCGGTGCAATGTCTGAGAGGTGATAATTTACAGCCTATGCACTAAACTGCCCGGCAACATGGCATTGTTCAAAACATCCCCACATATAACTATACAATATGTTGGGGAAAGTTCAAGCAGGCTGTTAAGTGGAACATTTGAAAAACTTTCAGGAAGTAAGTACAGTAAGTAAAGTTTTTGTGTATAGCAATTATCACAAACAAAGTCACAAAGTGCTTCATAGGCCAAATACATAAAAACCCATCGATACCCAATAAAAATCACAATAAATCACAACGGCAAGGAACATTTAAATAAGTAATACAGTCAACAATTTGGCTAATAAAAACGCCTGAATTAAAAGATGCGTCTGTAGCTGCTTTTAAAAAATATCAACAGCATATTAAGTAGAAGTATATAAATTAATTTCCCAGAGCATGGAATATTTTCAACGTCATACAACCAGTCCTGCACTTCCATAACGGCGCTTAAAGGTAAAGAGCTGTAAACTAGCACAAGCTTTCCCATGTGACCAGTTAAACCTGTATCTCTGTTCACTGAATCACTTTTTGCATTAATATTTAGACTCCCAGACAATTATAAAATGCTTTCCCACGGTATGATTCAACTTAGTTTTTTGTGTCTTTTGTCACAGTGACTTTTACACCTGATATCCTGTTGTCAACTTGGGAAAACCAATCATACCTGCAGCAACAAAAAGGCAGTGAGCCAGAATTGTATAATACTTCCAGTATAACCAGCTTCAGTTGGAACCAGATTTGTTAATTAGATCTTTATACACTACACGAGTGATTATGAGAAATAATTTGTTACGATGGAAGTGGTGAATTAAAGAAAAGGTCATTAAAAAATAATTGAAATGAAATTGATTACATGTGTTTATATATGTTTGTGACCAGAAAATGACATCCAATGGCATAAAACCACTATATGAAAAATCATATTACTCACTGACCATTTGCACTATATATATATATATATCAATTATATATATATATCAATTATATATATATCTCTCTTCGGACATCAACCAATAATGTCATTTAGGTATGAGGATGACTTGTCCAAAACCCAGGCATTAAGTTTACTGTCAAACTGCATATGCAAATGCTTCAAATTGTCACATTTGAGAAGCTGCAACGTGTGATGTTTGATATTTTGTCTTTAAAAAAATAACAGAAACAAAGTAGATTATTAAAATAGTTGATGGTTGAGTTTCTGTCAGTCAACTAATTGATTAATAGAATCATTGTTTCAGCTCTACAAGCAACCCGTTTACATATAGTCTACTAAATCTCTTGTTCATAAACAATACTGATTAGTGTCGCTTTAGGTTCATGTTCGATCTTCTGGAGAAGAAGGAAAAGACACCTAAACTGGAATTGTTCATTTGTCTAAAAGGGAGTTTTTCCTCACCACTGTCACACTAAATGCTTGCTCCTGTGGGAACAACTGGACTTGGGTCTTTGTCAATTATAGAGTGTGGTCTAGACCTACTCTATCTGTAAAGTGTCTCAAGATAACTCTTGTTATGATTTGATACTATAAATAAAATTGAATTGAAATTAAATTGAATTGAATTGAATTGAATTGAATTAATGGATCATAAAGGATGCTGCACTGGTATTAACATTATTAATCTGAATGCAGACTTTTAAGAAAGAGGACAGTGTAAAGTGGAGCATTGCTATCAGAGAACACAGTGAAAACAGTGATTCCTCAAACAGAAGTGTACAGTGTGTAGTGTACAGTATACAGATTTGGATTAACCAGCAGGATGCTGGAGCAAGGGATTGCTAAACAAAAACAAAAACATGAAACTGTGGATTAAATCCTGCTCCGGTTCAAACGAGTACCAGTGGACCGCTTTGTTTTTCTCCCCAAGGGCACAGAATCCCATCACGAACTAGAGCGGAGCACTTTTGGTAAACACAATCAAAGCTTTTCACCAAACCAGTCCCAGCACTGAGGAGCAGACAACCAGTGAACCACAAACCATCAATCATAACTAATCCAACACTAAAACTGTCTTTGCTGTCTTTTGATGCCGGTTGACATCACTCATGGTGCAGTGTTAGCTTAGTACAATATAATTTCACATTCACAGTGGGGAAATGAACTGAAACATTGGCAGTTTGAACTGAAACAAGGGCTTATTACCACATAATGACATTAATAATTGCCTAATGTGACATTCAAGTGAGCCACATACAGTTAAATAAATGAGGGCTTCAGCTTAGTGCTTAAATCTTGACTTAAGATACATTTTAACTGAGCAGGCTGTTTTCATAAACCATTTGTACATTACGCAACGAAAAGTAATGCACAGTAATTCCTTTGTATTCCATGTATTTATTGCTGTGTGCATCACATTGACTGCTGATGTATAAGAGCGCATAGTGCCATGTAGGGAGGTGGTCAGGGTGGACGGGAGCGTCATAAACACAGGGTTTTTAAGCCGGGGAACAGAGTTTGTGTCTCAGAGAAAACACAAAACTTTCACCCAGGAAACGTGTGTTGTGTCCCGGGAGTACTACTTAAGGGGATTGGTGTTTTAATCCAAACCACAAACTTTTCTCAAATCTTAACTAGTCATTTTGGTGCCTAAACTTAACTGTCGTTGCCGCATGACGCTCACTTTTTGGCGGCTAAACTTAACTGTAATGGCCTCTGAAAGGACTGTCACCACGCGGTGCACTTTACTCGGCTCACAGACATCTTTTGTCGGCTAAACTCAACTGCAACAGCCTCTAAAACAACTGGCACCTCAAGATGAGCGGTACCCGGCTCCCAGTAACCTTTTTGCGGCTAAATTTAACTATAAAGACCGCTAAACTTAACTGACATGTGCCCGGTCGCCTATTTCGTAGGATATCATGCGAATTGTTGTGCATAACTTTCCGTACAATATTACACAAACCCGTTTATGAGAATGCATTGAAGTGAACTATTATCACCTCTGCTTTATTAATCATTTCCATGCAGACAACCTATTAGGATCAGATGGTGATCATCTTCTCAATTGAGAGCAGGCATTAAATGAGGAAATTGTCCGGACTCAGGAGCAGGGGTGATGATATTTTACACTGAAAGAGCAGGTGTTCCCGGGACTTGCTTCAGCACTTCTGTGAGGTAATACAATCTTTCATATTCTAACTTTCAGAAATATAGTCCATGATGTAAAAGTTGTGGACCGATGTTTAGCAACCACACCGCCGGTATCCTGGCAACAGGTTGACAAGTGTGATTGGTCTGCCCCTCAACCCATTAAAAAGCATGTATGCGTAGGACATAATGATGCCTGGGGCAGCTCAACGACACATTACCCCCCATCCATGAGCTTACACTCGTCCACATGTAATCTAAGCGAGGGGTTGAAGTGTCCTTTGTCACTGGATATGCTTTAAAAATAAAACACGCTGTCGATGTTCTGGGATGCTTGAATGAAAGTGGATAGTTCAGAGGCATTTCTTCGAGTCTCTGATGAGTAGATAGATATAGTTCATCCGTAACATACCGAAGCCATCAAACAATTACATGTTCAACATTGTGATGCCAGAACAAAAAGTCCCTAAATACCACAAAACTGGGACACAGTCATTTTTATCTTCTTCGAAGAAAACAAATCTTGTATTCACACATGCCTCAATTCACGAGAGAGCATATGGTGCTGGCATTACAGAAGGAGAAAGGCTTGCTTTTATTGGTGCTGATATCATTGTTAAATTCCTATCATGAGTCACAGTCAATAAAACAGCATGACCTTAAACAATGACTTTGATTTCATTAGTTATACCAACTGCTATAATTATTATGAATCATATTTCTCCATATATGTATATATCTGTATCTGTGTCTCTCTTTCCCAACCGGCAGCAGCAGATGGCCGCCCACCAAGAGTCAGGGTCTGTCCGAGGTTTCTGCCTGTTTAAAGGACATTTTTCCTCACCACTGTTGCACCAAATGCTTGCTCTTGGGGGAAATTGTAGGGTCTTTGTAAATTATAGTGTGGTCTAGACCTACTCTATCTGTAAAGTGTCCCAAGATAACTCCTGATTTGACACTATAAATAAAATTGAATTTAATTAATTGTTCATTCTTTTTTTTGCCGACCTGTTCTCCATGTACATGAGGTGACGTTAGCTCAAATGAAGACCCATGCAATTTTTTTTGCTAATTGATAGGCTTAGATAATTTACACTGCAATGACCACATATGAAAGTTGATCCAGTGAGTAGGAGGCAATGGGATGGGAATGTTTGCAGTGTCAGGTAGTCCAGGTTCCATTAGGATAACTTCACATGTCAATCTCTGTGAGGGTTTGTGATTGTGCATATATATGTTTAGGTGTCATGGCATGGCCGTGTAAGCTTAGTGTGAAACAGACATGGCGACACACTGAAGGCCAGTTCCGCTCTTCTCATCTTACTATAAGCCGTACATGATGTCTCTATCTGCTGCTGAATCATGCCAGCACAGCAGAAGGCCTTCGCAGCAGAGGATGTGGTGTTTTTTTAAGGTTACAGATGCTGATCGAGGTGAACGGTCCGCCACATCTGAAAAGTTCATAAATGGCATTTGTTAACCGACGGTGTCAGTGTCAACCTTGAGCTTCACATCCCATAACCAAAGTGGAGTCTGACTCACTTGGCAGTGTGTCTGAGTGACACCTGGCTCAGCACTAACGCAGAGTTCAAACCTTCGGACACCTTCAGATACATAGTCATTAACCCTTTTTGTTCACAAGCCCTAACTAGAATCAAATCACAGTTGTAATGCAGAAGTAAAACCAAAAATATCACTACTCTCTTGAGATAAGATTTTTTTCAGTGTGAAAACATTTATTATACAGCCTACAGTATTTCTGTGAACAGATTGATGCACTAATTTGTTTCTAAACACATACAAAATGGTGCTATTATATGCAGTTTTATATCTAATTTAACTTACTGTAACTCAATAGTTCTTTACTTAATATTATCATCCATGTAATGACATGTAGCTGAGGATAAATTGAATTCAAAGGAATGATTCCAACATTTTAGGGAATGCACTTTGCTTTCTTGCCGAGAGTTAGATGAGAAGATTGATACGACTCTCATGTCTGTACGCTAAATAGAGAGGCAAATTCCTTTTTCATCCGGTGGACCCAATCGGACCTTAACGGCAGTGAATGGATAGAGACAAATATTTTTTTGATCCCGTTTGCATTGAGCCATGAATTACACACATGATGTTTGTCAATTTAAAAAATAATTTTGCAAGTGAAGAAAGTTTGTTGTAGGTTTGTCCACTTACTTTTGTGCAGGGGCAGAGCCAGACGTTGTAAACCTTCGGTGCTCAACCCAAACCTAGGGGGGTCTAGGGGGCATGCTCCATTTACAGCAGCTATGTGCACCACTTTTCATGCCATTCATATGGGATACTTGCCAAGGTAAAGAATCATCCTGTAGAGCCTACATCCTATTTAGTATTTGATTGTTCTCCAACTGTCTTCATCATTCTGAAACTAGAATGAAACAAATGTTGAGGATGACTCATTTTCACTTCTGCCACCTAAAAAGAGGCAAAACTTGTCTGATGTTGCTATTTTTAAGTTACATAACATAGGGTAGGAATTTGACGTAAGTTCACAGAATGAATGACAATATTTCCCCAGTAATAGAACTTTTGCTCCATTAATTTGCCGGTCCAGTCTGAGAGACTGAGAGGAAATGACACAAAGTGGAAGTTATTTTAAAAACCTAAAAGATTTGGGGCTTTTGAGAAAACATTCGGGCTGGAGCCCCAGAAGCCACCCCCTTGCTCCGCCCATGCTTTTGTGTGAAACAACTCAGTGAACTATGTATCTCATCTCTCACAATATATGTCAACCCGACTTGCTTGCTAGTCGGGTTACTCTCTAGTAAACTAACTTAGCTAGCTAAGCTATGTTCCACAACACACAAAATGTTATCTTACATGATGTGTTTTATCCAGCGTCGTTTTTAAGCCAGGAAGCGAAAGAACAAGCAAGACCCACCACCTGTGTGATTAACGTTACATTGCAGTACGAAACACACAGGCAAATTAGCTTCCAAGACGTCACAAATGCGACTTTGGGGTGAGTAGCCTTTCTAATTACATATTTTCACAGCCTCAACAGTTTTACGACAAACTGGGGGTAGATAATGTGTCAACCAACACCGGCAAGCTTTTTAAATAACTCATTACACAAGACCAAGAAAATAGTTCCAGCACTTAATCATTTAGAGGTGCTGTTGGTTGGACATTTTTAACACAGGCTAGCTGTTTCCCCCTGCTAGGCTAAGCTAACTGCTTGCTGGCTTTAGCTTCATATATTGCGTACAGGTCAGGAGAGTAAGATGAGGAAATTCTACATCACTTTGCCAATTTGAATGGATTCGTTCAGTTCAGCTCAAAGATACGTAGTCACTGATGTTTTTTTTACGCTAGGCAATTGCATCATCGTTCAACCGCACTTCAGTATGAAGATAAGTAAGTAAATACATCACTGTTCCTTACGGTATACATTGGGCACTGTTTTAACTGTCTTTAGTTCAGTAGTACGTTCAGTATTTTGGCTGTTAAGTTCAGTTCAGTACAAAACTAGGCATACGAGCACTGTTTATACGGTTAATAGCTCAGCAGACACTTATTTATATTTATATAACAGATATCACATCATGATTGTTTCCGTAGTTTTTTAAGTCTTTTAATAATCTTTTACCCAGTAAGTAACATACTGTATATCACGGCGGAGCTGACGAGGATGTGCAGTCACCCTAGTCTGGATCAACGGAAGTACATTTCCGGGATAAAGCCTGACATGTCCCTCATCTTCTGCTCTCTGTGTGTTGCCGTTCTCAAAATGTGTTCGCTTCAGGAAACAACAACAAACAGCCATTCTCAGCGTGTGGCTTGCTAGTTCGGTGACAGACAAAGCTTGACAGATGTACTTCCAGTGATCCAGACTACCAGTGAGTGGACAAAACACTGATTCAGTCAGTAACACTGAATAATAAGTCAGTTCACTTTAAAGATTTTGTGTTGATGATTCCTTTGTACATGTTCTGAACAACTGTAATAAAGGTGGTATCGATCCTCTGATTAACTCTTGGCGAGCATGCGATTAAGCATATTTCCCAAAATGACTATTACTTCCATCTAAAACTAAACAGTTGCGTAATAAAGACAGCTCCCAACTTGATGTCATTTGGGATTATGGTCCATTTCACAACGCAATAAGCACCCAGATGGTTTAATGTGTTAACTATTTATTATATTATTATTATTATTATTATATTATTATTATTATTGGAATGCTGCAGGTGATTACCAACCTGAAACCATGTATAAAAATAATAAAACTCCACAATAATAGATTTGATCATGTTAACAAGGAACACCAAGCTTGAAATGTGTTGCTATGCCTGCATGACACATATTGTTGTTGCCTTCTATGTTTGTTAGTCAGTATTAACCAAGCAGGAAAATAACAGGTCTGAAAAACAAATCTGTTTTGAAGTCTCCGGCAGGCTGGCTGAGAAGGTTGCAGGACAGGTTTGTTGAGCCTCAGGGGCCTGTGGATCCATTCAGCTCCTGCACAGTCTCTCCTCACTCAGATCCTACAGTACAGCTTGTTACTTCGACATTAGGCACATAAACCATTTGAAATATGCGTAATCCTGACAGACGCTCACATACAGCCGAGTTAAGTGATCCCAAAAGATCTCAGGTACATGCCACTCTCGTGCAGCCAGAGTCTGAGAGAAAAACCCACCTGATGACAAATCTCTGAACTTTCACTGCTAAAGCAAACACATCAAGTTGATGATGAGTTTAAATGAATGCATGTTCAGTGCTGTTTGGGGGTGATACGTGATATGCATGGTTGGGTTTTTAGTATGCATTATTCACCTGCTTTTGCTTGGAAAAAAAGTGGAAGGGTGGAAAATGTGATGAATATGTCATCAGACAGTTTTTCCGTGTAATCCCCAGACGCCGAATTGCTCCTTTTGAGCCCCACCCCATTCTGACACAGCCAAGTAACTTTGCTCAGTTGCAACACACACACACACAGACACACACACACACACACACACACACACACACACACACACACACACACACACACACACACACACACACACACACACACACACACACACACACACACACACACACACACACACACACACACACACATCCCCTCAGGTGGACTGCAGCGAGAGCAACGGATGGGAAAGAGCTCAACCGTGGGGTGAACTCGGACGAAAAGTTCAAGTGCCAAACTTACTGTAAGGTGATTCTGTGAAGGCATTGCCATAGAATGCAACACACGCACACACACACACACACACACACACACACACACACACACACACACGGAGGCTTCATAACACCTCCTTTCCCGCTGTCAGTATTCGTCACAGAGAGTCATGGCACAAAGAAAAGAAGCTTATCTTTCACCATGCGAGGCCTTTCAAAACACCACACTATCCCGCTTATCAAAACAATTTGCAGGAAAATTGCCAGGAAGCACAGAAAATGTAACTTTAGTCCTTTCAGACTCGGTTCAGATCACGCTGAACTGACCGGGGAGTGTCTGTGACCCATCTGCACTGCCAGAACTGTGTACACTGTGGCACAACAGGAAATGCCACAGCCATGTCGGTGGCACCTAGACTGAAGACTGCTGGAATGTAAACTCTGTCCACACACAGACATCACACCCGTCAGCACTGTCTGACCAATGGCAAGGCGTCACAGTGCCACCAGCAGGTTTTGGAACAAAGGACAAAAAAAATGCATGCTCTTAAACATTTTCAGCAACAACTCCATCCTCCAGGATCATCCAATGAGCACTGAGAGCCCTGAGGATGTTATTTCTCACTGTGTGTGTGTGTGTGTGTGTGTGTGTGTGTGTGTGTGTGTGTGTGTGTGTGTGTGTGTGTGTGTGTGTGTGTGTGTGTGTGTGTGTGTGGGTATGTCTGTTACAGCTCCAGCTGTGATTCTCTTTAAGTAATACACAGGCTGCATCTCCTAAGTACTTGCCTCCAGATCTTATAAATCAGGCCCATGAAGGCAGTGGCCATGTGAGCCGTGACAAACACATTCTGGTTTGCGCCTTCTATGAGCTTCGTGTTGAGAAAATATTTACTGTGCATGTAAAGTACATCCAGGGGCTGGCCAGTTCATGTCTACTGAAGGTTAGCAACGGCAGACATCTGGTGAAATTGTAGCCCACAGCTGTCGCCAGCCTGACATCTCCTTGCTCTCAAATTTATCTCCCGCCACTGGGACATCTGCGTACGACATGCCAGTCATATCGAGGACATATTTGCAAACTGTGAGGAGGTTGCTGGGGACACAGTGGCTGACACAAGAAGCCTGAGGGCTGCTGCTGCTGCTGCTGGGCGGAGGGGGTCAGAGGGAGAGCCGGGGCACTCACTTAGCGTCAAGACATCACATTCTTCACTCCTGTGCCGCAGGTCAGGCTGGGGGGGCAGTTAAAGGAGGGCTGGTCTTTAACCGGGGCTCACACTGACATCTTAACCTCACTCATGAACTGCTCCACTTGCTGAGGAAAACAGGCCCTTGAGGCAGAAATGGCCACTGCTCGGACCAGTGTGATTAACATTCTTAAAGGATAATAACGCTGTTTTGACACAAGACTCATGTGTGGTATGTTTTCACACTGATAGACACTGATATGGTTTTGTATTTATGAAATTTTTAGTTTTCACTGAACAATGCCAACAAATTTACCTCTGTGTTGTCATGTGTATTGGCTACAAACATGATTAAAGATACCAAAGTAAAAGTACTGATTGATTAATTGAATGATTCTTTATTTACGTGTCATGCACACTTAAGTGCCCAAACCCTGATGTGTTTATACACCAACATTTCAGTTACAGTGTTCAAACATTTCATAAAATTATAGGATGTTTTACAGCTCGTTCTTAAACAAAGTATTCTGCCTTCTCTTCTAAGCTTGGCAAATAAAATCTGCTACAAAGAAGGTTTCTTTCTTTAAGCATAATTCTAATTCTTCATAATCATCCACCCAGAAGCTATCATCACAGATAGAGGTCATTTTAGTAAAAAGTGCATCCCTCATGTCCTCGTAAACAGACAATAAAACAAACAATGAACCTTGTTCCCAATTTCAGCCAGCTCACATAATAAACAGAGTCTGTCCTCCTAATGACCCTGTCAGTGTATTATTGGATCAGTATTACTGATGCACTAACAAAGAAGTGCTATTTTACTGTGTAGTTGATCAAAGTGGAGCACATTCATAACAGTGCATCACATTTTATAGAATTACCATGTTTTGTATGTTACATTTTTATCTTAAAAGTAACTAACTACATGTGCAATACATCTATTGGAATAAAATGTACATATGTTATTCTTAAATGTAGTTGAGTAAAATACTTATGAACTACTAAAGACCTACTAAAGCTGTTCACTGTTGTGTATGAGGCCTAATTTCTCTGTATGTTTTCCTGAGAGTCCGAGTGTGTGTTTATTTTTGTTTCAGTTATTTGAAATGTTTTTAAACTGTATTTTCTACGTTCTGTACAGCACTTTGACCTGAAAGCGCTTTACAAATAAATTTATTATTATTATTATTATTATTACTCAAGTACAAATAGCTCAGAACTGTACTTGTGTAAATTTTACTTTCTTACTTTCCACTGAAACATGGCAACCCAACAAAAATCATTAAAATGTTTTTTTTTTAATTCTCTTGACATTTTTTGAATGATGCTACAATTCACATTGTATTTCAATATACTTGTTAAGTACTTTAACAAGCGCAAGCTCAAGACTAAGAACAAAATCAACAACTATTCCACTACTACTAATATTAATGATAACAATAAGAGTGGAAATGGCTCTATTATTATACATTTGACAGATGTCAAACTTATATATTTTAAAAAGAGAAAAAGAGTGTGTAAATCACTAAGATATTCAAATATAATATAAATATTACATTTCTTGTATTTTGTGATTTAACTTACTTGCCTTAACACTGCCCCTGAAACTTCTAACATTAGATGAAACACTGTACGACAGTTTCACATACAGTATGTGAGTATCTGCTTGTTGTAGCACTTTACTAAAGCTGTATGTCCTCACTGAGAGAACATTTAGAATGGTGACTTTCTAGATGTATTTTGCATACTTTTATAGACATTTGCTCAACACTCTGCCTGGAATACCTGTTGTCTTTGGAAACTTTGGCACAACATGAGCATGTAAACATGGAGTCTAAGAGGCTAAAAGTGTCGAACATAAACTCACCTCATATGCCTTTAATCCCTGATAAAAATGACTGAGGCTCATAGGAATAGAATTAGACTTACAAACACACAACAGTGCCAGTGCTGAGGCAGCCAAAACCATAAAAACAACACTGATAAAGCAATTTATCATGTTTAAATACATTTTACTACTGTGTATTCTAAAAGTATACTGGAACAGTGCATATCCTATGACTGCATATACTGTTTCTATGCAGTGGTGGAGTAACCAAGTACATTTACTCAAGTACTGTACTTAAGTACAAATTTGAGGTACTTCCACTACATTTCAGAGACAAATATTGTACTTTTTGCTCCACTACATTCATCTGTTACAGCTTTAGTTGCTAGTTACTTTGAAAATTAAGATGTTTGCACACAAAACACATGGAGTTTATAAAATGTGATGTTTTATTCTAAATGAAACTAGCCAACAATATAACGGCTACAAGTCCAGCTGAGATGATCAGACCATCACACACTTAGTTGATTGACAGAACTGTTTTGTTTGTTTCCAGATTCTAAAATGTGAGGCTTTTTCTGCATTGAGTACTTTTACTTTTAATACTTTAAGTACATTTTCCTACTTACATACTTTTACTTCACTAACATTTTCAATGCAGGACTTTTACTTGTTACAGAGTTGTTGTTTTTTACAGTGTAGTATTAGTACTTTTACTTCAGGAAAGGATCTGAAAACTTCCACCACTGTTTTATGTATTCACAGTATTTAGAAGAAGGCAGACTATTTCCCCCTGTTGGCAAGAAGGTGAAGGTTAAACTGTAAACTTAACTAAATGGAATTTAGAATTGATTTACCTTCAGGCAAACTAGTGTAAATCATAACTCTGACATAAATCACACAATGTTTTCCACTGTAGCCATAAAATATTATCATGGGCATCAGATTGCAGACAAGCTATGTTGCGTATGTGTATGAGGGTTTTAATATGAATGTGGGTTTAGTATGTGTGTGTATAGCCTACATGTCTGAGGCTCCCGCCGGTCCCCTCCGCCGCAGCCTTTCCAGCAGCTTGTCATCAGTGCTTAGTGTCACCGCCACTGACCGTCTGCCCAGCGTCTAGTGGGGGCATCCTGAAACTAGGAGCTGGATGACTGACATGGCAACACGGATACACTCTCACATACAGTACCAGTCAAAAGTTTTGACACACTTTCTCATTCCCTTGAATGGGAAAGTGTGTCCAAACCTTTGACTGGTATACTGCCTGACATGTGAAATATGGCAGGGAATGCAATCATTAGTGAATAGTGCACGTCTAATGTTAAATACATGCCACTATGGTGATTTCCATCAGTTACACACGCTGCATTTAGCTGTCAGCAGCTCAGTCAGCACACTGTCACTTAACACCTAGTCTATATCCTTGACATTTCACATAATATAATCATAGTAATAATTAGTAGTTATTAAAGTAATAATAATTGTAACGTGAGGGTTCGATATGTGGTGGTTGTATCCCTCCAGGGTTTCCCCCACAAAACTTGTTCAGCCGGTGGCAAGTGTCTTTTTCTGACGAGGGCCAGCCTGGGGCCAGTCCCAGACTGAGGGCAGCATTAACGTACAGCCAAGTAGTTTCTGTGATAACAGAATCATGGAAGGAATCGCCAAATTGAGAATTTAAAAAAGCTATAAGAAAGATTTCATAGGGCCCTACATCAAGTCAGTGCTGAAAGCTAATTGGAGATTTGAAAATATGACTCTGTGTAAGTTTCCAAACGAGCCGCCCCACTGTAACCAGTTTAAAAAACGTCTTTAAAATACATTCCATCTTTTTTCCTCAGTGGCTTAGGCCCGGTGGGCCACCAGGCTGGGGGACACCCTGCACTCTAACTAAGAAGAAACAACTGGATGGAGACGGTTGACTTTGTTGAGCAGCACTTTACTGTTCTTCACTCTTCATCAGCTCCACAACACTTCCTCGTTTTGCTTAATCCCATGTAACTGAACTAACCAATCAGACGCTAGCAGAACTTAGACTCAGGTAAATGGGAGAAAACCACAGAGGTAGATTCGTAACTGCTGATATAAATAATGAATCATATAAATATGCAAATACTGTAAATATGTGAATACTGACTGTGTAAACACAAATATCTAAATGGTTAGCTGTGTAAATGAACTCAAATATATGAATTAACTTGTAAACCTTACATAATGATTTCAAATTAATTTTGATTAAATGGACTTTTGTTAACCATACAGTATGTTTATACAAGAATAAAAACTTGAACCAATACTTTTTGTGTCACGGCCTAACTTAGTTCAGCATAAAGCTAGCCTATCACTGTCCAAAGGTAAAAAATGGAAATATTCTAGGACATAAGGCCGAAAAACGTCCCAGGATGAAAGTCCATATTCTCCAAAAATGTGAAAACTATTTCTTTTGAGTAATGGGGCACCTGGTTAGCTCACCTGGTTGCGCTTCCCCATGAGTTAAGGCTAGGTCCATGTCGCAGCGGCCGCTGGTTTGGTTCCGACCTGCGGCCCTTAGCTGCATGTCATCCCCCTCTCTCTCCCACTTTCCTTACTTAATCTGACCTATCAAAAGCAATATATATATATATATATATATATATATATATATATATATATATATATATATATATATATATATATATATTTACAGTATATATAAATATTAGGGCTGTCAATCAATTAAAAAAATGTATCGAATTAATTACATACTCTGTGATTAATTTATCTAAATTAATCACATACATAATTTTTGCTGTGAAAGTATTTTACATATTTTAATTCAAATGAATCAATGATTAATCAGCATTAGTGACATTAAAGTTAAAAAAAACTCTTTTTATTATTATTTTCACTGTTCAAATAATGGCCATAACAATCAACAATATGACCTAATATGCTGAGGAAATAAATTCAAAAGTGCTTCAGGAATAGGATTGGGTATTGTTTGGCTTTTTTCCGATACCAGTGCTAAAGCGGTAGGCCTACTTTAAAACGGTGCAGGTGCCTAAACGGTGCCTGAACAGATACTTTTTAATAAAGTTTTTTAAAAAAAGAAAAAAAAGAAGGGTACTAAACAACAGTTGGCGACATTAAAGAACGGCTTGTTTATTGGTAAGGCCATATGGTCAAAATTAAATGATTTAATAATAATGTAATAACTATAACAATAACTTATTTCACTAGTAAATTGCTGTTGAACGACAAATGCACCACGAGGCTGTAGGTTACCAGTTTCATTAAACGCACCATCTCCGTCTGTGTTTTTCCGACACGGCAGCTGCAGACTGTTAGCTACATCCCGGTGTCGGAATCCTCAGTGAAATACAGTCAAACTTTACACCATTTAGCGTTAGTTGTCAGCATTTTAACCGTGTTTAATCCAGCTACTAGCTAGCGTTACCTGCTGTTGAGTGTAGTGTTAACTAGCGGCACGTGCAGCGATATTTCTGTTGCTTGTAACAGCACATTCTCGTCTCCCTCCTTCATTTTACAGTCCAACGGTGGCTAGAACGGCTCCGGGTCAAACGTCAATAAGGAATGGATTAATCTGCGTTATTTTTTTCAAAGCATTATTTTTTCTTTGAAATTAGCGCGTTATTTTGACAGCCCTAATAAATATATATATTTTAAGTAGTTAAAATGAACTCCACCTCAAGAAGCTACAGCATTATGCCTCAGTAATATCAATCCAATAATAGAATTGCAATTTGTAATAATAAAACACTGACCGCGTCCATCCAGAGTACCTTTCCTTTAATACTTTAATACATTTAGCTGATAATGCCTCTGTTCTTTTACTTAAGTAGAGCTTTAAAAGCAGGACTTTTGATTGTAATGGAGTATTTTTACACTGGGGTATTGCTACTTTTACTTAAGTAAAGGGTCTGAATTCCACCACTGGAGGAAAGCTGTCTGTAAGAGAAATAAAACGAAATTAATTCTTTAATTCGCAATTATTGTTGACTCAGCAGGTTGGCCTGATATTTTTGTCTCAGTAATCCAAAACATTTGAAAACATTTGAAAATGATTAGCTAAATGTGGGGGCTCTGGGATTCACAGTGCTTGGGGTCAAAGGTTTTAAGGCAGAAAAAAAAATCTTGAATGTTAACAAATTATATTATAAACATTACCACTTTATGAGAAAGTTAAATTATTTAATTTCATGTCATTTGAATACAAAAAATATCAAACGAATCAAAAATATTGCTGGAGGAGAGTCAGACAAAAGGTTGCACATGTCTTGAATGTCCCTCTCAGCTTTTGTTTTCCATAATAAGAATCCAGGGTGTGTTCTGGGCTGTAACATTCTGCATAGTTGGGAGTGGATTTGACAGTTCTCCAAGTGTCCCATAGCCCTGAGTTCAGCAAACACGCTCCAGACACAACAGTGACAGCTGGGGTAGAGATACATAAAAACAGCGTCTCTATCTCCATTACAAGACAGCAATCCAGACAACAACCCAGTAGCCTCTGCGCGCGAGTGTGCCAACACATCCACATAGGCCCAGAGTACATGCGCGAACAAACACATGCACGCCTTTCCTCACACATTCACTCCTTCACACTTACTGTATTCACTGCTGTGAGGGCAACAGATGGAAAACCGAGGGAGGCGAGAAGAAGGGGAAAGTGCCACAGAATGTAATAAATGCTGTTGGACTTGGCCCGTTAGCAACCAGCATTCCTCTGACAGGTGTAACATGTTTCCCAAACAAACAAGCAACACAGATGTCGGAGGAATAAAAATGGTGACTTGAGGTTGCATGACCTGTGAAAAGAAGCCTGGTATCCAAGCTGGCATATCTTTGAGGGCTTTGAAGGTATTTCAGAGAGATGAGAAGACTGCGTGCCACACCAGTATTGCAAGAGTGTCTCGGAGAATTTGTCTTATGTTACCCGCCCCAAGCATCCCAGACAGCTCTGGTTGTTAGCCGGGGCCATCCAGGGTCACAGGCAGTGATGGGCACTTTTTAAGCCTCTCACTTTCTCGATCACATTCAGCTTCAGGGCAGTGGGGGAAATCATCTTGCATCACAATCAAGCAAAATAACCACTTGGACCTGTCGAGCTAGACATGGAGACTTCCGATGACCCTGACCTGCAACAAAACCACTTGTACGAGGCCGTCCCTCCAACAGGCCTCAAGTTAACTAGCTAATTTGTTAATAGCTAATTCAATTCAATTTTATTTATAGTATCAAATCATAACACGAGTTATCTCAAGACACTTTACAGATAGAGTAGGTCTAGACCACACTATATAATTTACAAAGACCCAACAATTCCAACAATTCCCCCAAGAGCATTTAGTGCAACAGTGGCGAGGAAAAACTTCCTTTTAGGCAGAAACCTTGGACAGACCCAGGCTCTTGGTGGGCGGCGTGTGCTGGTGCCGGTTGGGACACAGAGACACTGAGATATATGATTCATAATAATTATATCAGTTGGTATGATGAACAGTGGCTAGCTCCTTAGTACTGTTTTCATACACAACATGCTTCTTGTCTTTTTCAGAATTAGTCTGGATCAACGGAAGTACATTTCCAGGAAGAAGCCTGAAATCGGAGGTCTTCTGCTAAAAATAAAAAATAAAAAATAAAAAAAATGCAAATAAGCCAAGTGTTTTTTTCTCCTATCCTATATATGCATGTGTGGTTTAGCCAGACCTTACTCCACAGTGCTGTGGAGATAGGTCTGGCTATGTGAAACTATTCCAGATTAAAAGTGAACACGCCACCAGAGAGTGAGGATAACTCACTGAGGGACTTTTAAGGTTTTGTTTTACAGGCTGGCTGACGTGCCTGACAGAGGTGTGTCCTAGTGTCAGTCCATAGCCGCAAACTGCCAGTTTATTAGTTTGGTGTTCTACTGTTGGAATAATAATTGGAGTGAAGCGCAGGCCGTATTATCTAGCCCAAGGCGCTAACTTACCTTTCCAGAAAGGAATGCAATCATTAACTTTGAAAGTCATTTGTCTTCTCTGAGTTCATGTGCTTCTCTTTGACAAAGCAGTGATCTACACATACTGTACTGGGTTGTGAGTGTAGAGGAAAAGGTGATGAGAGTTTAATCCCTCAGATTTGAAATGCAGCACACCCTCATATAAAATGGCTGTTTAATTTGGTTATTATAAGATTTAGGCCAGAATGTGTATAACAAAGAAAATACTACTCAACGTTACTGAAGTTTAAGTACTTTAAAGGTCCCATGACATGGTGCTCTTTGGATGCTTTAATATAGACCTTAGTGGTCCCCTAATACTGTATCTGAAGTCTCTTTTATATAGACCTTAGTGGTCCCCTAATACTGTATCTGAAGTATCTTTATATAGACCTTAGTGATCCCCTAATACTGTATCTGAAGTCTATTTATATAGGCCTTAGTGGTCCCCTAATACTGTATCTGAAGTCTCTTTTATATAGACCTTAGTGGTCCCCTAATACTGTATCTGAAGTCTCTTTATATAGGCCTTAGTGGTCCCCTAATACTGTATCTGAAGTCTCTTTTATATAGACCTTAGTGGTCCCCTAATACTGTATCTGAAGTCTCTTTATATAGGCCTTAGTGGTCCCCTAATACTGTATCTGAAGTCTCTTTATATAGGCCCTAGTGGTCCCCTAATACTGTATCTGAAGTCTCTTTTATATAGGCCTTAGTGGTCCCCTAATACTGTATCTGAAGTCTCTTTTATATAGACCTTAGTGGTCCCCTAATACTGTATCTGAAGTCTCTTTTATATAGACCTTAGTGGTCCCCTAATACTGTATCTGAAGTATCTTTATATAGACCTTAGTGGTCCCCTAATACTGTATCTGAAGTCTCTTTTATATAGACCTTAGTGATCCCCTAATACTGTATCTGAAGTCTCTTTATATAGGCCTTAGTGGTCCCCTAATACTGTATCTGAAGTCTCTTTATATAGGCCTTAGTGGTCCCCTAATACTGTATCTGAAGTCTCTTTTATATAGGCCTTAGTGGTCCCCTAATACTGTATCTGAAGTCTCTTTTATATAGACCTTAGTGGTCCCCTAATACTGTGTCTGAAGTCTCTTTTATATAGGCCTTAGTGGTCCCAATACTGTATCTGAAGTCTCTTTTATATAGACCTTAGTGGTCCCCTAATACTGTATCTGAAGTCTCTTTTATATAGGCCTTAGTGGTCCCAATACTGTATCTGAAGTCTCTTTTATATAGGCCTTAGTGGTCCCCTAATACTGTATCTGAAGTCTCTTTTATATAGGCCTTAGTGGTCCCCTAATACTGTATCTGAAGTCTCTTTTATATAGACCTTAGTGGTCCCCTAATACTGTATCTGAAGTCTCTTTTATATAGACCTTAGTGGTCCCCTAATACTGTATCTGAAGTCTCTTTTATATAGGCCTTAGTGGTCCCCTAATACTGTATCTGAAGTCTCTTTTATATAGGCCTTAGTGGTCCCCTAATACTGTATCTGAAGTCTCTTTTATATAGACCTTAGTGGTCCTCTAATACTGTATCTGAAGTCTCTTTTATATAGACCTTAGTGGTCCTCTAATACTGTATCTGAAGTCTCTTTTATATAGGCCTTAGTGGTCCCCTAATGCTGTATCTGAAGTCTCTTTCCCGAAATTCAGCCTTGGTGCAGAATTACAGCCACTAGAGCCAGTCCCACAATGAGCTTTCCTTAGGATGTGCCATTTCTGTGTCTGTAGCTATTGAGGAGGAAAGAGGGGGGGGCAAGGTGGAGAGTGGGGGTGTGGCCTTGACCAACTGCCACTTTGCTCGTTTGAAAGCCATGATGCCTCTCTCTCATGGGTGGGCCAAATTCTCTGGGCGGGCAAAGCAGAGAAAGGGGAGGTGGCCTTTCCCCTTATGACGTCATAAAGGGAAGATTCCTGATCGGCCCATCTGAGCTTTCATTTTCTCAAAGGCAGAGCAGGATACCCAGGGCTCGGTTTACACCTATCACCATTTCTAGCCACTGGGGGGCCATAGGCTGGGGGAACACATATTAATGTTAAAAAAACTCATAAAGCGACATTTTCATGCCATGGGACCTTTAACAATCAATTATTATACTGTAGCCTACTGTTGTCAACACTGTTACAGTAGTTGACAGTCCACATTGAAGACTTGCCAAAAGTATTCATAATTTCCCAATCTTTATGTCACTCTCATACTTCCACTACACTGTAAAACCTCATGCTGTTATGCAGTCAAATCAAATGATCTTTTATCGTTAAAATGACTAATGTGTACATGTAATCAAATGTGAGGCCATTTGTAGTGATATGAACCCTTCATTTGATTCACATGATAGTTCACTTCATTTCATATTTTATATGGTGTTTTCTTTTGCGGGGTGCAAATGTTTCACCAAAACAAGTTCCTTCGTGAGACTATTTTGCAGAGCCACCATCCACACTTTAAGGTGAATCATGATAGTTTCCTCCAATAAATGTAAAAACTGAAAAACAACACTGACATGACAGTAACTCCTAAATTAACTGCAAAAAAGTTCTGATTTTGTGGCGGTTAAAGAACTGATCCTCAAACTTCTTCAAACTGAGCAACGCATTCTCATGAACAGGTTTGTATGCAAATTCTGAATTCTTTAAATCAACTTGCAATGTTTTATGGCAGCATATACACTTAGATGTTTAAAATGAAATAGATTAAAATGTTTAACAGTGTACATTTTGTGGTGAAATGCCTTTTTTTTATAATCGAAAAGAAAACTAACATCGGTGTCATTACATCAAACCTCTTATCACGACTGCAAATCTGTCAATGATGTAATTAGTTATGTATACTAAACTTACTGCACCAGTATCTGCCCTCCTGTCGTGTCTCAGCAGTGAATCCTGAGTACAGACTCTACATACAATGTTAGCAGCAAATTAGAGCTTTAATTCTGGTGGAGTACCTCAAGGGCAAAAGGAACATCTGAGGACAGCGTTGGATCATACACAACAACACACCCACGCTCCCTCCTGTCTCCTACACACACACACACCCACACACACACACACACACACACACACACACACACACACACACACACACACACACACACACACACACACACACACACACACACACACACACACACACTAGGCCATCATATTCATTCTATATCCTGACATTTAGAGCAAGTCACATCACATCTAGACGTCAGCCGCGTGAAGCAATCCTCTTAACTGATAAAGGTCGGAAAAAAGGGAACAGAACACGTAAGCTGAATCATCTAACCACGTAATCACAAACATTCAGCGGTATAAGACGTATTCAGATCCTTAAGTAAAAGTACTAATACCATACTGTAAAAATACTCTGTTACAAGTAAAAGTCCTGCATTGAAAATGTTATGTAAGTATCATCAGGGAAATGTACTTAAGTATTAAAAGTAAAAGTATTCATTGCAGAAAAATCCTCCAATTTTAGAAACTGGAAATGAACAAAATAGATCTGTCAATCAACTAAGTGATTAATGGTCTAATCATTTTAGGTGGTCTTGTAGGCCTGTATATTGTTGGATAGTTTAATTTATAATGAAACATCATATTCTATAAGCTACATGTGTTTTGTGTGCAAAGAGCTTAATGTGTAAAGTAACTAGTAACTAAAGCTGTAACATATGAATGTAGAGGAGTAAAAAGTAAAATATTTCTCTCTGAAATGTAGCGGAGTAGAAGTAGAAAGTGGCATGAAAAGAAAAGACTCAAGTAAAGTACAAGTACCTCAAATTTGTAGTTAAGTACAGTACGTTAGTACATGTACTTAGTTACATTTCAACAATGCAAACATTACATCTAAAGAAGTCCGTCATTATTTGAAATGATTAGTGACGCGACAGTCTTTTCGTTGCAATGCTACGGCTCAATGCTTTTGGTAACTGCTTTACCTGCAACTAAAATAAAGGCATGACAATTACAGAGTAAAATGATTACAGGTACAAATGTAGTCCATGGAAACCAAACAAAAACAAACACACGCAGTTGGATATTCTCCCAGTAATGTCACCGCTTTGAATCATTGGGTGACCTGGATGTAAAACTTAAGTTTTCTTGAGGGCCAAAGCTACATAACTTTATAAATGTTCATTTATCTGGCAGTTAATCCTGTTTTTCGGAACATCTTTTTACAACTTGAAGAGCAGAAATATGGATGAGGTGCTTCGCTCCAGGCCAGAGCAGTGCTTGATCCAGGATACAAAACATGTCCTCACTCTGGGAGAAAACATGTTAACCCCTTCAAACCCTAAGGTTATGATACACGATCCTGAAGGTGCTGAACTTAACCGTATACTTTACGTTGTGGGAAACAGCTGCATGCGCTCCTGGGATGAATGCTACTTAACCTTGTTTCCTGAAGAGAAAACCTGATAAGAGTCTAAATACTGCGGGCTTGATTTGCCTACATGCACTTGTATTTGTCACTCATTTGTTAACAGAACCGTATTTTAACAGTGTACAATTTCACTTTCAAAGTAATAATACTTCAGATTTTCATGAAATTAAATCCTGTTTTTCATACTATTTATGGTTGGCATTCTTTTGGCAATATCCATATAATGCATTTAAATTCTGTAATTACCTCTCTATATAGTAATTGTTTATGATTGTGTTTTGCCTATGTGTTTTATTTTAATTTTCTTATTTCAAAGTATGTTGATTGTTCGAGATAAATAAAAAAACTAAACTAAATAAAATAGTAGGCTAGTTTTCATTGTTACTGGCGGCATCTGCCATTCCCGTGCTGGATTCTAATCGTCTACCTGTGCACGAGGGATTCAGAGTAAACAATACAGCGTGTAATACAGCGTTACTGTAATGTTTCATTTTGTCTCATTAATCTCAGACAGATGTTTGCTCTTTACTCCTCTATCACAATAGTCAGAAAAGTCCCTCCCCTTCCGGTGGACCACCATGGGACCTTATTTTGGAAAAAAATAGGAACGGTTGTGAACGGGGAGGGACACATTATTTTTTGTTCCCAATTGAATAGAGCCATTGATTACACATATCATGTTTGTCCATTTAAAATATACTTTTGCAAGTCAATCAAGTCTTAGTTTGTGGTAAAACTGAAGTATAAGACTGTGAAAATTAGAAAGACTACTCACTTCAACGTCACGTGGATGACGTCACGCTGAAGCTACGATGTTTCCGTGTTCCGTAATGGGATGTAAAGTTACTCTTGCTCCTTCTTTCGCTTATCCGCTGATAAAACTTTCCTGGGTAAAACAGATAAGGTAAGACAACGTTACATAGCTAGCTAGTGAGCAAGCCGAGCATAAAGCAAGGGGACATATTGTAGGCGACGAGAGATTTAGTTCACACAAAACTAAGTTGTAGACAACAAACCTACAACAAACTGTGACTTTCTTCACTTGCAAAATTACCTTTTAAATTGACGAACATCATACATCATTCATGGCCAATTCAAATGGGATCAAAACATGAATTGTCTCTTCCCATTCACTACTGTACATATTTTTCCGAAATAAGGTCCCATCAGGTCCACTGGAAGGGTAGGGACTTCGCCTCTCTATTATACAGTAATGCATTATTTAGAAACAAATTAAAGTAATGGAATTACTTTTTTCCAGTAACAAGTAGCGTAAGGGATTATGATTTAAAATTCAGTAATTACAGGGTTAGAGTAACTACTCCTAGTAGCGCTGTTACTTAGACATTTGGAAGTCAGCTTGTTTAACCAAAATGTCTCATTTATATTCCTACATATGTTAAATACAAGAGATGTGATGTGTGAGTGAGTGTGAAAGCCTTGCCACTGTTTAAAGGCACAATGAGTAATGCTGCTGAATGTGGCTCAGGTGGTAAAGTGGTCGCCAATCTACCAAATGGAAGGTTGGTGGTTCAAATTCCCTGGCCCTGCAGTTCCATGTCAAAGTGTCCTTGGGCATGACACTGAACTGTGACTTGCTCCCGATGCTGCGCTATCAGTGTGTGAATGTGTATCTGATGAGCAGCTGGCATCTTGTATGGCAGCCTTGGCCACAGAGTATGAATGTGGGTGAATGGTCTCTGTACTATGTTAAAGCACTCTGAGTAGTCATTAAGACTAGAAAAGCGCTATATAAATACAGTCCATTTAATTTAGTAATGTAATGTACTATTTATTGAGTAATGCACAATTGATTGCAGTTTTTAAATAACTTGACCACTTGCTCTCGTTATACCGTATTAGACCTGCATTACATTACTACTAAAATATTAAATTAACTGTTGACATAATACAGTAACGTGAGCTATATAAATTAGCTGATACACGGTTAAATGTAATTTGCTCTTACCAGTGTATCGGCGTGTGTACTTCGTTCACAGTAATCCCACCAAGCGGTCCCAAAACGTCCCAGTTAGAGTAAATTCCGGAAACATATTCTTAGTAAATCTTTACAATCATTCCCCAAAAGAACCAAGCAGGCCTGCCTTGTTGCACCATTCAAATTGTCTTCAAAACTTGACATTTTCAGCGTGTAGCTTGCTATCTCGAAGTTCACAGAGAGCGGAAGGTGAGGGGCGGAACAAATGTCAGGCAATTATCCTGGAAATGTACTTCCGTTGATCCAGACTACTGCTAATGCAAACCTGAACATCCTGCTGCTGCTTGACACTAAAAGCATACAACTGGCAAAAACAAGGATGGATTTTGATTGTGAAGCAGTCACAACAAACACTATATATTTGCCACTGAGGTTAACACTGACCACGATCGTTTTTTCATCTACAAACAAAGACATGGTCATATTGAGAGTGGATCAGTTTGATATATTGCAGGGAGTAACAGAACAGGAAGGAGCAGCCACAGTGAGCTGTTAGATGAAGAGCTGCAGGCTGCACACCTCCAACTCTTCAGCAAGGTAACCAACTTCACTATGCACTGTTGTGCTGTGACATCAGATTGTGGTTTCTATCATTATCAATCAACTGCTTGGTTTGGCTGCTCTGTGTTTCCTGTAGCAAACTGAACTTGCTGTTACCAGGGGTGGAGCCAGACGTTGTAAACATTCCTAACCTTAAACCTAACCCTAACCCCTTTGTCTTAACCCAAACCTAACCTAGCGGGCTCCAGGGGCATGCTCACCTGGGAAGATTTTGTTCCCCATTTACAGCAGCTATATGCACTATTTTTTCAAGCCATTTGATAATAGAATGCCTAAAATCTGGTAAATCATTTGGGAAAAACCTAATAGTTGCCAAGAAAAGAATCATTCTGTAGAGCCTACATCCTATTTTGTATCTAAGTGTTCTCCAACTGTCTCCATCATTCTGAAACCAGACTTATTTTCACTCCTGCCACCTAAAAAGAGGCAAACAAGTGTTTGGTGTTACTATTTTTAAGTTAAATAATGTAGGGTAGGAATTTGGCATTTGGACATCTCAAGTTGTGTCATGGCCACCACTAGGTTTATCTTTCAGCAAACATGAATTCTTATATATTTTGAACAAGGTCAAGGAATTATAACTCACTACTTAAGCGCTCTGAAGAAAAACAAAATGCAAAGTAATGTGCAAATGTTATACCGCCACAAAAGGAAAAGAGAACAAAATTTGGACGCTCATATTTTTTTGTCTGCGACGCGCTCCAAGACAAACAGGTGATACCATACGAGGCAGAGCAACACACAGTAAACACACAAATCAAGGGGAAATTCCAAAACTGCATGTACTGTAAAAATACACTACGAATGATAAACTGACAAATGTGCTCCCCATGCTCCAGTGAATCTCTGAGGGGCAGAAAGGCATGGGAATGAGCTTTTAAAAGAGACACTGGGGGAGGAAGAAAGGAGTCCCATTGCAAAAGAGTTGAATTACCATATCACTGAGGAGCAAAAACAAAGCTCCTTGAGAGCAGCGGGGGATCCGTCATCCAGTGAAGAGCGGTGTTGAAATGCGGATATTTCTGAGCACTCAGACACCACACACTGGTAATAAGCAGTGGGGGGAGATCACACAGTTGTCACAACCTTATACAGAACATCCTATGTTCTTATACAGAACAGCTTCAACGGTACACTAAAGCAAACCTGAATATGGAAAACTCTTTGGCAGGGCTGGGTATCACTGACTTCCCGAATCGATTCGATTCTGATTCACAAGGTCCCGATTCGATTACATTTTCAATTGGATTTCCGAGTCATTGTCGATTTGTGATATTTCAGTTGCCAAACCAATTCAGCTTTGTTTTGAAAGAGATTTTACAATTTTACAAGGTTCTCTCTCACCTGCTGCATTATTTAAAGTACCAATGTTTACAATAAGAATGGACCCCAAGGCAGTTACATTAAAGTCTGTTTTATGTAACATGAACACACAATAAAGTGCAGCTCTGCAGACTCGATAGTCAGTGAGGATTAAGTGACATTTCATTTAGATATCTTGAGTTAAGAGGTCAAGGGACCCCTTTTAAAATTTTAGTTTTACCCTCGCCAAAATGTAGCCTATCTTTGGAGTGTTTTTTAACCCCCTTCCCGTTTCATATGATACAGACAGAGATCAGTTCTGGACTTTATGAATCGATATTGGATCATTCAAATTGGAAAATCTATTTTTTTATGCCCAGCCCTACTTTTCAGTGATCCTTGTAAAATGTGAATGTAAACAAACGTATCAACATGAATTCAAGATTTACAAATCTTAGCAATCAATTTGAACGAAAATAAAACTACTACAGTGTATAAATGCAGAAAGGTTAGAAGCCGATATTTCCTCGAGCCACACAGTATCCCAGTTTGTTCTGGTTCCCGAGGAAAGACATGAGGCCCACGAACGCCTCGATGTGGATGGGCTGATTCAGGACCAGGACGCCATTGGCCTTCCCAGGAACCGGCCTCATGGCGTGGACTTTCTGCGCTGCATCCTTGAGCTGCTCACAGAACTTCTGGATCTGTGGACAAGAGGGAAGAAGGATCAGAAATCACATTTATTTCCTGTTTGCACCTCTTTGACTTCACGCCTTGGCCAGGGTGTGGCAAACATGAGGTCCCATTATTAGGGCCCGAGCGCCGACAGCGGCGAAGGCCCTATTGGAACTGAAGGAATTATTATTTTCTGTAAATTAATTGGCTTTTTGAGGGGCTTAACATATTCAAAAACTCACCAAAATTGGCGGTCACATCAAGTCTGGTGAAAATGTACGTATTTTAAGGGTTTCGGGAATAGGCGCACAAAAATGGCTCGCTAGCGCCCCCTACAAAACTTACAAAATTTAGCCCTTGCCGTGCGTTTATCGTAGACTCACGAAACCTGGTACGAAACTTGGTACGAAACATGTAGCATGACAAGACGTACAAAAAAGCTCATTAGAGCCATACCCTAAACCCAACAGGAAGTCCGCCATTTTGAATTGAAAGTTCGAAATTAGTGCAATTTTGGCCATTTCCACATGTCGTACTTTAACGAACGCCTCCTAGAGATTTCATCCGAACAACTTCAAATTCGGTCTGTGCCATCTTAAGACGTTAAAGATGAAAAGTTATTAAAATAAAAACTTTTTGTCATAGGGCATGGCCGTGGCGGGGCGGCCATTTTGTGCGTTTCGCCATCAAAACAGGAAGTGGGTGTAACTTGAGTGTACAAAATTGACTCAAAGTCATAGCGCCCCCTAGTGGCAACAGGAAGTAGGCCTAAAAGTCAAGGTGCTATACTTTAACGAACTCCTTCTTGAGATTTCATCCGATGGACTTTAAACCTGGTCTGTACCATCTCAACACCTTAAAGATGAAAAGTTATTAAAAGAAAAACTTTTCGTCAAACGTTGTGGGCGTGGCGTGGCGTGGCGACCATTTTGAGTGTTTAGCGATGAACGAGAAAGTGGCTGTAACTACAGTGTACATTGTCATATCTGCTTGAAATTTCACAAAATCAACAAGAGTCCAGGCCTGAGGACATCTACAGGCCAATATTGACTTTTGGTCATAGCGCCCCCCGCTGGCAACAGGAAATAAGCCTTATATGACAAATATCATCCGATTTACATGAAACTTATGTGTGGTCTACACGTGATACTGAGCCGGCCCCTATACTTTAACCACGCCCACTTACTCAGGCCACGCCCCCTTTCATAACATTTGAACCGTTTAAGGTAGAGTCTTGTGTGAGGTGTCATTGAACTCAGCAGAGACTTCCTCCTTCATTGGTGATGGTTTGGCCCACCCCCTATGCTTAAGCCATGCCCCTTTCATAGCATTTCAACCATTTAAGGTATACCCTTGTGTGAGGTATCAATGAACTCAGCAGAGAGTTCCTTATTCATTGGTGATTGTTTGGCCCGCCCCTCTGTGCTTAGCCACGCCCCTTCTTATAAATGGTGACCCGTTTATGGTAGAGTCTTATGTGAGGTATCAATGAACTCAGCAGAGACTTCCTTATTCATTGGTTATGGTTTGGCCCGTCCCCCCATGACTAAGCCACGCCCCCTTTCATAAATGGTGATCCGTTAAAGGTAGAGTCTTAAGTGAGATATCAATGAACTCAGCAGAGAGTTCCTTCTTCATTGGTGATGGTTTGGCCCGCCCCCTATGCTTAAGCCACACCTCCTTTCATAACATTTGAACCGTTTAAGGTAGACCCTTGTGTGAGGTATCATTGAACTCAGCAGAGAGTTCCTTCTTCATTGGTGATGGTTTGGCCCACCCTCTATGTTTAAGCCACACCCCCTTTCATAAATGCTGACCCATCTAAGGTAGAGTCTTGTGTGAGGTATCATTGAACTCAGAAGAGAGTTCCTTTTTAATTGGTGATGGTTTGACCCGCCCCCTATAATTTAGCCACGCCCCTTTTCACAGCTAATGAACTGTATGACGTAGAGTCTTGTGTGATTTATCTTGGAACTTAGTAGGGAGTTCCCTTTTCATTGGTGACGATTTGCGGTGTCTGAGTGCCGCGCAAATGCATGGTCGCAAGGAGCGGCGTCCGCCGACACGCGTATAGGCGCGAGGGCCCGTCCATCGCTGCTTGCAGCTTTAATTATTATTATTATTTCAGAGGAATTCAATCTTTTCTGTCATACTGTACAAGATAAGTAATCGTTAGGCCTTTTGAAATAAGATTTTCCAGTTTTGTTTTTATATATTTAAAAAAACAACACAAATATTGAACAGGTGGTTGCAACCGTTACTGTCTGTGAGGCTCAGGTGCCAGTCACTATCTGTCTGAAGTCACTGAAATGTGTATAATTCCCCTCCTCTTTTAGTCGGCATGACAGCAGAAGCAGCATGTATGACGTATTTGAAACACTGTTGCAATCTCACTACATTGTAGATGATTGCTCCATTCTTTTCTCTTCCTCATGCTGAGTCGCCTGCTGTAGTTGCTCATAAGCATCCATGTTGAAATCCCCTCGATAGGTTTTGCAAACACACCATACTTTTGTGTTTTGGTTACAAAAAACACAAATCGTAATTTTGCACGTTAAGTAGTCCACACCTGAAACTTTTTTGAAAGTTTGAGTGCTGGTTTTCTATAGGTATGAATTATATCTAATAACTGGGCAGTCTTAGGATCCACATATGTGTGTCAGAGGATTTTATTGGGTGTGGAAACAGATTGACAGATTACACATGAATGGTATCTGCCTAATTCCAGCAAGTAATTTCTGTGTGATGACTCATTTAACCACACGATGAATGTCACCACACTGTTGTTGTTTTAACGGTATAATAGTTAAGTGTCTCAATGACTCTCAGAGTACTCACCTCCACTTGGATTAGTCATAAAACCTCATATCAAAATATTTCAACAGATACATTCTGAGAAATTAACAGTTCACCCCAATCACAAACTTCCACAGAGTCCTGCAGCTGTTCCAAACTTTCAGTTGTATATGCTGAGATGTGTTTAGAGATATGACTCTAACTTGTGCAAAATTTCACTGGAAATAGTCCCAATTAAAGCTGCTGACAGTGAAGTCTGTGGATTATTCTGAAAATGAAGCCACAACTATTTGCATGGCTCGACACCACTAGTTTGAAGCAGGGTGTTTTTTTATCGTCATCGCAATATCAACTGCCGCAATAAACACATCACAAAAGGCTGCGACATATCGCAAACAAGTGTTAGTTGAAAGAAAAAGGCACTTTAAAATGTAACTGTCATTCTTTTTTTAGTGGTGCCCTTTATATTCAATCCAATGTTCAATTTGTTCAATAAAAGAAAGTTGGAAATGTTTTCATTTCATTGTTTTAAATTCAACAACCAATTTGTTGTATTTTAGCAGAATACTGACAGCAGTAGAAATGCAGAGCTGCGAACACTTTGATATCTGTATATTTATCGCAAGTAATATCGTTATCGCGATATTCAACAACGTTATCGCATATTTTCCTCATATTGTGCAGCCCTAGTTTGAAGTGAGAAAGTGTGTTGTTTGTGTGATTTGGGTGAACGGAGCCTTCAAGCAATGCCACACTGTTATCACTGATTGATCCACTTACGTCGCAGAGAGCAGCGAATGTGTCACTGACGTTCCTCACAGGGTGGTGGGTGAAGGTGATGAAGGGGAAGTCCGTGGCGAAGGGGTTCCACCTGGAGGTAAAGGAGGGCTCTCTTAGCCGGTCCCAGAAGACTCGCACCCCCTCCCCCTCTCTCCTGAACATAGAAAAACGCAGAGGAACATAAGTGTCATAACACCACTAACTGCTTTCTACAGACACGTTCTTTTGTTTTTCATTTAGAATTATACAGTATACGGTTGATTCATTTAGGTACTACAAATTAAAAAGCCTGAAAACTGAAAAAACCCTTTTTTCAAATGCACTGTTTCTTGCTGCTCTCTGCCTTTAAGTATCTAATGTTAAAGTAATCGGGTGAACAACTAAGAATGTAGCTACTTCCTGATGTGAAACGGCCACACCTTCATGGACCTTTCTTTTTGCCTTACCTTGATTTCAAAAGGGGGACTACCAGACCTGTTGGTTGCATGGTAAAAATGTAAGAATAATATAAAAAAAAAGAAAATGGCACTAATCTGTCCTCAGGGCAAATACTTAGTGTAAAGAAAACCTCATGTTTACCAGTCTTAGAGGTAATCTACAGTGTGTTCATCATATTAAAGTAAATACCGTGGGTTTTAATGAAAATGCCCTGGGGTCATATCTTTCCTCGGCCTAATGAAACCTCAGAAGACTGAGAGCAAACAGACCTCTGAACACTCGCAGATCCCATCTTTGAAATGATGTTGGTATCTACATTCTGTGAAGGTCCTTACAATTCTCTATTTACCGTTTGTCCATCAAATAGGATCTAGGGCTCTCATATCTGATTACAGTGTCTGTTCAAAAGATACAGGGTCACAAAGAGTTTAAACAATCTCCTCTCCTTCTTGTTTTAGGCCAGTGTTACTTACCTTCCTGCAGCATATTCAAATAAAGCTGAACTAAAAAGCAGCACAGGAAATAGATATGTAAGTATGAGAAATAATGATAATTTGAACCATGCAAAATCTTGGTGTTTTGTATACACCAGTTTCCAGGAGCAGTGTCTTCCATTTACCGCACCTGACTGGACATGGAAATGTCTTTTCTTCAACGGCTCTACTGCCATTGTGATGCTCTGGATCTATCCAAATAAAACCATATAAAATCATCTAATAGGAGCCTTGCATAACCTCCATTTCAACTAGCAAACTCATATTTCTAACATGCCCGAGGTTCATGTAGCAAACAACCAAATAGAACTAAACAACATAACATCATGACTTCACGTAAACATACACGCCACTTGGGAAAGTGGCGTTATCTGTACACATTTTGATCTACGCAGTCTGCAACGTCACAGCGTAAACATACACGCCACGTGGCACTTTCTAAAGCCACGTGGTGTGTTATCGCAAGGCTACGTCTTATCGCGAGGCTACGGTTTACAAAAAGAAGAAACGGTTGGGATTAGGAAAACAAAAAAAGTGGAAAGGAAACATCACACGCGGGACACTTAGTCACACGTGGGACTTGATCCCTGCTCTCCTGGGTGGAAGTCCTGTGTTTGACCCATCCTCCATTTGGTCAAAAGTATCGTGATGTATGATTAGATTTTTCCCATATTGCCCTGCTCTAAGTCGATTCATTGATTGGCTTAATCATGAGTCAGCAGAGATGTGGAGCGGGTTACAGATGTCTGGTAAGCTCAAGTTTCTAAATCCACACCTCCAGATTGTTTTCATTTTCAGACTTGTAGTCTTCAGGTCCAACCAACGCTGTCTCAAGCTGTCACATCACTTGAGACATTTATCAGACTTCAAACACAGTTTCTCTGGAGGCCCAAAAGGCTTTATACGACTTCCTTTTTTTTAATTCTTTTTTTTTTTTTTGGGGGGGGGGGGGGGGGCTTTTTTGGCCTTAATTTGATAGGACAGCTGAAGGTAGGAAGGTTTTTTTCATTTACTGAAGAACACTTCTTCAAGTATCCTTAGAAGTCTTTGCACTATTGCTACGTGAAAATGTTTTCTATTAGACTCAAAACTATATTTAGATTGCATATAATTAAAAACTCTGGCCCAACAGGTCTTTGTGAATTCATGATCGGGTAAACAAGTCCCTGATTGATTCAAAACAGTAGCAAGAAAAAACTGCAGTGACAGGTTTGACTCCTCTGTCTAATGTAATTACACTAAGAGTACAGTGATCTTTACAGTAGATTAATAATCCTACAAAAGACACAAAGTCAGTGGTTCAAATGGAAACATGCTGGCAACACGAAAGTTTGTCGGAACAAAAGCAACTCTGGGTGATCCCACTTCTACATGGAGGGATCATACTCCAAATTTGATGTGGTTTTTAATTAATCTTTCTTTGACAACATGATGTTTTCTGCCCCCCCATACCAACACTGATTCAATATCAGAGATGCCTATCAAGATTTCAACATTTCCTTAGGCATTGTGCATTGTTGAAACATTTGTGCCGTACGTTATGCGAGTCATTTGCCTGCTGCATACTTTTTTAACACTGAGAATGTAATATTTGTGTAGGTCTGACACTAAACCCACACATCTGCCTTTGCATCCTCTGTACTTCATGTGTGGATGTACGAACACTTGGGTTTATTTAGTGCTCAATACTGTGAGTACACGTTGTGCCAGCTTTCAAGAGGCAACTTGCAACACAATTGAACACATTAAAATTGTGCAAACATGGCTCATAAAGTGTGACTTGTTATGCAAATCAAACAGTTTTGATGTTTTGGTGATTCTGTCAGGAGTTTGTGGAATAAAGAAATGTAATTGTGCAAAGTATTATTAATATTGTACCCGCCACTTTGCATAAAAAAGTAAGAAAGAAGATAAATAAATCAGCATGTTCCCAACACTGTTCTGATTCCTTTAACAACCTGTCACACTGATGTGCACATTTTACCACATACTTTGTACAAGAGCGCTTCCTGCCAAACAGAATTAAACACCTGAGGCTAAACAATAGCGCGTTAGCTGTTCCTATGTCACGGTCACAGGGAGGGTCTGCATCACAATGCAATCACCACTGAACATTTTGTGCCTCCTCCGCAGCAAATGCTATGCAGGGAGAAAAGGGGGAGGAAAAAAAAAGAATTGGTACAAAAGCACAGCCCAGGCTAAAAAGACTGATTATATTTCAGCAAAAGCGAGTGAGGATGGTGAGGGTTACGTTTGTACACACTGCCCTTTGTAAGAGCACACAGCTATTGCTCTAGTATAAATGGGGATATAAAAAAAGCTTTGGCAAATTCCACAGGTAAGCTATCACTGGGAGAGGGACCAGCCCAAACAGGCAGCGCAGGGCTGGGCTTTCCAGCCAGAGGCCTTGGAAGTCTTCACTGTGTTTATGTGGCAGAGCTGGGGTTTGGACTTTCACTGCGCCTCACTTAGATACAGTCACGGAAATACAGAAAAGGTGAAAGCAGGCTACACCTTCGTTATGTCAGTCATAAGTTACCAAGGAGACATGGTTTGTGTCAAAAGAAATTTTCCAAAAACTGACTAGCAAACACCTCAATATTGAGGCTTAACGGAGAAATCCACCCTCTACTGACCTACCCAGTTGAGTTCCACTTAATCCACAGTGTTTATACAAAACGCACACATGCATAAGAGAAACGCTGTATTCTGAGCTTTAGGGCAAGTGACGAAAAAATTCCTCCCTGGGCTTTCAAGCGCTTGGGACTCATAAGTCAACACACAAGATAAATATCAAGCCCAGCTCCAGTTGTCATGGCAAGTGTCCCACATCATCTCAAAGCAAACAAACAAATCTGGTCCGATTGCTCAATAGAGCCTGCAGGTTTGTCAGCCATCCATACATGTATCCATCCAACATGGGAAAGGACTACAAAGAGAGAAAAAAGGGTGGAGTGATGAGTACAAAAAACCAAGGAAAACACAAAGAATTGAGCTTAAGCGTTATACACAATTTCCATAGAATGTTCAAGCCTTGAAAAGACATTTACATTATTCATGATAAAAGCTGCTAATGCAACCTCCGAAGCCTAAAACATACAGCCATGTGTGGATACTGTGGATGTCATGATACAAAAGCTGTGATATAATAGCTGCAGGCTGTTTGCAAAGACATTTCCAGCTTGACAGCAAGTCCACAAGCTGAAAACTGCTCCCAAGGACCATGAATTTAGAGCAGCATGCACAAAACATTATACACCTATTGGTGCAAATTCAAGTGTGTACTACATTTTTTTCTAAATGTATGCAGTGAAAGTCCTGTTAATGAAAGTGCAGCTGAGGTCAGAATAACTGGGAATCACTGGGAGTCATTGAAGTAAGCAGTGAGTGATCTTCAGTGGTTATGAATAGGCAACGGTAGCGTCAGAAAAGTGTTGCAACTCTTTTTGTAGCTATTAAGGAATTTTTTTTTTTATCTATCTATTAGCATATATTGTGCAATGGCAGTCCCCAATGTCACAATGCCTTAACCTTATGTCCCAATACTCAGTATTTGAGGGTTTATTGTTTATAATGGATCCCCATTGGTAGTTATCATTAGGGCTGTTGAAATGAATCATTACATTGATGCATCGTGATGCGGACGTGGACAATTCTGCATGGATGCAGTGACAGACCATAATCAATTATTGCCTACAGATGTGACTTGTTGATTTTCCGGTCTGTCTGTTGTGTTCAGACTCTGCTACATCCAGGAAAGGGCTTTTTTAAGAGCAGATACAATAAAAAGGGGAGTTCATACATATCTTGAATTTGTTGATGAAAACCATGTGTAGTGATAAATAATCATATTGAGGAGGATATATCGAATCGGATCGAACCGCTGACAGGATAATCCTAATTGACTTGAATCGTGAAGATTCACACCCCTAGTTATCATGGCAACAACTACTTGTCCAGAGGTAAAACTCAGTGCAATCATTGTTCATACTACATAATACATATAGAAGTTACAATATCACTACACACCCAACCCAACACATACAAACAAATAGAGCAAATTGAAAGTGAAACCTAACAATAATAATAAATCTCAATTCCTTTGCACATCCACACAGTGAACAAAGTCACCTCAAAAACAACTACGTTAGTTGCTCCATTTCTCTATCAGGAGCAGAACTACTCAGCCTGTGAAAACAGATGTGTAATGTCTTCTGAGAGACATCATTAAATTGCATTATGGGAAATGTAGGATCCAGTGTTTTTGAGTTTAATCCATACTAGAAAAAAGTCAGGATATCTCAGCCTCTGCCGGGCAAAGTTTAGATTATTTTTTTTTGTTAGTCCCTCAACTTTAGGGAAGTGCAATACTGAATCACTAATGATTTATCACCAAACCACAGTCTCTCTCTTGGACTTCCAGCCCTGCAAGCAGTGGTGGAAGAAGTAGTCAGATCCTTTACTTAAGTAAAAGTACTATTACCACACTGTAAAAAATACTCTCTTACATGTAAAAGTCCTGCATTGGAAATGTTACTTGAGTAAAAGTATGTAAGTTTCATCAGGAAAATGTACTTAAAGTATTTAAAGTAAAAGTACCTCACATTCTAGAAATTGGAAACGATCCAAACAGCTCTATCAATCAACTAAGTGATTAATGGTCTAATCATCTCAGCTGGACTTGTAGGTCGTTATATTGTTGGGTAGTTTAATTTACAATAAAACATCATATTCTATAAACTACATGTGTTTTGTGTGCAAATATCTTAATTTGTAAAGTAACTAGTAACTAAAGCTGTAACAGATGAATGTAGTGGAGTAAAAAGTACAATATTTCTCTCTGAAATGTAGCGGAGTAGAAGTAGAAAGTGGCTTGAAAAGAAGAGACTCAAGTAAAGTACAAGTACCTCAACATTTGTACTTCAGTACAGTACTTGAGTAAATGTACTTAGTTACATTCCACCACTGCCTGCAAGCTTAGAGTACATTTATTTTCATTCTTGATCTTAGAAAATGTGAGTTACGCTGCTTTATTCTGTACTGCTACTTTGTAACAGAAGCTTAAACTTGTTTTTGCAGCAGATTATTTGAGACAGTAGCCATGGTTTGTATAACCTGTAAAGTGAAACTTGGAGTAAGACGTCATTTTTGCAACTTGTTTATTTATGTAGCTACCCCAGCAACGTTGCCCATCAAAGTTTCGCCTCACTGACTCCTCACCTAAATACTGTTTTACTGTTTGCATTTGATTTGGTTAAGGAGTGAAAGTAGCAGTGTCAGTGCTCATTTAAAGAGAATTGGTGGTGGTGGTGGTGGTGGTGGTGGGTGTGTGTGTGTGTGTGTGTGTGTGTGTGTGTGTGTGTGTGTGTGTGTGTGTGTGTGTGTGTGTGTGTGTGTGTGTGTGTGTGTGTGTGTGTGTGTGTGTGTGCGTGTGTGTGCACACATCCCTCTTCCTTGCTTCAGATTTCAGCATTTAACTCTCCTGCTTCACATCACAACGGTCGTGGCTCTGGTTAAATTACATTATGCTGATGAAATCTTAACTAGCTACTATGTACTGACTGCCCTCTGCTGTCTGGATGTGTAAGCTGCTTTGGTTTGTATGGGTGTGGTTGAAAAGTCTGCAGAATGAGAGGAGGAGGATCGTTTGTAGACCAGATCAATGATCAGGAAACAATGCAAAGACTGACCCAAACTACAGTTTTTACACCTTATCGATCTGTATATAAAATCATAATAAGACCACTTGTGTCAGCATAACAATTGGCAATGTGAGGAAGAAATTAAATTAATTTATTGTAATGAATAAGAGTGTTTTAAGTCGTTGAAGATGGGGGCTAAACATTCCCTCTGAAGCCTTATTCAGAGGAAAAGAACTACATCTGAACAGATGAGAAACAAAGGAGTGCAATGCTGGGATTATTTCTAACCTTCATAAATAAAAATATATATATATATTTCCTACAACAGTTACTGAAGCAAACTCTAGTGGGGCTTCTTTAAAACCTCCACACCCAAATGTTTCAGACAGGAATAAAAAAATACATGCTGGGTAATTAGTTTGTCTAGACAGTTTAGAAAGAAGGCACTTAAAGCACATCTTTCCCCACCGATGCAGAACATACTGTGCTTTTTACATCATGGTGCACCTGGAGAAATGTGGGATGAAAACAAAATCATCTGGAATAAAAATACGTACACTCCCTGAACACTTTCTGTTGGCATCATCAATGGGGGTGGGGGGGTATTGACGCCAAAATAACACGCTCCATAGAGGGACTTTGATATTCTTTGTTCTGAAGCTGATGGTCTAGGAACACCGGGGTCAAATGTTCATGAAAGCGCTTTCAGTCCCATTCAGTTCAAGTTGAACTCTATTAATTCTATTAGAGATGCAACGATTAATAAATTAGTTGTCAACTTTTTAAGTGATCGTCAGCTATTTTGATAATCGATATGAGTAATTTGAGGAATGTGATGTGGCGTGCTGCTGCCTTCAGCCGTCTCTACCGAGGGTGCACACTGACATCAAGTGGTCAGATGACAACTGTCAGCTGGCAAAACAGGCTGCAGATATCTTGGATTCTCACACTCTTGGATGGGAACAGATATACCTCAAGAGTAACAGCCAAGTGTCATTACCATGACAGCTGAATAAGCAGATGGATCATATACTGGTACACAGATGTGGAGAAATGAAGAAATGAAGACTAAATAGGGGGACTTAAAGTGAAGTGTAATCTGTAGGAGCCTAAATGCAGTAATTCATGTTTGCTAATTGGCATACAACAATTTAAGTTCATATGTAGTGAAACTACAGTAATTTATATAATTGATTGATTTAAAAAAAAACTTGGAATGATTATTTACAATATTTACAGTATTTACAGTTTACGTAGTCTAAATCCATGACGTTGCACCTCCGGGATTGCTCCGGTGCCGCTGGAAATTCTGCTGGATGTCCCTCATTTCGTCCGGATGGCCTTTACCTTCCTCTGTCTTTGTGTTGGCGTTCTAACCTCTGGTGGATGTGTGAGGACTATGGTTAACTGCTCCTCAGATCTCTGCAGGGTAAATCCAGACAGCTAGCTAGACTATCTGTCTAATCGGAGTTTTCTGTTGCACGACTAAAACTACTTTTGAACGTCCACATGTTCCACCAAAACAAGTTCCTTCCTGAGACTATTTAGCAGAGGCACCGTGGCTCCGTCCGGGGCTTAGCGCCGCCCAAGATGATTGTGATTGGTTTACGGAAACCAAACTTGCGCATGTTAAATTTGGAACCACCGATCGGCTTCGAAACCAAATTTTCCAAACGATTCCAATAAAGAAACAATTCCATTGGAATCATACTTTTTGAAAGGATTCCAAGTTGGAACCGGTTCTCGATGCCCAATCCTAATAGCAGCTGAATAATATTCACAGCCAGACTTTTCCTACTTTTCTCTCGCATTGATTGTGTGGAAACAAAGTTCCATGTACTGTTACAGCAGTAGGGAGGATTCATTTTCATATATACATGAACTTTACTCTGTAGATCAATTTCTCCCAAAAAGCAGACGATGCAGATGAACTAGACGAACAAAAGAAGAGACAGAGAGGAAGACAGGGAGAAAAAGAGAGAGGAAGCGTTGAAGATGAAGACTGAAAGAGGAAATGTTTGAGAGTCGGGAGCCGGGACTCCCGGGTGGCTTTCACGAGCGCTTTATGTATAATTTAACGTAATGTGCGGAGATAAAGCCTCCAATAAAGGCCGCACTCTCTAAGCTCTTCACAGCGCGTTACGTTTTATTCATCAAATTAGTTTTAGTTGGTTTGGTATCCCCTGAGCCGACTTTAAAAGGTTTGGATGAAAGGACTACATTAATTTTGCCACCAATCAGTTAAGCGACAGCTCCAAGTGACAGCAATGCTTTCCTTAACCCCCCCGAAAAACTCTCTGCACACTTGGCTCACTGCCATGCCTGTTCTCCAGCTGCTCCACATGTCCCCAGTTGCCCCCTGCACCGATCCTCTACATGCATCCCCTTCACAGCGCTGCCTTAAATTGCTGCATCGGCTCACTGTTTTCACTGAAAACTAGTAAATCATGCATCATTTCAACCTTTGAAATTTATTAAAAAGGCTGCATTTTTCATTAAATCTTCTAAATGTTCACCAAACTTGAGAATGTGTTGTTTGATACATGATTGTAGGATAAGTTATGAGACTATTACATACTAGCAACAACATCAAAAAGACTAGGCATGTTTTTGTGTGTTTGAGCTTAATGGTTAATCGTATCCTAAAAGGGATTCTCTTTCTCACAGGGAATTTGACTTTTGTAAAACAAATTAGAACACAGCGCAGATAATTAGGGCTAATATTTGTAATTCTCCAAGTAGGGTTTTTATTTTTTCATTAGTGACAAAACACTCCAAAGACACATTGTTAAGTAGACTCACTGAAAATGACTAAAAATGAGACAGGACACCAGAGATCCAAGGCTTTCTCTCTAGCACAATGCTGTTTTGCACAATGTTAATACGTCAATGAATATATCTCTGGTAAGTTCCTGTTTATCACACCACAAATTACACGACATTAATAACCCTCTGAGGTTAGAGCTGCAGGTTTTTTGGATAAAAGGCATATGTTTACTGTTGAAGGATTAAACAAGGGCCAGTGGAAGCAAACAACTCCTGCTTGGTTCTTTCGGGGAACGATTGTAAAGCTTTACAAAGAATATGTTCACGGCATTTACTCTCTAACTGGGACGTTTTGGGACCGATTGGTGAGATTGCTGTGTAAATGTAAATGGGCTGTATTTATTTGTATAGAGCTTTTCTAGTCTTAACTACTACACAAAGCGGTTTAAAGCTATAGTGCGTAGTTTCTGCCGCCCCCATGAGGAATTCTAAGTAATGACAATAAAACTGTCGGCGCGTGCACATGATAAATGAAGCCTTCCGTGACCACGCACCCAGACGGTGATACACTGGTAAGAGCCAATTAGGTTTAACCATGTATCAGCTAATTTAAATAGCTCACTTTAGTGTATTGTGTCAACAGTTAACTTCATTTAATATTGTATGTGGCGTTTTCTTTTGCACGGTGCAAATGTTCCACCAGAACAAGTTCCTTCCCGAGACTATTTTACAGAGCCACCGTCACTCCGTCCGGAGCGTAGCACTGCTCAAGACGACTGTGATTGGTTTAAAGAAATGCAAACAACCCAGAGCGTTTTTTTTCCTCCTATCCTAGAATGTATGTTTGGTGTAGCCAAACCTTCCTCCACAGCACTGTGGAGATAAGTCTGGCTATGAGAGAGTACTCAAGGGTTACTCAAGTGGACTTACTCAATGAGAGCGCGCTTTGGGAAGCTGAATTTGCCACAGGAGATGCGGTCCACAAGGTTCAGTGGGATCCTCTGGATTTGCTCACAGTTGAACATGACAAAGTCGTACTTGAAGACCAGGAGTGAGTTGTCTGTGATGAGAACAAGACGCTCTTTTTCATTGTTCCAGTGATCCACCCTGAAACAACCAGAGAGAGAGAGTGTGTTAGACCCATGATGAAAAATCCTTTCTCTGTTTCTATCTGTAGTTCTATTTCAGTTTTTGGCTCACTGAAATCGTAACCAAACATTATTCTTAGCAATGTGAAAACAAACTTTTTTTATGTAGAATGCGGGAAGGTGAACAGAGGATAACAGGAAAGCCAATGAGACCAAGACGGCGGCAACGGAGCAATCCCGGAAGTGGAACGTCATGGATATACTGTAGACTAGCTTGACTGTAGCTTCATATTTAGCAAACAGATATGAGAGTGGTGTCAATCTTCTCATCTGACTCACAGTAAGAAGTGATTTTAGCGTTTTCCCCAAAATTTTAAGTATTCCTTTCAATGGACTAGATTTATTACTGTAGGTCCGACCAATCATTAACGGTTAACCGACAAGCAGGCAACGCCCAGTTCACTCGTCTCGAATATAATATTAGCGTTCCGTGGACAGCTGCGGACTGGTACCGGGTGCACAGCCACAAAGTTCCGTGCATAGAGAGGCGGAGTCCCTCCCCTTCCGGTAGACCACCATGGGACCTTATTTCGGAAAAAATATGAAGGATAGTGATTGGGGAAAGACAAAGTATTTTTTGATCCTGTTTGAATTGAGCCATGAAATTATACATTTGATCAATTTAAAAGACAATTTGTCGTAAAACTGTTGAAGTATAAGACTATGACAATACGTAATTAGAAAGACTACTCACTTCAAAGTTGCATGGATGACGTCTCGCTGAAGCTACGGTGTCTGTGTGTATTGTACCGTAACGTTACTCACACGATCAACGGATCTAGCTCGTTCTTTTGCTTCTCGGCTGATAAAAGATGCAGGATAAAACACATTAGGTAAGATAACGTTACATGTGTTGTGGAACATAGCTAAGCTAGCTAGCTAGCGAGCAAGCCGAGCATCAAGCAAGGTGACGTATATTGTGGAGACAAGATATGTAGTTCACTGAGCGGTTTCACACAAAACTAAGTGGTATTTCGACTAGGGCTGGGTACTGAATTCATTACTTTTTAGGCAACAACAAAACTGCCTCTTAAGTATCCAAAAATGCTTCGTCATTCAATGCCCAATTTCAATATTTAAAGTGCTCATATTATGCTTTTTGGGGTTTTCCTTTCCTTTATTGTATTATATATCTTTTTTGAGCACGTTATAGGTTTACAAAGTGAAAAAGCCCAAAGTCCCCCCCAAAGGGACTTACCATCTCCAACAGAAAACACTGTTCACAAACTGCTCCAAACAGCTCTATTGTAGTCCAGTCTTTACTTCAGAGACAAACGTGGTCACTTTGGAACACACGTTATAATGCTCGCCTAGCTGCTAGCATGGCACGACCTCATACTCTGCTTCTGACTGGCTAGTAGTCCTTACCTAGGTACTGTCAGGGCCCTCATACTCTGCTTCTGACTGGCTAGTAGTCCTTACCTAGGTACTGTCAGGGACCTCATACTCTGCTTCTGACTGGCTAGTAGTCCTTACCTAGGTACTGTCAGGGCACGCCATCATACTCTGCTTCTGACTGGCTAGTAGTCCTTACCTAGCTACTGTCGGGGCACGCCCTCATACTCTGCTCCTGACTGGCTAGTAGTCCTTACCTAGGTACTGTCAGGACACGCCCTCATACTCTGCTTCTGACTGGCTAGTAGTCCTTACCTAGGTACTGTCAGGGCACGCCCTCATACTCTGCTCCTGACTGGCTAGTAGTCCTTACCTAGGTACTGTCAGGACACGCCCTCATACTCTGCTTCTGACTGGCTAGTAGTCCTTACCTAGGTACTGTCAGGGCACGCCCTCATACTCTGCTCCTGACTGGCTAGTAGTCCTTACCTAGGTACTGTCAGGGCCCTCATACTCTGCTTCTGACTGGCTAGTAGTCCTTACCTAGGTACTGTCAGGGCTCGCCCTCATACTCTGCTTCTGACTGGCTAGCAGTACTTACTGAGCATGTGCGACTCCCAACAAAGATGGAACAGAAGTGAGAGGTCTCAATCTGTAGCTAAAACAGAGAGCTCAACACACAGGGTGAAAAGAGGAGCTGCAGCAATGTGCAGTACAACAAAAATATGGTGTTTTCTGAAAATTAAACCACATAAACCTATTCTGGTACAACCTCTAAATACAATTATAAACCTGAAAATTTGCATAATATGAGCATTTTAAGAAGTAAATCTCATCAGTGTCAGTGAGCCAATCAGCACACAGCATGCTTCTACCAAGATCTAATCATGTCTGTGATTGGCTGTCTAACATTACACGCCTTAGAGACAGGCAGGAAAAACTCTACGTAACACAGAGACGGGGCTCACGTAGTAAGAGCTGGAAAATAAATAAAAAGATTTGTCCCGTAATGTATAATGTTGTCATTTATTTTTGTTTTATAAAATTGGTATTGAAAAAAGTATCGTTTAGGAACCGGTATCGAAATCACTTTATTGGTATCGGTAACGGTATCGAAGATTTTTAACGATACCCAGCCCTAACTACAACAAACCTACACAAAACCGTGACTTTCTTGACTTACAAAATTATCTTTTAAATTGACGAACATCATTTCAGTCAGACAACTCACATTTGAAATGTTTATTATAACAGCAGAACATTGGGTTTGGCGGCCAGACTCCGACCTCATCACTCCCCACAGTTTGGGTTTACATGAGATATTATGGAATGATGATAAAGTAGCTTCCCCCTGGCCGGAGCCTGCAGGTGGATGCTGGGGTGGTGGTGGGGCTGTAAGCAGGCAGCGATACATCTGCAAGGCAGCAGCAGCATTGGCAAGGTGGAGATGGGGAAATTGTGCAGCTTCAAACTGGATCACAATTATCATCTTCCAGTATTTTCAGTTACCTTTTATCTTCTCTTTTAATAATCAACTGTAACTGAAAATTATTTTCACACTTTGACACTATTTTAGTCTTTGTGCATAAATAAAACCACCTACTCTATGTGAAAGTCTTTTATGATTAACATATCTCACACATCTCAGAAAATGCATTAGCAAAGGGGAAATAAATAATCAAATCAAGAACAAATAATAAAAATAAAAGAGGAACAGTCAAATGAGTAAAAGTAGATGAATTGAGATCATCTTGCTTTTTCTAAAGCGAGTGACAATCCCTGAGCACAGCAAGATTTGAGGAATGTCTCATGCTTTTCTGACATTAGTCTCCACCGGCCTCCCTCAGGGAAATTCAGCAGCAGTGTCACAGAATTACCATATAATGAACTCTCTGTGCTGCTTTATCCTGCTTCTGTAGCAACAGTAACCGAGGGCACAATGTAGGACAAACTTTAACGAGTGTTGGACAGAGCTGCATAAATGGGATGTATTATTCATTCTCACATGCCCAGCCTTTTAAATGTTTCCTGAAAGATTGTGCAGGAGTGATACAACCTGACAACTGCAAGTGCACTTGGTGAATGTCTGGCAGTCTCTGTGTTCCAGGCAGTTAGTTCACTACCTCTGCATTGACTTATTCTTGGAGTTGGGTTTGATAAGAACATTGATATTAGGCTCACGTAATTAATGAGGACGTTTCTATCTAATCATGCTGAGGCAATATGGGCTTGTACTGTAGGATATCATGCAGAATTGGGGAACCACGAGTGGCCTCAGAGCATCGAGCTGTGCTATTTTGGGCCCAGCGTTACAGAGGAGCACTCGGAGAAACCACGCCGTGCCAGGGTCGTGCAGACACCTGTCCCACTTCAAGAGGAGTCCGGTGTCTCGTGGCAGAAACACTTTCTCTGTGTAGCGCTAGGCATTTTTTTCATCAACTTTAATATCGGACCATTTCTTTTTAATTTGGGCCACGGTCTGACCTCTGAGGCTGTGGCATTAACTGCGTCTGCAACATGTTGTCACATGTTGTACGTACAGCTTTTTTTGGCGTTAGTAATGCCCACACTGTGCCCTCCAAACAGATTTTCCTTTTTTCCACCTCTCTAACAAGAACTAACTTCACATTGAGTGAAAGTCCTGTGCTTTGTTTTCCTCTCTGCGCATGATGTTGGTATGGATGAATATTAATTTGGGGCATTTCATTGACTTTTTAAGGGCAATTATGGGCGTGACATGAAGCCGCCAAAGCTGCGCTTTACATTTAGAGTCGAGTTTATGAAGGGAATCCAGCATAGGACGTGCGTGCGCACGGTTTTATGAATCTGAATATTTCTGTGTGTAGTTTTATAAATGAGGCCGCTGGTGACAGCCTGCTACAGCTTTATATACAGTACAGTCTATGATCTCTACGCAGTAACTTCAACCGTAGGGACAACAAAGCTAACTAGTTACATTGCAACATTGTGTTTACAGGCGTGTCAACTGCAGCGGCTGTGAGAGAAGGAAACAAGATGAATGAGGACAGAAATGTTAACATAAATATTCCCAAAGAAGTCCCATTCACCTTGTCTCACTTCACCATCAACGGAAATGTTCAGTTTAATGTGAATAAGAGCAGCCGATAGCCCGCTAGCTCACTACACAACGCCTCAGCTAATGTCGTGTCAACCTGCAGTGATTTAATACAGCAGCTGGGTGAATGAATTTGTTCACCTAGCTAGCGATAGCAGGGCAGCAGCCCATCACATCCCAACTCATTTTGATGGTAAAATATACAACTACTACCACAGCCTGTAAGAGGGGATAAAATGTGTGCCAGACCGTGGCTTTTGCCAGAAATGTATTTGCTGCAAACAGCTGGCTATCGGGTAGCTCGTCACTGGAACAAGGTCGGCACACACACACTAGTCTGATGGCAAGCAAGGAGGAGGAGATACTGCAGTGTTGTGTGACAGATGGAGGGTTGCATGAAACAGCTACAGAGGTTACGTTGCTGTGGATGCAGGATTCCAGCCGTAGAGACGAAACAGACTATTTTCTTTAGCTAAAGCAAAACTATCGTTTATAAATCAATATTTTGTGACTGCCTTGCTCTACATTATGTTGTGGTGTTGAGTGTTTTGTTTCCTTGTTTTTTGACTATTATTATGTTGTGTATGTTTCTGTGAGGATTGTTTGTGTTTCTGTTTTCTGTTTTATTTTGATAGTCTGTTTTCTGTCTTGTCTTGTCTAGTTTTGCTTCCTGTGTTTTCCCGCCTTGTCTGATTGTCCTGCCCCTCCCTAATGTGTCTCACCTGCTGTATCACCTGTCCCTCATTTGCTCGTTGCCTCATGTATTTAGCCACTGTGTTCCCTTTGTCTCTTTTCAGATCGTTTTGTGTCCTGTCAGTGGGCCTGTGTTTGTAATCTTCCCTGTGGTCTTTTGTTCCTGTAAGTGTTTCCCTGTGAGTTTTTTCCCAGTCTCTGTGATTCTGTTTTTGAGATCCTGTTGTTGGTTTTTTCATCATTCTGGACTTTAGTTTTTGCCTGCTTCCTTTGGTCACCGAGTGCTTGCCTACTGCTTTTTGGATCCCTTTGTTTGTTGGTACTCTGACTTTTTTTGTTAATAAATCCTCGAGCTCAAACTTCTCCTGCATGATCTCTGCTTTTGGGTCCTCAAATTCCCCAGCTCATGACACATTATCCCTTACTCAGAACCCTTCAGGCTGAATCAAGTCCTGCATCACCCTGTTGGGGTTCTTATTCGCAATAATGACCGGCTCGCTTTACATTATCCCTTGCATAAAGGTTTAAACTAGAGCTGAAACGATGAGTATGTAAATTTGATAATCAAGTAATTGTTTTAAAAAATGTAAAACAAAAATGCCAAAAACTCACTCTGCCATCAGCCAAAGGCTGTGAACGCTGCCATCTACTTCTTGATCCACCAGAGCTTCAACGTCTTTGATGGCCTGATTCAGAGTGCCAGGCTGAGGAGACAGAAATGCACGGGTGTCACTTTCTAGTTTTTTTCATTGTGACAATCACAATTTGTGCACAGAAAGCTTAAGGGGGAATCTTCGAGGCAGATGCACAGCTGGGATTGGTCCTCCAATAAAATGTCAGTGCGTCAAACAAAACAACAATAAACAAAAACATGAAGCCTCGACATATGAAAATGACTGCAAATGAAGAAAGCTGAGCGTGCAACTTCTGTGTATAAATCAGAGTAACTCAGGTAGGCTATTGAAAGACACAAGAGAAAGCTTCAGTACATAATACAATCCACATCCAAATTGTCAGCTACAAGCATTTCTGTTTTCAAATGCAATCCACACTCAAACTGTAGTCTTTACAACATGCTATTGCTATTCTATCCTTGCATATTTTATTATTTTAATGGCAAGTTAAAAAGATAAGGAGTTCATAAAGAGCTCCTGACAGTTTAACTCTAATCTGAGCCTGGCAACATGGGATGACTTCCCATCACAACCCAATACAGACCTGCAATAAACACTGATAGTATTTTGAGGTGATTATTATTCGCTATGGATATTTGAGGATTTTTGGTGTTCTTTTATTAATTGCCTGGTGTTTATATATATATAACATGTATACACGTAATAACAATTACTTACTGAGTTATGGAAAAGGGGTAGGATTAAATAAGTGTATACTATTCCTAATCCTTTTCAGACATCTATGTTGGTAAATGTTTCTTATTGTTTATTGAATGTTTTGCTTATTTAACTTATTTGTACATTTCTTTGATGTTTTGTTTATTTTTGATGTCTGAAATTCATTCATTCATTCATACTATATATATATATATATATATATATAGTTTCCTCAACAACACCTCTGTGCATCAACCTTCTTTTACATTATAGTCCCCAAAAAATGTATTGTAAACATGAATGACTCAGTATTTTACAGTGGTGGAGGAAGTACTTAGATCCTTCGCAAATTATGTTGCAATAGCCTACCACAATGTCAAAATATTCAGTTACAAGTAAAATGAATGAATTTATAATTTTACTGAAGTGAGTGCAGATGTATGACCATCAAAATATATTTTAAGTAGGGCTGCAACTAACGATTATTATCATAGTCGATTAATCTTTTGATTATTTTCTCGATTAATCGATTAGTTGTTTGATCTATAAAAATGTCAAAACATGGTGAAAAATGTGGATCAGTGTTTCCCAAAGCCTAAGACGACGTCCTCAAATGTCTTGTTTTGTCCAAAACTCAAAGATATTCAGTATACTGTCACAGAAGAGAGAAGAAACTAGAAGATATTCAGATTACTGTCCCAGAGGAGAGAAGAGACTGGAAGATATTCAGATTACTGTCACAGAGGAGAGAAGAGACTAGAAGATATTCAGATTACTGTCAGAGGAGAGAAGAGACTAGAAGATATTCAGATTACTGTCACAGAGGAGAGAAGATACTAGAAGATATTCAGATTACTGTCAGAGGAGAGAAGAGACTAGAAGATATTCAGATTACTGTCAGAGGAGAGAAGAGACTAGAAGATATTCAGATTACTGTCACAGAGGAGAGAAGAGACTAGAAGATATTCAGATTACTGTCAGAGGAGAGAAGAGACTAGAAGATATTCAGATTACTGTCAGAGGAGAGAAGAGACTAGAAGATATTCAGATTACTGTCACAGAGGAGAGAAGATACTAGAAGATATTCAGATTACTGTCACAGAGGAGAGAAGAAACTAGAAGATATTCAGATTACTGTCCCAGAGGAGAGGAGAAACTAGAAGATATTCAGATTACTGTCCCAGAGGAGAGAAGAGACTAGAAGATATTCAGATTACTGTCACAGAGGAGAGAAGAAACTAGAAGATATTCAGATTACTGTCACAGAGGAGAGAAGAAACTAGAAGATATTCAGATTACTGTCCCAGAGGAGAGAAGAAACTAGAAGATATTCAGATTACTGTCACAGAGGAGAGAAGAAACTAGAAGATATTCAGATTACTGTCACAGAGGAGAGAAGATACTAGAAGATATTCAGATTACTGTCAGAGGAGAGAAGAGACTAGAAGATATTCAGATTACTGTCACAGAGGAGAGAAGATACTAGAAGATATTCAGATTACTGTCAGAGGAGAGAAGATACTAGAAGATATTCAGATTACTGTCCCAGAGGAGAGAAGAAACTAGAAGATATTCAGATTACTGTCCCAGAGGAGAGAAGAAACTAGAAGATATTCAGATTACTGTCACAGAGGAGAGAAGAAACTAGAAGATATTCAGATTACTGTCACAGAAGAGAGAAGAGACTGGAAGATATTCAGATTACTGTCCCAGAGGAGAGAAGAGACTAGAAGATATTCAGATTACTGTCAGAGGAGAGAAGAGACTAGAAGATATTCAGATTACTGTCACAGAGGAGAGAAGATACTAGAAGATATTCAGATTACTGTCACAGAGGAGAGAAGAAACTAGAAGATATTCAGATTACTGTCAGAGGAGAGAAGAGACTAGAAGATATTCAGATTACTGTCACAGAGGAGAGAAGAGACTAGAAGATATTCAGATTACTGTCACAGAGGAGAGGAGAAACTAGAAGATATTCAGATTACTGTCAGAGGAGAGAAGAGACTAGAAGATATTCAGATTACTGTCACAGAGGAGAGAAGAGACTAGAAGATATTCAGATTACTGTCACAGAGGAGAGGAGAAACTAGAAGATATCCAGATTACTGTCACAGAGGAGAGAAGACACTAGAAGATATTCAGATTACTGTCACAGAGGAGAGAAGATACTAGAAGATATTCAGATTACTGTCAGAGGAGAGAAGAGACTAGAAGATATTCAGATTACTGTCACAGAGGAGAGAAGAGACTAGAAGATATCCAGATTACTGTCACAGAGGAGAGAAGAAACTAGAAGATATTCAGATTACTGTCAGAGGAGAGAAGAGACTAGAAGATATTCAGATTACTGTCACAGAGGAGAGAAGAGACTAGAAGATATTCAGATTACTGTCACAGAGGAGAGAAGAGACTAGAAGATATTCAGATTACTGTCACAGAGGAGAGAAGAGACTAGAAGATATCCAGATTACTGTCCCAGAGGAGAGAAGAGACTAGAAGATATTCAGATTACTGTCACAGAGGAGAGAAGAAACTATAAGATATTCAGATTACGGTCACAGAGGAGAGAAGAAACTAGAAGATATTCAGATTACTGTCACAGAGGAGAGAAGAAACTATAAGATATTCAGATTACTGTCAGAGGAGAGAAGAGACTAGGAGATATTCAGATTACTGTCACAGAGGAGAGAAGAGACTAGAAGATATTCAGATTACTGTCACAGAGGAGAGAAGATACTAGAAGATATTCAGATTACTGTCCCAGAGGAGACTAGAAGATATTCAGATTACTGTCACAGAGGAGAGAAGAGACTAGAAGATATTCAGATTACTGTCCCAGAGGAGAGAAGAGACTAGAAGATATTCAGATTACTGTCCCAGAGGAGAGAAGAGACTAGAAGATATTCAGATTACTGTCCCAGAGGAGACTAGAAGATATTCAGATTACTGTCACAGAGGAGAGAAGAAACTAGAAGATATTCAGATTACTGTCCCAGAGGAGAGAAGATATTCAGATTACTGTCCCAGAGGAGAGAAGATATTCAGATTACTGTCCCAGAGGAGAGGAGAAACTAGAAGATATTCACATTTAACAAGCTGGAATCAGAGAAATCTTTTTTTTTAATAAAAAATTGACTCAAACGATTAATCGATTATCAAAATAGTTGGCGATTAATTTAATAGTTGACAACTAATCGAATCATCGTTGCACCTCTGATTTTAAGTATTAAAACTAAAAGCAAATAATCTGCAGCACAGACCTCTGTGTAATCTTGTTGACTGGAATGGGCCTATATTAAAATATCATCCAAACAATGTGTGTGTGTGTGTGTGTGTGTGTGTGTGTGTGTGTGTGTGTGTGTGTGTGTGTGTGTGTGTGTGTGTTCATTGCAACCTAAGCTAACGCTGGTACAATAAGATGCTAGCATTTATGTTTACTGTTGTACATGCCCCTACAAATTAATTAACAATAAATAAATAACAGAATAGTGGTAACCAACGTTACTGTCAACTAAACGACAGAAAAGTTGTAGTGCAAAGCGTAGCTAGTGTAAAGCAACAAAAAATACCGAAGTTAACTTAAATACAGGTAACACAAAATTGTACCTAGCTTAAGTAACGTTAACGTTAGCCTAACACTTGATCGATTTTCATGAATTTCAATTAAGCCAGAAGTTGCAACGTGATGTGAAATTTCAAAAACTGTTGTCAAGGGGAAATGTAAAAGTCTTTACCCTCAACACAAAGAACCTCCTGATCTTAAAGTGGACCAGAGGTGACTCCACAGAGTAGTCACTATGCTGGAGGCGGGCCTCTCCGATCACCCCTGCTGCTGCCCGCTCCTCCGTGCCCTCCGCGGGGGCAGGAGGCTGAGTGTGCTCTGCCCGCTTCTCCGTGCCCTCCGCGGGGGCAGGAGGCTGAGTGTGCTCTGCCCGCTCCTCCGTGCCCTCCGCGGGGGCAGGAGGCTGAGTGTGCTCTGCCCGCTTCTCCGTGCCCTCCGCGGGGGCAGCAGACTGAATGTCCTCCGGGCCGCCGGGAGAAGAGCTGAGCTGATGCTGCTGCTCCTTACTTGGCGCACCTTCCTCCTCAGCTTCTGCCATCATGATGGGGCTTACAACACCTCCCTGTTAAAAAGATGAACAACACTTAGCCTAAGTGTAGCTATTTATCAAGTGAAAGACGGGCAACTTAAGACAGATTCTTTAGTTAGTAGTAGTACATATTTTGACTCAACTGAAGCGAGGCTTTTATGAATTGACAATCTTCCCTCTAGTTTCTGGTAAATAAACGCTACATAACTTCTCTAGTATCGAAACTTAAGTCAATCATAATATCAAACATATTTACTCCCTACATCTTTTGATTTGAGTCAACATTTCAAAGTGATAGTACTATAAAGAAAAAGAGGATTTGCTTACCACTAATTATCGATGTTACAAAAGGTGGTAAAATGTACAGTAGATTAAAGAGGCAGTAGCAACAGGTGCATCACTTCCTTGTTCCGAGTTTGTTTAATGGGCGTGCACAGCAGCAGCAGAACTGGCTGCGTCTCAGAGAAGCTTACTCTGGTCTGATTTACAGTGTGACAGACCTTAAACACTGCGCACTTACTGCACCTATATGTATACTAAGCTATAAATAGGTGCCTTGACATGTTTTATACTTTACTGGATTAATATCATCTTAGTTTTTGTGTATTATGAATGTTATGAGACTGGGTAAGGGCTTTAACTTTACTGTATGTCTCTTAATGACTCCACTATCTCCAACGTGCATGACCAGGTTGACCTGTTATGCCACTGGCCAAGTTTCTTTGTGCTTTGTGTATGTTTTTGTGTGTCAGTGTGTTTGAAGCTATTTGAAGGACCCACTTAGGAAAACAACTCCTCTAGGATATTCTTTCTTAATGTTATTTAGTTATATGTATGTGTTATTTGTTTCTGTATTTATTGTTTGTTTATTTCATATTAATGTTTAAATATGTTTATATGTATGCACCAAACTAAAGCAAATTCCTAGTAAGTGCTACTTACCTGGCAATAAATCTTTTCTGATTCTGAAGTAACAGGAAAAGTGTTTCTTGTTGATGCTCTTATTTTCTTCTATTAGTCAGCACTAAATGACATTGGAAACAGTCCATATACTCTCATTTTGATAGGATCTATCTGGGGTGTGTCCCGTCAGACCACTTTTCACCAAACTGGCTCGGGGAAACGTGCATGATCAGGGCAAACTGGTTATTGTTATCATCTCTACTAGGTAGGCCCAAACGCAGATGCCTGGAGAACTACGCACATAAGATATTTTGGCTTCACTTTACAGTAAGGTTTAAACTAATCTAAAATGTATTTAATTCATTAATCTAATAATTTAGATTAATGAATTAAATACATTTTAGATTAGATAGATCCTATCAAAATGAGAGTATATGGACTGTTTCCAATGTCATTTAGTGCTGACTAATAGAAGAAAATAAGAGCATATCTATTTCATTACCACATTTCTGTTAGCATAGGATCAAGACTAAGGAACAATAACTTAACGTTTTGTCAAGCAAAGGAGGCGTTATTATGGATCCTACGTAACGTCCAGGCAAGTCCCCCCCTACGAAGCAGCTCGATTGGTTAGGGTTAGGCATTGACCTCGAGTGGTTAAGGTTAGGATAGCCAATTGGTCAGGGGATAGGATCTGAACAAATCGGGTTACGTTACCTAGCGTAAGCATGGACGCCTGGCCAATAGTAGTGTGTGAATGCTATTGAAGGGCGGGTCTTGCCTCGAAGTTGAGTGTGTTCCATAAAAAAGCTTATAGGTACATTGTGTAAGAATTTCTCTCATCTAGCAGTGAAATTGTATATGACAACCAACTGAATATTACTTTCTAGCCCCTCCCATTCTGATCACGTTTCAACTCCTATGGTGGCCGAACCCGAAATGAGCTCTTATATCTCCATCGTTTACATGGAGCTGTTCTAGCCACTCCAATATTAACTTTGGTCTTGTTGCTTTGCCTGTCGCGTTGTCGTTTTAATTCTCTTTTTAACTTCCTTGGCGACTCCGTATACATGCCGTCCCCGTCCCTGGCATTCGTCACGGTGCCACTGAGTGTAAGAGGGCAAAAGAGGCAGCGATATGTCCCTCTTTGGCTAATATATTTAAAGATGGAGGTATGTCCCTCTTTGGCTAATATATTTAAAGATGGAGGTATGTCCCTCTTTGGCTAATATATTTAAAGATGGAGGTATGTCCCTCTTTGGTTAATGTATTTTAAAGATGGAGGTATGTCCCTCTTTGGTTAATGTATTTAAAGATGGAGGTATGTCCCTCTTTGGTTAATGTATTTAAAGATGGAGGTATGTCCCTCTTTGGTTAATGTATTTAAAGATGGAGGTATGTCCCTCTTTGGTTAATGTATTCTAAAGATGGAGGTATGTCTCTCTTTGGTTAATGTATTTAAAGATGGAGTTATGTCCCTCTTTGGTTAATGTATTATAAAGATGGAGGTATGTCCCTCTTTGGTTAATGTATTTAAAGATGGAGGTATGTCTCTCTTTGGTTAATGTATTTAAAGATGGAGGTATGTCCCTCTTTGGTTAATGTATTTAAAGATGGAGGTATGTCCCTCTTTGGTTAATGTATTTAAAGATGGAGGTATGTCCCTCTTTGGTTAATGTATTATAAAGATGGAGGTATGTCCCTCTTTGGTTAATGTATTACAAAGATGGAGGTATGTCCCTCTTTGGTTAATGTATTATAAAGATGGAGGTATGTCCCTCTTTGGTTAATGTATTATAAAGATGGAGGTATGTCCCTCTTTGGTTAATGTATTTAATGATGGAGGTATGTCCCTCTTTGGTTAATGTATTCTAAAGATGGAGGTATGTCCCTCTTTGGGAATGTATTTAAAGATGGAGGTATGTCCCTCTTTGGTTAATGTATTTAATGATGGAGGTATGTCTCTCTTTGGTTAATGTATTATAAAGATGGAGGTATGTCCCTCTTTGGTTAATGTATTCTAAAGATGGAGGTATGTCTCTCTTTGGTTAATGTATTTAAAGATGGAGGTATATCCCTCTTTGGTTAATGTATTATAAAGATGGAGGTATGTCCCTCTTTGGTTAATGTATTTAAAGATGGAGGTATGTCTCTCTTTGGTTAATGTATTTAAAGATGGAGGTATGTCCCTCTTTGGTTAATGTATTTAAAGATGGAGGTATGTCCCTCTTTGGTTAATGTATTTAAAGATGGAGGTATGTCCCTCTTTGGTTAATGTATTTAAAGATGGAGGTATGTCTCTTTGGTTAATGTATTATAAAGATGGAGGTATGTCTCTCTTTGGTTAATGTATTATAAAGATGGAGGTATGTCCCTCTTTGGTTAATGTATTATAAAGATGGAGGTATGTCCCTCTTTGGTTAATGTATATAATGATGGAGGTATGTCTCTCTTTGGTTAATGTATTCTAAAGATGGAGGTATGTCCCTCTTTGGTTAATGTATTCTAAAGATGGAGGTATGTCTCTCTTTGGTTAATGTATTTAAAGATGGAGGTATGTCCCTCTTTGGTTAATGTATTCTAAAGATGGAGGTATGTCTCTCTTTGGTTAATGTATTATAAAGATGGAGGTATGTCTCTCTTTGGTTAATGTATTTAATGATGGAGGTATGTCCCTCTTTGGTTAATGTATTATAAAGATGGAGGTATGTCCCTCTTTGGTTAATGTATTTAAAGATGGAGGTATGTCTCTCTTTGGTTAATGTATTTAAAGATGGAGGTATGTCCCTCTTTGGTTAATGTATTTAAAGATGGAGGTATGTCTCTTTGGTTAATGTATTATAAAGATGGAGGTATGTCTCTCTTTGGTTAATGTATTATAAAGATGGAGGTATGTCCCTCTTTGGTTAATGTATTTTAAAGATGGAGGCGCAACATGGCGGCCATCATTCGAGCGACTCGCTTGTATGTATTCTGAATGATTCTAAATCAGATTATACGCTAACGAGAATACTTTGATTAGTTGGTGGAAGTAATTACACATCAATGAGTACATATTTGTGAAAGAACAAAGGTTTTTTGCTAAGAATCAACTCAAAAAATTACACAATGGCGCTTTAACTGAAAGAGAGACGGATCAGAGACCCCCTACAACATATATTGTATAAAATTAAGTTGCACAATAAACTGGGTCTACAATACAGTGTAGGGCCGCCTACGCCTTTACATACCTTTTTAGTGCATAGCTAAGCTATTAAAATAATAATTGTTGGCATGATTTTATAAATCAACATACAGTACATGTCGTACACTGAATGCTTAGGATTAACTGTATCTGTGGGTGGCTACCTTAGTGACTATCTGCTAAGCCTATCAATGTGTTTGATTTATATTTGCTAATAATATGTTGGATTCATGTTAAGACATTTTAAAAAAAATTTAAGAAACTTTCAAAAAATGTATAATTTGGTGGCCCGGCCCTGCTGTAACTCTGAGGACCCCCTAGAGGTCCTGTTGAAGATCCCTGATTTAGGCTGCTACCTAGATTAAATTTACAGATTTGTGCAACACACTTTTTATACTGTTCATGGAGATTTAGCGCGTTTTGATTTTCTGTCTCAAGCTCTGTCAACGTTCCTGTCTTGACATCTTTTCTTAAAATACATGGCATTCATGATTCAACTGGACAATAACACAATCAAGCAATTGTGGGATAAATCAGATCATTGAAAGCGAACAAGACGTTTTCCTCCCACAAATCTTTGAATAGCATCCCCATTTAAACATCAGTCTAAAGCTAATGTTTTCTGACATAGCGTACTGTGAAGCCACTCATTCCAAATCACAACTCTGTCAGCATGCGCTTCCAAACGCCTTGTTGGAAGTTTAAAACCAATCCAGTTGTAATCTGCAGCCATCAAAGACATGTAAACACATTTCTAAAGGAGTTCTTTCTCCACGGTTGCTTAGCTACTCCCACGGAGATTTTCATTTTACTATTGTGTGAATGGACAGCAGTTTTTAGTCTACATCTCTTTTAGGATTTTTTTGGGTCTGCAGTCAAGTAATTACTTCTAATCAATCCAGAGCTTCTTTGCTTCAGAACACATTTTCTAAACGTTTCCTCTGCTCCAATAGAAGCACTGGTGCAAGAAGATGGAATTTCTCTATATAATCTGTAAATGTCCTCGCTGCTCTTTCTTTATTTGTTTGTGATAACTGCAAACTAAAGACCATTGCATAATTGAATCACAGACCTGGTGGTAGTTTTATTGAAATATCTCAGCATGACAGCTCCGTTACATTAGATGTCTGCTGCCTGCCGCACACTTTTAAGTAAACCAGTGAACCTAGAAACCTTTTGCCCTTGATGCATCATATCAATCGGAGAAGCGTGGATAAGAATAATCTATATTGTTGTATGTAGGCCAAGTAAATCAACACTGCATAACTGGAAATGCTCACTGTTGCCAGGCTGTAAGTGTTTCAGTTGGTATCTCCTTTAGTTTATGCTTCAGTCTCTCCATGCAGCTTTTTGCTCCAAAGGCATATATGTTTATCACAGCTGGAATTTAATATGAATTAATAATAGGTTAAATAATACATGTCATATGTTTTGGATGAAACAGCACTGCATGTATTGCGCTATGATGGCATGTTAGTAGTGCAGCATGTGTTCCCCTTTGTAGCTAAGTGCAGTTAATGTTCACCAGTAGCTTAATATTATCTTTCATATTTTGAAGTGTATCCTAGACTGTTTTGTGTGTGTTTGTTGTGGTAGTATGTAAGGTGGTGTGCACTGTACTGTAGTTACAGTTTGATGTAGTTCATCAAAAATCAGTACAACACCTTTTCACATAAGCCCCTAAATGCCCTATTGACCACTGTTATAATAATGTTTTATAATAACAATAGATTAAATGACTGTATGTGTAAGGTAAAAGGAGAAACTCATCGTGATGATTCCACAGAGAATGATCGCTCGACCCTGCAGGAGGTTGCGGCCTTTTACGCCAGTGTTTCAAGTTACGCCCCTCTCTTGCAGTCCGCAGACAGACCCGTCTCCAACCCTATAGTTCCCCTCAGCTTTATGGAGCATTTTTGGCATCTTTCTGCTCATTGTTTGGGTTTTCTGCCTGTTTCACTCTCAACACTCTCTTAAAGGTCCCATGGCATTAAAAAATGTCACTTTATGAGGTTTTTTTAACATTAATATGCGTTCCCCCAGCCTGCCTATGGTCCCCCAGTGGCTAGAAATGGTGATAGGTGTAAACCGAGCCCTGGGTATCCTGCTCTGCCTTTGAGAAAATGAAAGCTCAGATGGGCCGATCTGGAATCTTCCCTTTATGACGTCATAAGGAGAAAGGTTACCTCCCCTTTCTCTGCTTTGACCGCCGAGAGAATTTGGCCCACCCATGAGAGAGAGAGAGACATCATGGCTTTCAAACGAGCAAAGTGGCAGTTGGTCAAGGCCACACACCCACCCTCCACCTTCAGTTGACGGATGTAAAGTCAACAGAGCCTTTTTATTTTCTATGGGAAGCAGGAGATCTGGCCGCGTTTTGCATGAAGCATACGGCTCAACGTGTTGACTGACCATTCGCCGTATCTGAATTTGCATTATTTGCAAATGAGGTCCATCAATCACAACACTCCAGGCTCCAGAAAACTCATCAAACTGTCCAACTAGAGAGTGCTGAACAAATATGAATCAAGATTATGTTACTGCATTGCCTATTTCACGACTCAAATGTTTTCAGAAACATATTTTAGTGCCAAAACCAAGCATCACCTAACTGGCAGTACGTCTATCTACCTACCTACTGGACCGTTTTCGGTTCCTGCATGTCTCTAGCTACTTTGATCTACATGCTTTAGTCATGTCTTGTTTTGTGTTTAAAGACTGGGATTTACTGAAAACAGGGGGTCATTGTCTAGCCCAAGAACACTTTGACATGGGACAGCAGGGCCAGGGATCGAACCACCAACCTTCCAATTGTTAGGCGACCGCTCTACCACCTGAGCCACAGCCGCCCAAAATACAGTAATTATTAAACTAAATCCTTTAACAGGTATTTTCAGTGTAAATCCCGATAATTCTGCTTGGTCTATTAACACTTTAGCCTGTTGTCTTATCCTAATTAAATGGGATAAAATAATTTGAGTAACTGATAGTGTCCCATGTGCAGGAATTCAATGGAATAGTTCAACATTTGGGGAAAAAAAAGAGGGTGTTATAAGGGGACTATTTGTTGGAAGTGTTGAGGCAACTCATGGGTAGGGGGTTTGGGATTAAACAAACAAGATGTAACATTCATTAGTTAGCTTAAGAGGTGCTTTCAGGACTTTATGCTAAGCTAAGCATAATGGGTACAAGCATATTTCCCCAAAAACGCTCCCATAGGTCATTTGTTCAGGCAGCATTTATGACTCATATGAATGTTTACGGTGGCAGGGCCATCTAGTGGCCTCCCGTAAATGTTATGTGAGCAAAGTAAGGAGGCAGGTTGTTTTGTCCTTACGTCATGTTCTGCGTGACATGCGTAATCAGCACTTAAATAACAGATGATTTTATCCCAAACCACCATCTTTTTCTAAACATAACCAAGTCGTTTTTTTGCCTAAACCTAACCAAACTGCTGCTGTTTCACAACGTTGACGACGTGTTTAAAACTGCGAACGTTACGTTCTGTCATTTAGATATGAGGACGGAAAACGCTCCTGTGGGTCTTATTAGAGAGTAGGAATAAACAACCCATATCGTCATATGGTTTGGAGGACTTGTTGATCATTTTGATGGGTAAGTAAGTGATTTGTTTCCTTTTTTTATTTGAAATTTACATTATTTTTTGACATTTTAAATGTATTGTTGGAAGTGGGCAGAAATTTTCTGTGCACTAAAATGTTTTTTTCCCCTGTTTGCTGGGGTATTCTTTTGTATATAACTTGAAAAATTAAATGAGAATATTTGTTTTTTTAAAGAAAAGGAATGAGAAACAATAAATTAACTAAAGTGATATTTCTTTATGTGGGGCATGTTGTACACTTGTGGAAACCAACGTGAGTTGATTGAATCAGGGGCAGAGAATCCTCTGCGGATGACATCAGTTGACTTTACAGCTCAAACATACACACAAACATGTCCAGGGGCATCCACCCTTCATCTTCAATGTTCTTGGTGGATGGAAGTAATTCAATTATGTCCCAGCACGTTTGTGTTTGTTTATCCATGTCACGGCGAAGCCTGATTGAACCCTCCTGAGATATCACACGGGATGAGCAGATGTTGTGTAGACCTCTGTGACCCCGTACGTTCCACAGTCATGATCTGTGTGTGTGCAGTGGTTTGCTGAGGCGTAGCAACACTGGCAGCTTCCTTTTCCCCTGCTTAGCCCGTGAGTAATACTCAGACCAGAGCGCGGGGGCTGTGCTATGAGGGTTCATTAACTCAGCTGAAGCCTGATGAGCTGGAAAACTCCTAACCTTTAAGGTTTTAGCCCAGCAAAAGATCTACAGAGACTTTCATTTTGCAGCACATGGCAAACGGCTTGATAAGGTCTTGCTTCATTTTTATTTTTGTACCATTGATTAACTTATAATAGAAAAACAAGCCAAAATTAAAAATGCTGTCAGAGCATCCGTATGAATTCCATGGTTTGGATATTATTGCAACGCTCCATCAGTGGTGGAATGTAACTAAGTACATTTTCTCAAGTACTGTTCTTAAGCATAAATTTGAAGTACTTACTTGAGTGGTTTCTTTTCATGCCACTTTCTACTTCTACATTTCATAAATAAATATTGTACTTTTTATTCCACTACATTTATTTGACATTTACAAATTCAGATTTGTACACACAAAACACATGTAGTTTATAAAATATGATGTTTTATAATAAACTAAACTACCCAACAATATAACGGCCTACAAGTCCAGCTAAGATGATCAGACCATTAATCAAAAGTTAACTTTTGCATTCCAATTGAACTACACTTAATTCTTTCAGACAGTAACGTGCATATCAGGACCAGTGTTTGTTGTCTTGAGTTGACAATGATGTGGTGTGGGCGAGGTGCACATACTGACCGTGAGCTGACCACAGTGTTTCCTGCCCAGAGGCTCCACTTCCAGATGACTGCAGACAACTGTTTGACTTGGCCCTGGCCCAAGCCTGACCTGTCAGGTTTGGTTCAGTGGGACGTTTAAGGTCAATGATGGAGAGTTTTAGGGAAGTCAGCTTGGTGCCTGCTGAGCCTGAAAGTGATAGTACACACATAAATCAGTGTGACATGTGGCTGTCATTTCTCAAAGGTAAAGAGAAAGATCTGAGAAAAGTTTCACATGAATGGCTTGTGGTTCATAAGCTTGTATTTGGGGTTAAGAGATGGCATGTCAAACTACAGCTGAGTGTAACTAGTAGTACACATGTTTTAAAAGAAGCAACTAGGAAAATAAAACTATTTTCAAAGTTTATTTGTTTAATGGAATAGTTTGACATTTTTGGAAGAGTTTGTTGAGTTTGATGAGAAGATCAATACTGCTCTCATCTCTGTTAGGTAGTGTTGCATTGCCAGGCCTATTTCCACAGCGCTGTGGAGTAAGGTCTGGCTACACCACACATACATTAGGGAATAGGAGAAAAAAACCTTTGTGTTGTTTACATTTCTTTAAACCAATCACAATCGTCTTGGACGCAGCGACGGTGGCTCTGCTAAATAGCCTCAGGAAGGAACTTGTTCTGGTGGAACATTTGCAACTGCAAAAGAAAATTAACACCACATACAATATTAAATGAAGTTAACTGTTGACACAATACAGTAACGTGAGCTATTTAAATTAGCTGATACATGGTTAAACGTAATTTGCTCTTACCAGTGTATCTCCGTGTGTACTTCGTCCACAGTAATCCCACCAATCAGTCCCAGAACGTTACGGTTAGAGAGGAAATGCAGCAAACTCTTAGTAAATCTTTACAATCATTCCTCGAAAGAACCAAGCAGGCTTGCCTTGTTGCACCATCCAAATTGTCTTCTAAACTTGACATTTTCAGCGTGTGGCTTGCTAGCTCAAAGTGTGTTGTTGTTTCCCGAATCAAAGGGTTTTTCAACACAGAGAGCGGGCCGAATGTCAGGCAATTATCCTGGAAATGTACTTCAGTTGATCCAGACTACTGTTGGTGGAAGTGTGAAGCTAGAGCATGGACGCTGTTAGCTTAACCTAGCAAAAAAACAGAAGACGAGAACTGCCACACTTGCAATTATGTATTTAATGCTGTTGGTTGGCTAGTGGCAAGAAAGATAGAACAAACTTAGAACTTTCTTGGGTTGCAACAACTTAACAATTTTTGAACTTTAGACATAGACGGGCTAGCTGTTTCCCCCTGCTTTCCGCCTTTATGGTAAAATATGGTGGAAATAGGGTGGAAATGGTGGAACGAGCTCCCCATTGACATCAGGACAGCTGAAAGTCTACACATCTTCCGCAGCAGGGTAAAAACACACCTCTTTTGACAGCATCTTAGCCAAGAAGATGCTGGCTAAAAAATTATAATTTTGTTCTTACATGCAGCTCTTTGTAGTTTATTTGAATCATATGTACTTGTACTCGATTCTTGCTGTTCGGAGTTTGTACCTTCATTGTTGAATGCACTTATTGGAAGTCGCTTTGGATAAAAGCTAAAAGGAATGTAAAAAATAAGCTAGCCTTCTGGCTCCAGCTTTATACTCTTAGCCAGTAAGCAAAACTGGTTTTGTGCTTAAACTATCATAATCAGTTCATCAACAATCTTTTGAGTCAGTGTATGGTTTGTGGCTATTTGATTAACTGAATTTTTATTTTGAAAAATCACCCCAAAGTCACAATATCACGTGATATGTTTTAAGTCGTTCCTTATACCTGATCTCGTGGCCCTGGTCTTTAAGAAGGTAACTGTCAAAATCTATAGTTTCAGGAGCCTCATTGTTTTTCGTATTTTGCTTACAAATTCAATATTCCTAAATTGATTTGATCAAATTACCATACAGCGAATGTAGTACTCCAGCATAGGAACATGATGCACAAAGAGCGGTCAGTTAGGGCCCCCTGGCAGATTAAGCCTTGCCTGGCACTAGTGTGTGGCAGTGTCAACTACAAACAGTGCATGTTTATTGCACATACAAAGTAAATATCAGTGTAAATTGACATAAAGTATTGTTCAAAAAGAGGTTGATTTAGAGACAGAGATACCTAAGAATATTAAAATGTCTGCATAGTTCCAGAGGCTGAAACCTAGCAACAAAAAGTATGAAAAGTTGGAAAGAAGGCTTAGACATCACTGGTAAAATATTGTGTAAATACCACTTGGGTAAAAAATAGATAGCATGGCAATAAATCATAACAACAGTTCAAACATGACTTTCGCTGCAAATTACTACACCATGCACCACATTGAAGCTTGCAAAGTGTTTTCCCCCATGAGGCTAAACTTTAAGTGATGCTCATGAGTTCAGTTATGGTGCTGTGGTATCTGAACAGGTCATGACTTTGTATACATTTGTACTGAGGATTTTCTTGTAAGGGATTCCTTTGACCCTTGCCCTACTTTTACTGAGACATCTGGAGGCTGTTAACATGAGCAGAAGAGCCCTTTTGGACAGAAGAGTCCTTATTTGGAGATGAGCCAAAAAAGAAGGTATCATTGGTCAGTTCTGACCCAATCACGTTAGTGTAATGCACAGTATGTATACCATGTGTTAACTGCAGAACTTCAGAGCGACATATTGGAAGAATTGGGTTGGTCGTTCTCCAAACTCTCTGCAGGAGTTTGTTAAAGGGATGCTGAAAACTTGATGTAATAAACCTTTTTTATAATCAAGATCAGTGTCAGCAGAATTCCTCTTCATACAGCATCACAGCATTACTATTGAAAGTCACCACAGTGCAAATATCACAGGAGGCTAAGAGCTGTATGACTGTGCTCAAGCCAACATTGCAATGTACTGACCAGAGGGAGAGATGATCCAGCCACTAAGTGGCAGTGTTGTTCCAGTGATGATACAACACTGGCAGATCATGGAGAGCGGGACCAGAGGGAGCAAACTCATGTTCTACATGTGTGATTACACCATGTTTAACATGTCACCAGTCAACCTTTGCTTATCAGCCAGCAACCTGACAGGGAATATGATATGAGTAATATAGATCCTATCATTCCAGCTTACTGTGCACTTGTAAATAAATGCGTTCATGTGATGTCAATTTGGCTTTGCTTGTCTTTCTCCCTTTCTTCACATCACCTCTGACTGTAAAGCAGACAAGCCCTCCTGGCAGATGTCAATACCAATACAAACTGTGTCACCCTGGACACACTGACTGCTCCCACTTGGCCCGTCCACGCAACAGGAAGCACCGATTAGATATCATATAATTCATCATAAATTGTGATGTTTCTGACTCATCTGAGTAGCACTTTAGCCTTGAGCTCAGCCTGAGACTGGCACTGAAAAGTAGCCAGAAAACGATTGCTTTGATATGTGCTACTAACAGGAGGAGGATGAAAGCCAAATCAGAGCTGATGAATTAAGACTGGCAAGTAACACATTTATCCTTAACTGCCGCCTTTGAGCAAGGCAGTCTATTTTGGGCTTCATCAGTCTCCATGCTCATTTGATATTACATAACCTCAATAAACTCTGTAGGAAACTTGTGTTTGGACTTTCATTTCTACAAAACAAGCATCAACATGTTTTTTTTTCTCATACTACTAATTTTAAAACAGAAATGTGAAACTTCTACACACCAAAATGAGGTTTACTGGATACTAGATCATGGGAGTTTCACTAGAGGTGAGAAATATTCCTGGAAACATACGATCTCTGTGCCACTATGACTGGAAGGATGAAGGTATTAGACTGCGGAGGGTTTGCTCATAAAGCCACTGGTGCTCTGCTGCTAGAACAAGTCATTTTCCTTTTGGTAACCAGGGTTCAATATTAATGGTGTTTTTCAGAGAAAAAAAATGTACTTTCCTGAAAGTCCATTTTTACTGGCCCCTATACAAATTGTTTTTTATTAGTGGTTATCAAATAACGCCAAAGACTCAAGTAAATTGATATATTTCTTTCTTTCTTATCTTTGTTTACAGTGTATAAACATGTCATGGACAGAGTCATAGATGAGTTAATACATGGCGTTTTACTTGCCCTAGGCCATCGAGCAACCTTCATTGTTGAACCCTGGTAATTAATAGCTTTACACGTTTCCCCCTGGTGCTAAGGTGTCACCAGCATGTATGTGAAGTCCTCTGGGAAAACTTAAAGTATACAGTCACATATGCAAAAACCTGCTATGCAAAGTGCCAACTCTTTATTTAAGCATCAGCAACATTTCACCTTCCTTTGTAAAGTAAAACTTACATTTTGAAGGCCAAAACGAGCCATCATTTGCTTATGTTTCCTTTGTCTCTGGTTTAACTAAGACAAGCAAGCAACAGCCATTTAGGAAATCCTACAAACAATGCTCCACCTCTACTTTCTATGTTCACAGATTTGTCATGCAATGCCTGTAGGAATACAGTGCATTTTCTGCTCTGCCGCAAAATCACTTTCTGCTCCACTGACATTCTCTTGCCCGTTGATTGGGGCAGTGCACAGCCTCATGTGATTTATTGGGCTTGATTGCAGGACGAGCAGCATTTCACTGTTTCCCCGTCATCATTAACAGTGTATAATCCTGAAACGGCCTGCATCATTTTTTTTGTTTGTTCATTCCCTTCATTTCCTGCTGAATAAATGGGTTTTCTGCACAGCTAAGATTCTAGTTTCGACATATGCCACTTTATGCTCTGTTTAGTTGACAAACTTTTGTGTGCAATTGTGGAACATTAATCCAGTAAGGAGCATGTGAGGATGTTGTCTCTGGTACGCCTCCATCACATCATCGCCCACAGTGTCACTTCTAGAGGAGGAGAAGGCAGCAAACACCTTCTTTTCAAGTGCTTTCTCTGGGAATGAAAGGCAATATGAGAGAGAAACCCAGAAAATGAGGAGGAATTACAACAAGGTATAGACCACGCAAGACATCGGGACTTGGAGATGATGAAACAAAAGCCCACTTTAGAACAGAGAGCCCTACAAATCTTACAAGTCCCCAGTTTATCAAAGCCAATCCAAGAGGCAAAGCCCCCTCCCCATCAGTCATTTCATGCCCTCACACAGTTTCTCATCTCCACAGGGAGGCAAACTTTGAAACCAGATAAATAGTTCACCCCATTTACCAGCAAGTCGAACACCTTCATTTCTCCCGAATATTTGTTCAATGCAGCTGGGTGACGTTTTAAATCCTAAATTTGTGCCTTTGCTTGTTTGTAAAAAAGGGCGTGCAATGGCTACTAAAAATAGCTCCATTGACCCACTTTAGAATAGGACTCACTGGCATTGTTAAAAGGGATAGATCAGATCAGACAAGAACTTTAATAGAAACATCCAGTCATCATGTTTTCATTGTAAGCTTAAGGTGATGATGACATCACCCACAACATGCTTCTCTGTTATTTAAAGGCTCAGCAAGGCCATCTCTGGTTTCAGTCAGTTTGCTATGAAGGCCGTACATCACTGTGGTCTCTCTCCACTGTCAATGATCTGTCTGAACATGGACCTGACTGCCTTGGAAAGTACCCCTTATTAAAAGCAGCTAGCCTCGGGCTGTGGATTGCTGTGATAAGACATTTTTATTGTCAGATTTATCAGCATATTACTGAGCTGGTCAGGTGAACTCAGGGCAGTAATTCTTAACAACGGGTACTTGTACCTCAGGTAATACTTCTGTAGTTACCAGGGGGCAGTGGCGGCTTTATGCATCAGAGGGGCCCATTTCAAAAATGAATATGGGGCCCTACCCACAAAACATAAACACACAGAAAAAAGCGAGGATTCCTGTTGGTTTGCAACAATTGTATATTTTTGTTACTATGTGCACCTTCAGCTTCATAAACAGGCACCTCAACATAGAAATAATCTAACCTACACCTAGGGCTAGGTAGCAAATTCAATACTTGCCTGGCAACCAACGTGAACTTTGAGTCTGGCGAGGAGGGGGCGGGGGAGACGACTCTCTCCAGTAGTTTGAATTTGTACTGCAGTAACTATTTTAAACACTAGCTGTCAGTATTACATATTGCACCTTTAAATTAAACTGAAATGAACACGTATTGGGAACCACTGACCTACAGGGACCAATAGGGATAATGTGTGAACCGTTTGGTTGACAAACTTTGTGGCTGAGGAAAGGTCCAAAGCAGCAAAGGGCACTGAATGGCATGTATCTAGCAAGAATGCTGACTTTTCTCTTTTCTGGTTAATTTACTGAGGAAGTCTTTGAACTATTCTCAGGTGGACTAATAAATGAAAAGCAACAAAGTACAGCTTACAAAATCTTCCAAAAGAAATCAGGGAACGAGGATGACAAAACAAAGGCTAACAGATCCCATATTTGCACTTTATTATAACCACAAAAGATTTGTCTTCTCTTCCTACAGCACATGCTGCACATATGCTGTTTTTAAATACCTGCTAAATCCACATTACCATGTACTCATGAATGGTTCTGCAATAATAAAGACATTCTGAACTAAACATTTTCTCCAAAGTGAGCTGCAAGTCGTCTAATGGATGCGACGATAAGTGTAAAATCCTGGACAACTCCCCTGACACCTTCCCGTAGATCTGAATCCAGATACTGCTTTCTGAAGTACTGCACTTTCATGGTAGAAAAAAAGACACCTGCTCCTATGGCAACAGAAAATCAGTTAAATGAAGACAAACAGTAGGCCTCTGAACCTCCACCTACGCGTGCACTAAAAAACACAACCTCCTTTCACAAATCCATCAACGTGGTAACTTTGTAGACTCACTGAATGCTAATGGCTCATAGCATGCACCGCTTAAATAGGTCACGACTGGGAATAATTGTATTAACTGCTGTAAACAGAAATAAACAGGGGAAAGTGAAGAACAGTAATGGCTTGTCATGATCTATTCCGAGGCTTTCTCGGAAAATGGCAGAGAAGTCTTAGGGGAGGGACTCAGTGTCACAATTTGGCTTTTTGTAAAAACTGCCATCTGCTTAAGAAAGCCAATTATGAACTGAGATACGGGAAAGCAAAAAAAAAAAAAAAAAAGTGTCTTTAAGACCAGAAGCTTAAACCTGATAAAATTCTTCAGAAAATTATCCTCAATGATGTTCTCTCATATTTGAATACATCAACCAATGTGTCCCTGAGCAAGACACTTAACCCCTAGTTGCTCCAGAGGCGTGCAACCTCAGACATATATAGCAATTGTAACTTTCGATAAAAAGCATCAGCTAAATGACATGTAATGTAATGTAATGAATAACAGATAATATCACTTTGAAGCTTTTATTCTTCTTTACCTTACATCTCTGAGCTATTATACAGAATGCATTAAACTGTGATTGAGTGCTCTCTAATTCAGAGTGGGAAATTAGGAGAATATGAACTGAAAGATTTAGTTATTTGGTGTGATCGGTCCAGTCCACTGTCTCTCTGTTTTTCTGGATTTTTCCTACAATGTTTAAATGTTCTGTCTGGTCGTGAGACACAATGCCAAGAACAAGCTGTTCCCTGAACGGCCCACAAATATGTGCAGTGGAGGTTTTTGCAGTGAAAACAGCAGGAAGTTGATCAATTCTTCAAAAGTTAACCCAGCTGGTCAGATGCATACAATTTAAAACACATTTGCAGACACACGCTTGAGCAATATCCTCACGTCCTTCGTGTTCTTCCCTAGTATCAGATGAATTCCTAGTAGCAGTTGATTCTTATTTCCTGGTTTCATCACAAACAAATCTATTTGCCCTTCTATCTTGGGAGCTACATTTACTCGACAGCACATTCATAACGTTTGCTGGTCAAGCTGCTCTACTCTCTCTGGCTGGCGAGAGTAAGATATTCTTTAAATGTTTAAACAGATGGCTCCCAAGAAGTCTGGAGGTAAAAATAAAAACATGTGCGTGAGGCTTGAGAGCTCAGAATGCCATCTATTCTTCATCCTTTATCTCCTCTGGGATCTCGGCCTGGGGGCTGAGGGTTTTGGAAGTGCATGCACACTTGGCCAAAAACAACAGCCAAATGGTGATATATAATTTTAAGGTTGCCTACAGTACGAAAGCATTCCACTGTGAACAGTGTTGTAGATGCAAATCATGACATAAAAACCTAAATAGCATTCGGAATGGGTAGCAATGTCTCCCATTTCCATAACGGAAACTGTAAATATTGTTCATTCTCTACTGAAAGTGAGATTGCAGTAGCATTCACTGACATCCAGTTGTGCTTAACCTTTTAATGTTTTTTTTTTTATTTAATTTTTTTATTTCTTTGCTCCTTTGGACACTAACAACACAAAAGTGACAGACAGCCATTGGCACAGAGCCATGTCACCAGCATGGTATCAAAAAGTCAGTATGCAGTGTAATTTGTGTATTGCATGTGTGGTGGTGAAACAGCTTGGTTGGGCAATAGATCCTCGTCTTGTGGTAGTCGACAAATTGTTGCTGACAAGTATTTCCTGTATACTTTTGAATGGGCAGAGGGAAGTTTCACTGTCCACAACTGTTATTGTGCTATTGTGTATTCCAGTGGTTCTTAAACTTTTACTGTAGGTACAAATATTGTCTAGGGATGGTTATCCCAGTCTGTTTTAACTGCCAGTATACTTTGTCATCAGCACTTTCCATATGTACAACTGAGTGCAAAAGTCTGAAAATGTGCGTCTTCATCCCCATATTTAAACAATATCACGTCTGTCGTGACGGCTATGGCTCTCTTTGATTTCAGATGTGGTCAGACTTCTTATGAACTAGTTTGGTTCAGCACAGCAGACCCTTAAGCCAAAACTATACTGTCTGAGTCCACAAATGTGTGAGGGTTCGTTAGCATCCCATTGACTGCCATTCATTCTGACATCACTTTGACAGAGAATAACTTTACATCTGAAGCGTTTAAAGACTCTATTTGTCCGTTGTTTATTTCTAAAGAAACACGACAATGTATAAAAGGCTCCATTACCTTGTAGCTCACGTTATGGCTCCGTAGCAGACGTTTTTATAAAAATAGGCTAACGATTGGGTCATAACCACGAGACTTACTGTCTCATAGAATTACCCTATAGTGCAGGAGAAGCTCTCAGGCAGTTTGGACTTCCATTAGCTGTTTAAGTGTAATTACTAATGTTAACTATCATGTTAGTGATCAGTAATTAGCCTGTGCCTATGTTATCTCCTTACATATACCTACGCTCTCCGTCTCTGCTAGATTGGGAATGATTGAGATTTCTCTTGGCACAGCTACCAGAAGACTTCCAACTTTCAGACAGGTTGCTCACGTCACATCTACGTCTTCAAGCTCAGTTGGAGGCTGCTCAGTAACGCTCAGCCATCACCGGAAAAGAGCTTCTAATATCCTTCACTGGTCTCCGTCCAGAGACACGGGATCTGTTGGTCCATTCTTATATACAGTCTATGACTGCAATAGGCTCTGTGTGGACATCCGCAACCGCTAATTTGTTGTAACAGCGCAGACGTTAGCTTGATTTATGGTTCTGTGCTGAATCTACATCGTAGGTCACGTAGATACGTACCCTACGCTGTACCCTGCCCGTGTACCTCCCCAAAAATGTAACTACACGTCGCGGCGATGCAGACTGCAACAACTGTGATTGGTCAGCTTGGCTGGGCTTGGTAAGGCAAGGCAAGGCAAGGTAGCTTTATTTGTATAACACATTTCAGCAACAGGGCAATTCAAAGTGCTTTACATGAAAACAGATTTAAAAAAAATAAAAAAACATATTTAAAAGTTACAGTGCAGTATAAGAAATTAAACATTGAAGAGCAGTTAAATATATAAAAGCAGATAAAATAGGAATTTGTCTTTATATGCTTATATAGATTGTCATACAGTGTCAACAATGCAACTTCAGTATAAGAAATAAACAGTTATTTAAAGAAAGGCAACATCAAAAAGATAGGTCTTCAGCCTTGATTTAAAAGAACTAAGAGTTGCAGCAGAACTGCAGTTTTCTGGGAGTTTGTTCCAGATATGTGGAGCATAAAAACTAAATGCTGCTTCCCCCTGTTTAGTTCTGACTCTGGGGACAACAAGCAGACCTGTCCCAGACGACCTGAGAGGTCTGGGTGGTTCATAGTGTAGTAGCAGATCAGAAATGTATTTTGGCCCTAGACCGTTTAGTGATTTATAAACCAGCAAAAGTATTTTGAAATCAATTCTTTGAGACACTGGAAGCCAGTGTAGAGACTTCAGAACTGGAGTGATGTGATCCACTTTCTTGGTCTTAGTGAGGACTCGAGCAGCATCGTTCTGAATCAGCTGCAGCTGTCTGATTGATCTGTCTGAGTGAGACTTGTAAAGACACCGTTACAGTAGTCAAGTCTACTGAAGATAAAAGCATGGACAAGTTTTTCCAAATCCTGCTGAGACATAAGTCCTTTAACCCTTGATATATTTTTAAGGTAGTAATAGGCTGACTTTGTAATTGTCTTAATGTGGCTGTTAAAATTCAGGTCTGAGTCCATGACTACACCAAGGTTTCTGGCTTTGTCTGTTGTTTTTAACATTATTGTTTGAAGCTGAGTGCTGACTTTTAACCGTTCCTCTTTTGCTCCAAAAACAACCACCTCAGTTTTTTCATCATTTAATTTAAGAAAGTTCAGGCACATCCAGTCATTAATTTGTTCAGTGCACTTAGTCAGTTGTTGTATTGGACTATAGTCCCCTGGCGATAAGGTTATATAAATTTGTGTGTCATCTGCATAACTATGGTAACTTATTTTATTGTTTTCCATAATTTGAGCCAGTGGAAGCATGTTCATTGCAGGCCTTGGTGGATAAAAGTTCAGATGCTACTGGTACTGGAGGGTTTGTTAACCTATCTACAGTAGCAAACAAAGCAAGGGAATTATTATTTTGTTTTTGGTAATAATGTCCGAGAAGAAGGGCCGCCTTGCATTACTCAATTCCAAATGCGAAGTCTCTCTTTATAGGTGATGTAGTGGACCTGGAGATTAGTTTTTCGCCACCTGTGTTCTGCTTTTCGACACTCTCTTTTCAATCTCTTTTTTCTGTTCTTACCAGTATGGCATTTCACCATGGGGATCTTTTCTTATCAGAGACTGTTTTTACCTTAATGGGAGCAATGGCATCAATAACATTAGCCTTGCATTTCTCTCTGTGAACATAAAAAATCAAGGAGAGGGTTCCCTTTTCCTGCTACAGCTTTCTGACCGTGGTCAGACAGCACAGGGGAGACACTTTGTTTCTCCATTGCCACCGGAGTCGGAACTCGCTCCAAAGCTAATCCCTGTCTCACTCGCTCTACCACACACTCCCCATGCATACACACACCCATCGGCTCTGCTATTCTCTTAAAGCGATATGCTAGAATGATGCAGACACACCAGCATCACAACGGCGTAGGCCACTTATGTAAGCTACACAACCATAAATCAGCCTTTATCCAGAAATGTCCACGCAGCCACTCCGTGTAGCAATCTGCTGCGCATGTGTGGAACTTGTCATCGAAGTGGATGGTATAAACAAACTACTATGTGTCCGTGGTGTCTGCAGCTGTCCGTATACCAGCAGTTTGGGAGAATAATCTAGCCTTTAGCATGTTGACATTTAGCTCAAAGAACCACTTTGCCTCAGTACTGTGGTATCTGAACAGGTCATGACTTTGTATACATTTGTACTGAGGATTTTCTTGTGGGGGATTCCTTTGACCCTTGCCCTACTTTTACTGAGACATCTGGAGACTGTTAACATGAGCAGAAGAGCCCTCTTGGACAGAAGAGTCCTTATTTGGAGATGAGCCAAAAAAGAAGGTATCATTGGTCAGTTCTGACCCAATCACGTTAGTGCAATGCACAGTATGTATACCATGTGTTAACTGCAGAACTTCAGAGCGACATATTGGAAGAATTGGGTTGGTCGTTCTCCAAACTCTCTGCAGGAGTTTGTTAAAGGGATGCTGAAAACTTGATGTAATAAACCTTTTTTATAATCAAAGATCAGTGTCAGCAGAATTCCTCTTCATACAGCATCACAGCATTACTATTAAAAGTCACCACAAATATGGCGACGAGGATGTGCGACGTGTTGCAGGCTTGTTGTCTCATCGTCTCATCATGGAGCACTGTCGGACTGACTCCCGCTTCATTGACCGCTTTCTGAGGTGAGCTTTTTCACAACTTTGAGCGCTGGTCAGTTCGTGTGTGTGTCTCTGTGTGTGCGTTGTGGGGTTGCACCGTGTCGAACCTGTGTGTGCTGTGCTGTGATTGCCGTATGGTGGAGGTTCTGTTCTAAATTTGTTTGCGTTGTAATCACCGCAAACAGGGGGGAGTATGAGCATAGTAAGGGAAGACAGAGAAAGAAGAGGAAATAAGAGGAAATAAAATAAATAAAAACAATAAAAGGGAAATAAAGCAAAGGCTTAATATAAAGCGAAGGCTTAAACTAAAGCAAAGGCTTAATATAAAGCGAAGGCTTAATATAAAGCGATGGCTTAAGGAAGATAAAGGAAGAAGAGGATAAGAGGAAAAAGAAAAACTGATTATTTAGGACGCCGCTTATGAGGAATAACACCCTCAAAGAAACTGACAACTTGAGGCCATGGTGAGGACGTTGGTGTGTCAGATGGGCCTTCTAGATGGGCCGATTAAATCCTGGAAATTCATTAGGTGCGATTTTGAGGTCCACATTGGAGCTAGGAAGTTCCAGGACACTAGGTGCGCTTTCGAGGACACGTTAGGAGCTAGGAAGTTCCAGGACGCGTTAGGAGCTAGGAAGTTCCAGGACATTGAGAGTTTGTAGAATAAAAAATTCATTGTAGGCTCACACTCGAATCATGGTTGACGAATTATGTTCGAAGCAGCCTTTCATTGATATCTACTACTGAGGTAAGGGAAAGCGAGCACAAGAAATGATACAGGATAGAAGGAAAAGGAGCGGTGGAGAAGCGGGCCTTTAGGGAAAATAGTATGAATGAAGGATCCAGAGAGAGTGTGTGCGTGGAGAGTGGTGTTTCTGCTGTGTGTGGCTGTGCATGCGTGATTTGTCATAAGGATATCCTATGTTAGATATATAGATATGTTTTGGTTGAGAACAGGAGTCTTAGTTATCTGTGAGGAAAGGTATTCTGTTCATTATGGCTAAAACTATGAGTCTCTGTTTGAAGAGAACGTTTTCAAAAGTGTTAAACTGATATAAGCCTCTTAGGAAGGACTTTGTTTAAAAAGGTATGAGTCTTCTTTAGAGGAGAACGTTTTCAAAAATTGCTAACAACCTATGAGCTTCCTTTGGATGACGTGAGAATAGATTAGGCTATAGTAAGAATAAGAAGTTTCAAAACTAGGTTTTGTGTTGCATGTTTTGTGTGAGTTTGTGCGTCTTGTCTCGTGCTGCTGTTTTACTGAGTTGTGGGTGCGATCTGCGATCTGCGCATGTCCAAGAATTCTAGGAATTCAAGTTTTCACAGAAAGTTTTAGCCACTCCCTGTCTGCACTGGGGTGCTGCAGCCTGTAGATCTGTGCTGTGAAGATGAGAAAGGGGGAGACTTGTCTTGCAGAGGTGCAGCTTGAGATGAGTGTGAGGTGCTGTAATTGCTTTGAGCTGCAGCTCCACACAGGAGTTTAGGTTTTTTTTTACGCCTCTGTCTGCACTGGGCTGTTAGGTGCAGAGGCAGAGAAGATTAGAAGGAGAAGGTGGAGTCTTTGAGTGTAGCCCAGAAAATCTTTGGTTACAGTTGTTTGACTATGTAACTATTGGACTGAAATTCATTACATTTATAAATGAGTTATGTTGACCGATAAAAAAGAAAATGTTATTATCTTGAAAGTAAATACAGGTATGTTTAAAAAGATAGGGAAAATATATTGTAATTACTCAAATAGTCAACAACTGTATTTTCAAAAAAAGATGTGGTTAATTTTAGTTGATGATATAAATAATTAATCAATATGCAAGGTTGAATGAGTTTGTATGAAGCAAATATGTTCAACAAGACGTTGAATCTTTAATCTTTCATTTATATCTGTACATGAGTACTAAAGAGGTAGTTGGAACTGAGTTTGTCAGTTCCTGAGGAGAATTGGTGTAGTTGCCGAAACCATTAAAGTAAAAGAAAAAGATAAAAGAAGAATAAAATAAAGACAAGAAAAAAAAAAAGAAAGGGATTAATAGCTGGCATAAGTGATTTGCTGGAACCCATATCAGTGATTGATCACCCTGGATTAAGAAAAGTCCAGCCTCTGTACCTCTATTGAAAGTAAGAGATGAGAGGACTGATGGATGGGCTTCAGGATTGTCACCTCTGCCATTCTAAAATGTTGGACCACTTGTTTTGAGTGGCGAGGCATCTAAAATGATTTTACTTTGAATAAACTAAATTCAAAATTTGATAATTTTATAAGGTTTTTGACTTTGCTAAGGTTGTCCACTGTCACATGTGGTCACGGTATTGTGCCAAGGAAATGAGTGACATTTGTGAAGGTGGAAAACAGAACGAATGAATCTGATTCCTGTGAAAAAACAGTGAGTTAATTCAATCCTAATGAAACATTAGACTGAGTTAATTCATATACTTTGTATATTAAATGGGTAACAACTGTTACAAAAGATAGTCAGGAAAGTTTAGAGAAGATGATGGTAAGTGTATGCTGTAGAAAGTGGAGAAGAAATACACATTGCGCTCAAGAAAAGGAAAAGCAAGTGGGAAGATGCTTCCAGTGATTATTCAAGGACAGAATTTGGAGTATAAACCTTTACAGAACGCAGAGATGTCAGATATTCTTGATAAGTTGCCTACTCTTCAAGAGGGAGCACATCCTTGGATTGCAAAGTTGGAAGAAATGTCAACAGGGACACAGTATGCCATCGGAGATATTAAGAGACTTTTGACTAATCTCATTGGGATTCCGGCTATGGAAGAAATTCTACAGAAAGCTGGACTTAATCGATGTATGGGGACTTCTGTGTATGATCCGGAGTTGTTGGCTGCAAGTAGAGGTCGACTGTGGAGAGCGCTGAGAGATGAGTTTCCGTCAAATGTGGATCCAAACAACATTTTGATTGAACCACTGGGACAAGAAGAAAACCCGAGAGCCTATGTGTCGAGAGTTTATCAGGTGTGGAGGAATGTTACAGGAAATGATCCAGATGCAAGTCAACTGGAAAAGTCAGTTTTGCGAACCAAGTTACAGAAGGGACTGCCCCTACCAGTAAGGAGTAAACTGGCAGAAGTGATTGGACTTGGAACCATGGAAAAAACTGTCTATACAAATCATATAGTCCATCAAGTGGAGCTATATAGAAATGAGCAGAAAGAACAAGACCAAGAAACTCCAGAAAACTCAATCAAATACAACTGGTGGAGAATAAGAAGAAGGAGAAAAAGCAGGCTTTGCCTATGCAAAATCAGTGTTCACCAAATCAACAACGTCCACTAGTGATTCCAGTTGTTTTATATACACAGCCAGTTTTTGGACAGATACATAATTGGAGAGCAAGAGGACGAGGACGTTTAGGCAGAGGAAGAGGAGGAAGATGTAATCCATACTTTATGCAATCTCCACAAGCGTGTTTTAATTGTGGACAGGATGGACACTTTGCCCGTGATTGCAATAGACCAGGAGGAAACTCCAGAGGAAACTACAGAGGAGGATACAGGTGCCAAAGGTCATCTGGAGGACTGGTGAACCCTTATAGGAGCCTGGAGCCAGGATTCTAGAGATGCCCAGAAGACCTGAAAGGGGGGTGTCATCAGGGCTGTAAAGAGATCTAACAATTGAGCACAAGTTGGTACAGATCTCCATAGAAGAGCGTTGATGTCAGCAGACCAGAGAAGGAGGGAGTGAGAGAGACTGGATTTGCTCTGACGCATCGACGCATCGACGCATTGACGCATTGACACATGAAAAGGAGGTAATGTACCGACAAACACACATTTTGAAAAAACACATACTCTAAACAAGTAATTATTTCTACTTTTAAAATAGAGTTACTCCTATGTGAATACACCTATATGAAGGGTTGAGACATGCATCTAAATTAAGCAACTTGGTATGAAAACCTTACATTTTGTCAGTACCTGGTGATATACATTCTGTTAAATCTGTAATGACTTTCCTGTGACAGCTTCTAACAAGACTAGTGACAAATATGTTACTTCAGCTGGTGTGTCAGGAAATGTTAAAGGAACATTTCACTGCTTTATTTTTGTGCTCTAATGACTTTGACTCTAATGACAACTTTTGAACAGGCTTCTATTATTTGAGTGCTGCCTAGATCATTTATTGGGAAGTGATCTCATGTACAAATTTGAATTGGATTGATGTAAAGTTGTTACAAACAGCAGATTGAGAGTGCTGTTCTCAGAATTTTGTTTAAAAAAAAAGCTTAGAACAATTGTGTGACTATTAGTAAAAATAGCCTGATATTAACATCAGTAAACTGTTCTTGGATGTAGTTTTTAAGCACACTTTTATCTTTAACAACAAAGAAAAGCAAGGTGTATTACAAGTGCCATTATGACCATATGGAGTGCATTAAAAAGTGGTGATGGTAATGGGGAAAAACAACAACAAAAAAATAAGAAAAGCTGTAATCAGAGATATATTTTAGTCAAATGCAAAGTTTTTTGCATTGGTTAATTTGTTGTTTACAGTGTACTAGTCATCTGTTCGTGTCATTCTCTAAGTACAGATTCGCGAACGAAAATCAGTTATTATAGCCCAATGATGGATCAGCATCTTTTGTCATTTATATAGAGATTTAGAAAATTTGATTTGAATTTCACTATTCTGCATAAGTTGCAGTGGTGTTATTGAAGTCTGTAAATGTTAAAGGGTAAAATAATTTACAAAGACTCTAGAGTGAAGCTGTGCAAATCATTGAATCTTGATAGTGATTACAATTTTGGTTTATTAATTACAGGAACAACTTAATGGAGAGGAACGATTGTTTTGCACAATTACATTTGCAAGTAGACTTGGATTGTCTTGTGTTCAGAATGAAAATGTAAAAGATGTTAAATGTGAAGAGTTTAGGATAATTTTCACAGTTCAAGATGTTTACACTTATGTGTTGAGATGTTATTTTAAGTGTCAGTTTAAAGGAAGTAGAAGTCACAGTTGTAAAGAACATTCTAAGCTGTTTATGATATTTTAACTGATGGTTCTTGTTAAAAGTAAGAAATTTGAGAATACTATGATCTCATCTACTGAAGAACCTTTAAGTGTGAGGATTACCAAGGATTCATTCATTAAGACTCAGATGAATAGCATGACAATTGACTATGATACTTTTGATAATAGTTGGACATAAACTGAGAAGACTGAAGATTAAAGGTGATTGCAGTCTTTATGTGTATAATTCCCAGCAGGAGGACCAAGGGGAATATGTGTGTACTTATTCAGAGCCGGAGTTTAAAATTGTTCCGTTTCAAAATCATTGGATAGCAGGTCATGTGACTCGTAAAGTGACGCTTATGAGGAAAGATTTAGAGCATGATGAAGTTCCTACAGTCACAAAGGAGTTCAGGAATAATATACTACAGTAATCACTTCGAGAGTAACTAATACACAGAGGACATTTGTCACTTTGCCCTCAGAAACAATTGAGAGTGTCAATACATCGACTGAAGTAGCGACACCGAGTACGACTTTTCCTCTTTACCTGTTGTTGGGCTGTTTAGTGTCTTCTTATTAATCAAAGGGGGGAAATGAATGTGATTTATGTTATACAATTTTTGATATTTGATTCATATTTTTCTTGATTCATATTTTTATTTTTAAGTGATGTTTTAATTTTCATGTGTAGTTTTGAAAAAAGATACTGGTCAGTGTTTTCTTTTCTTCCAGAACATATGGGGGAATGTGAAGAAGGGGTTCAGATACAAATATGGACCAAACATGGACAATATGAATGGACTGAGAACTCTGAACTAGGACGGTGTGGAAGTGTTCAGATTTCATCACACCAATACTGCATTGATAATCAACACTGCTGAGAAGCTGCGGTGTAGTGGACTACATTCCTGTGTTTGTCTGATATATATACATGTTTGCATGACATACTTTGTATCATATTCTTGCATTAATTGTTTGAAGAATGATGTTTTCTGTCATGGAGTGAATATATGGGGACCTCAGATGTTTTTTCTTTTTTTTGACGGTTAGGGAAATGGTGTCTAGGCAGGGCGAAGAAAGTCCTTTTTCAGCTCCGAAGGGTTGACCTGCCTGAATTTGGACATTTTTGATTTTATTTCACTTTCTGAGGTTTTCACATGTATTTGCTCAAACCATAGCTCTACAATAAATTGATAAAGATTTATTTTCTAATTGATCTGGAGTACTGAGGTGGTCGCCTAGGGCGGAGGGGCCGTGAGAGAATTTTCCTATCGTGACTGATTGATGGTAATTTTGAAAGAAAGCTGATAGATGGGTTTTTCGCTCTCACACTCCATAAATTGAATCCTGATATACTGTATATCTATTTGTGTATACCCCAAAAGGTTATGCTATAAGGAACCTGATGTAATGAGAGGTGCTAATTTGTGGTAATCCTATTCTTTTAGTTTCCGAGACTTTATTAAGTCTCGAAGGGGGGAAATGTGGTATCTGAACAGGTCATGACTTTGTATACATTTGTACTGAGGATTTTCTTGTGGGGGATTCCTTTGACCCTTGCCCTACTTTTACTGAGACATCTGGAGACTGTTAACATGAGCATAAGAGCCCTTTTGGACAGAAGAGTCCTTATTTGGAGATGAGCCAAAAAAGAAGGTATCATTGGTCAGTTCTGACCCAATCACGTTAGTGCAATGCACAGTATGTATACCATGTGTTAACTGCAGAACTTCAGAGCGACATATTGGAAGAATTGGGTTGGTCGTTCTCCAAACTCTCTGCAGGAGTTTGTTAAAGGGATGCTGAAAACTTGATGTAATAAACCTTTTTTATAATCAAAGATCAGTGTCAGCAGAATTCCTCTTCATACAGCATCACAGCATTACTATTAAAAGTCACCACAGTACAACCTCACAGAGCCGCTAGCGTGGCTATCAACTCTCAACAAAAATGGTTTCAAATTAACTAAAATTAAACACTAAACCAAATAATTATAATAATTAAAAACTTCACCATAAACAGGCCACATACCTCTAACTTCCTAGAAAGAACCTACCTGAAAACCTAATGTTTGATAAAGGGTTAGGAGGTCTAATTCTGCAGGAAGACTACAGCACTGCAGGCTTGTGGACACATTACTAACTGTGCTCAAGGACCTGACGTCTCTCTTCCTCATATCCTAAATCGTCAGGCTGCCCAATCTCTGCCTTGGAGAAAAACATTTGACAGAAACAAAACACAGATCCCTCCCGTTTTTCAACGTATGCCTGGGAAACATGCGGGATGAAGACACAGTGTGAAGGGTGACATGTATAAAACATGAGTAGATTGGGAGAGCGAGGCGAGCACTGAGCACTGCTTCGGAGAACAGACTAAATTTAAAACGTAGCCTATGTCTGATTTTTGACCCCCTAACCTTTTCACCTGATGATTTTGAGCTGCTACTGGGTATTTCAAACAATTTAAAAGAGATGTCAGTTGGATTGTACGCTGCTCATCCTGATTTTTCCTTTATTCTTTCTCCTTAAATAAGTACACTGACTCATACAATTACTATATGCAAGACAAAAGGGAGTACCCTCCATTTACACAGCCGAGCCACTCAATTTACAGCGAGTACTTCTTGTTATCAGATAGACAAGATCTTGTTCTGTGGATACAATGGGAAAGTGTTTAAAAAAAAAAGGTAGATGCAGTGTGAAATAACACGGGAATAATGTGGAATCCTTGTTGGGATGGACTTTTCCCATTATCTGTTTCTGTGAGCAGGAACAGAACATTATCGCATTGTTGGAATCCCACGTCAAGTCTTTGCCACTCAAAGCATGAGATAAGAGAGCTGACAGCTACATAGGAAAACACATTACTATTTCAGTTGGCGTTGCTGCTTCCGTGCTGCTCTGCATCCATTTTGAGTCATCCCTTACCCCCCCCCCCCCCTTCTTAATTGATAATGATTTCTTCAAATAGGAGCCGGCATCGCTCACACTTTCCCTCGGAAGGTGTCACATTCCAAGATGTAAATCCAAGGTTAATCCACAAATTAGGTTTCTGCTGGCAGTGTGCGTGGATACTGTGAGAATGTTGATTGCACGAGAGTGTGCTGTTGCTACTATGCAAAAGTGAACCACAAACTCAAAATGACTTTGATCATGTAGTTCAGAATCATTTACCAGCGGGATGGAGAGCATGCGAAACACGCATGGCCAGTGAGGGATGAGGAGGCTAATGCTAAAAACACGAAAAGCATGGTTATCCTCAAAAGGCCTTATTAAAATTTAAGAAGAGGTGGGGGAGGGGAGGGCATCTACACAGATCTGAAGAAAGTATGCTATAGAGCCTGCTGAATGTGGAATATATTCTTCAAAATGTCATTAAAACAATTGTTACATGTGGGCTGGATGTCTAAACGCCTAGACCAGTAAATCACCAATATCCCATATCCTTAAATTTTATTGAATTAAAATTCTCTGTCTGAAGGCATACACTCTTGTTTCCTGGCTCCAACCTTTGCAAATCCAATATTTTAGATTATTATTATAGCATTACAGCATTACTATTATATACATTGTGTATTTAAAGGTATAATATGTAATATTTCTGCATTAAAATGTAAAAAAAAGACTCTACAGTACCTATATACATTTTTAGTTGTGTACTTAAATTATCCCAAATGTTTCCGACAATGTTCAAATCCCGAGAAATCTTGAACTTCCGTCAAAACCACATGGTCAAAACACGATAAACAACAGATGATACGTTCGAGAGTAATTGTAAATCATACAATGTCAACAAATTTTACTCTAATAGTAACAGTAATACATCATGTTTACATCAGTTTTCATTAATTACATGCCATTTTGCAACACAGTAATACACTAGAGATGAATATATTGATATTATATTTCAATATTGATCCAGCTTAGTACAATGTGTTAGATTGACAAGTGCTCATGCTAATGTTTGGCTAAACTGTATGCTAACATTCAAAACGCACATTTTTAATATGATTGTTTTGACCACATTGAACAGTATTGGGCTACCCCACGATTAAATTTGCCACATTAGCGTAGTGGTAGTTGAATAATCTAATGCTAAGTTAATGCTAGCGCGCCCCAGTCTACTGGGGGACTGCCCATTTCTCCGACACTCCATTATTCTGACCTCTCAATAACCCGAAAAATTCCCTTTGGTCCTACAAATCCCACTATGGCCACGCCAAGACCCGCCCTACGAAGCAGTTCCATTGGTTAGGGTTAGGCATTTGACCTCGAGTGGTTAAGGTTAGGATAGCCGATTGGTCAGGGGACCTGAACAAATGGGGTTACGTTACCTTGCGTAAGCATGGACGCCTGGCCAATAAATGCTATTGAAGGACGGGTCTTGGCATGGCCATAGTGGGATTCGTAATATTGCTGGTGGACGTAGGACTATGTGAGCTGCAGGACCAAAGGGAATTTTTCGGGTTATTGAGAGGTCGGAACAATGGAGCGTCGGAGAAACGACATGGCACCGTCTACTGTAGCTAGTCACTACCTTTGTCTGCTTGCCATTTGGTGCTGGTCAGGTATCATACAGTTTGTTTTATCAGAGCTTTTTCACTAAAACAGAAACTGTCAGTGGCGAGGAATAAGGCCGGTGAGAGCGGTGAGACAGAACAGAACCAGTAAAACCAAAACAAAGAGCTAAAAGACTAAAACGCTCTGTGGAGTTAAGGGGAACTGCAGATTTGGGTGGTAGTTCTCTCTGGGTTTTTACCTGCAATAGGTTATATGCAGTTATTTGATCCATTGCTAATATAAAAAAAATATTTGTGCAGCTTTAAAGGAATACACATTTTGGAATACATATTGGTGATTCCAAAGGGCCCACTTTCTTTTTCTTGGCAGTGTAGCTTTACTAATATGTGAGAGATGTCTTTTATTCAAACAACAGTTGGAGACTCATCAGCTGGCGACATCATCTTCACTGTAATTACCTTGAATAAGGACAGTCAAGTACGACAGGTTGCTAGGAGACTGTTGCAGAAAGAGCCTAAGGAAGGCATTAATGCTGACCTTTAGCAGAGGACAAGGTAAGAAAATGAAAATAGCGTATGATGTTGTTTATACCATGATTCAGCGATTTAAAGTAGCAACATTATAGACATTGGTCATTTATTCTTCAGTGAAGCAAAATTCATTAAAGGACCCAAATGCAGGGAGAGGCAGGCAGGTAGGAGAAGGGTTGAACGCGAAGATTTATTTTAACAAACACAGGATCAAACCAACGGAGTCCTGAGGCTTCAGCAGGCACAAAACAAATCCAGAAAAACTGACACGTGGCACATGAACACACTCAAAATGGCAAGGCACGAACACAAACTGACGGGAAAAGCACAAGGACGCAAAACAATCTGACAACAGACAAACAAAACACAGGGGCTAAATAAACTAGGTAACGAGAAGACACAAGACAGGTGACACCAGGGCTGGGGAACAGGTGGAGCACATCAGACAATCACACAGGCGGGAAAACAAAGGAAGTAAAACTAGGCATGACAAGACAGAAAACAGACTATCAAAATAAAACAGGAAACAGAACATGACCAGGGAAATGCACAACAGGGAACAGAAAAATACACAACACAATATACACAGACCACAATACACAGCACAGGATAAATTTACAAGACAGGGAACAGAAAAATACAGAATAAATATACAAAAACAGGAAACATACAGAAATCTACGCAAAGGCAACAGAAATAGAACAAAATGCAAAGCAAAATACCGAAACCATAACAACTGCAGATGCTTGAATCACTGTTTCCATGACTCATGGTGTAAACAACACTTCACACTGTGGTTCTAATACACAAAGTGCATTGTCTTTCAGTTAATGATGCTAAAAGCTTGATTCAAGTTCTCTAAATTCTGGTAGGAATTCTGCAGACCACATACAGAAAACAGCATCCGATTTAAAAACAGCCGCAGAGTTTCCATCAACAACCTCCAGTCTTGTGTGTGGGCCCTTTAGCTTTAACTGTGTGCACATGTGATGAGATACACAGTGTGAAGATCTGGTCACATACCGTACAAGAGTGTATTCAAATCAGGGCATTTATCTGTCTCAGTGTCACATGGTGATGTGAGAGCCAGCGCCACAGGCTTGCCTGGTGGAAGCGATGCATTCAGGCGAGAAGAAGGGAATAAACTTTTCTCCATGGATTGATGATGAACGAGATTTACTTTTTAAGACATAAGCTTTGCAACTGTAAGGGTGTCAGTTTGCTACTCTGCTGACAAGTGGTCTGAATATTTCACATGGCCTTTATTCAGGTGATTGATGTTGGGCAAAGATGTTAAATACACACAGAAACTATAGGCTAGGATAAGGATTTCAAAACCAAAATGGAGTTTGGGTGTCTTTCTCCCAACCAAACAATTTGAGTTTCAGTTACTTTGTTTCCTGCATTTTGGTGACTTTTAGATATTAAAAATAACAAAATATTTAGTACACTACAACAGCATTTACATTTACGTTAAATCATTTGGTGTAGTTTTTGGTCCATGCCCCAGAGTATCAGGAGGGAGTCCAGGCTGTAGGCTTGGCCCGCGCCAGGGACCCACAGCCAGCCGTCCTCCCTGGTCCACACCCCCCTGTGTCCTGAATGCCAAAGAGAGGAGGAAAGGGAGGCTCTAATTTCACTAAATTATCACACAAAAAAAAAGATTTCTGCAATGCCAACCCAGCTGAGAAAAGTATCCATGTTTAAGCTGGACCAGAGAACATTTCTGACATAGTTCCAAAGTGTTGTGAAAGGGACAGCAAGAACATTAAGATATTAATGAAGCGTTCAAATTATCGCTAAAAATGTTGTGATTGGCCAAAATAAATACAATATAATAGTAGATAGAACAGGGAATAGGTGGATACCTTAATTGTAAATCAACAATTATTACAATTACTATTATCTCAATTACTTCATGATTACAAATAATTTACTATAAAATAATAATGAACATATTACTTTTTAAGAATCAATAATTAAGGTATTCATTTTGGTGTTCATTATGTTGCACGCAATTTTGCTAAGCACTGAACTAAGTATGAAGTCATCTTATTACCTCATAGTCACATGAGTTTATAATGTGTCATACATGAATTCCTTTATCAATCCATGCATTGTCACAGTCATGCATTTATTAAATACGGATTGCATACATTTTTGTAATAAACAATTCATGGACTACATAATCAGGCTTTCAAATGCGAGCAAGTTCATTTACAACTGACAATGCCACTTGGTTAGAGCAACCACAACATGATGTTTTCAGTTTCTGAGAGAACAATGAATTTGCCTATCAAAGATACAAGAGTCCAACTGGCCGTTCTCTGAGCTGTGATGCATTCACAGCTATTACACACGGCCTTGGAGACATAATCAATAATGTTGATTATAACATAAAACACAGAGGAACAAGGAAAGAAAGAAACGTCCCATACCATACAAATCTCAAAGAAACAAAGACACTATTCATATATATTTTTTTAAATAACAAGATAAAAGCCTCTTTGCTTGATTACTTTGTTTGATATTTGTTTGTTCAGAAAGACTCAAATATCACATATCTATACAGAGGTACCAAAACATTGAACGAACAAGCATGCTGTGTCTGTCATTGATTAAGTCCGTTACTTGGTTGTTACTGCTAATTTAGTGCACATTTTTCTGCAGCTCTAGCACAGAAAAAATCACTCCACAAAAAAGGAAAAGGTGTAAAATTGGAATTAGGAGCTGTTTTCCGTGGCAGTAGCAGTGTTGACAGTTTTTCACTTAATCCACTATGTGAAGTGAATGGACTCGGTCATGATAGTACACACAACCTGTGACATTCAGCTGTTTATACACAAGTGTTGGAGTGGTAATCCACAAAATCCCCCCCAAATCCCCTTAATCACAGCTGGCTGATTCTGAACAAAAACACTGTTAGTCTGAATGGCTCACTCAGGAGCGTTTGATAAAGAGAGGAGGAAGGAGAGACCTCAGCCTGAGAGGCGATGCAGGACGATGCCTAGAGCAGGTTAATGGGACGGCTTAACACTGTTTACTGTAACTGTCATGCAGAGCTGAATCATCAATGTACAGTAGCACTACAGATGTATGTAGAAGGAGAAGCAAATGATCATGTTGCCAGACCTATCTCCACAGTGCTGTGGAGTAAGGTCTACACCACATTCTAGGATAGGAGAAAAAAACCTATATCCTATTCTAGGGTAGGAGAAGGATTGTTTGCATTTCATTAAACCAAAGGTCTTGGGCAGTGCTAAGCTCCGGATGCAGCGATGGTGGCTCTGCAAAAACTTGTTTTTGTGGAACATTTGCACCCTGCAAAAGAAAACACATACAATATTAAATGATGTGAACTGTTCACAAAATACAGTAACATGAGCTATTTAAATTAGCTGTTAAACATCATTAGCTCTTACCAGTGTATCGCTGTGTGTACTTTGTCGACAGCAATCCCACCAATCAGTCCCAAAATGTCCCAGTTAGAGAAAAAATGCCGTAAACATATTCTTTGTAAATCTTTACAGGCGACAAGGCCTTATTGCACGGTCAAAATTTTCTTCAAAACTTGCCATTTTCGGCGTGTATCTTGCCAGCTTGAAGTTTGTTGTTGTTTCTCGAAGCGAACGGAGATTGAGAACGGCAACACACAGAGAGCGGAAGGTGAGAGACGTCAGGCAATTATCCTGAAAATGTACTTCCAGGCTATGTGTATATGTGCATCCGGCCAAGCAAAAATGTAAAGACATAAAGCTCGTCACCAGACGATGCAACACATTGCGTCAGGCTGTTAACACAAGTTCAATAAAACCAGAGAAAGAAGGCATAGAGAAAAGCAGATAAGAGGTGAATAAATTAAGGCATCTGAAGTATCTTCTCCAGTAATTCAATCCAAAGAGGCGGAGTTGAATTAGTTTGGAGTGTCTGGGCAAAACAGTGTTGGGGGAGGGAGGGGCGACAAGTTTGATTTGAATAATTTATCACTGATGTTTCCACTACCTTTGTTCTAGGTCCAAAGAATCCAGGTTTTAAGTTTTAATAGCATTTGTGGCTGGACTTCTTATGTGTGATCAAATGATTCTCAGTCCTGGGATTTAAAAACAAACCAGAATTCTTAACTTCTTTTTTTCTAGCAATGTAAGTTATTGAGGCCGCATGGGTATAGCTCATTTCTCTCTACCCTTCACCCAACTGATATTAAACATACAGATGTGTCTCTGGTATTTAAATTACTGACTACGCACTCATCAAAGTTGCTCAATCATTCATTGATTTAAACATTTACTTTTATAAAAGTTCACATTATAAAGCCGAACTGGAAACAACAGATGGATCCAGTAAAACAGTGAATTACACTTGTTAATTCTTAATCTGTCTTGCTGATTCCTGTGTTGAATGCTGTGTGGTGAAAGGAGTGTGTCCAAGCAAGATATGCTAATCCACCCTAATGCCATCTTCTTGCGCAGTCTTCTTTGTATATATTATACTTTTAAACCCATTCAAATGAAACAAACACAGTGGCTGCAGAAGTTTATACTACAAAGATTAAAAAAGAGGTTTTTCTATAGTTACAGAAAAGAGACCTTGGCTTGGGAGCTGGCATTTGAGATAATTTTGGAAACTGATTTTATCTTGTTAAGTGTGATTATCACATGGGTGATATGTTAAAAGAGAAATTCAAAAGCAAAAATAAAGCTGAAGTGATAAAGCGATGTCACATTGCATCATCCTCTGGGGTTAACAGTTGAATCCTGTGATGTCTTGAGGTTCCAACACTATTTGAATTCTGTGCTTCTGACACACAGCCATTAAAAGCTCCGGAGCTGAAAGAAAGATTGCTAGATAGATATATGTGGGTGTCAGTGAAAGGGTTACTTCTTTGGCATTTTACCTGAATCAAAATTAAACCTTTTATTAATTATATGACCTCCTCTGAAGGACAAAGAAAAGGAAATGAAATAATTTTCAAAATTGGTGTAGTGTGAAGAGGCTGATAACCAAATCTGACATATAAATTCAGGTCTCATTGAGCAGAATGTTGTAACATCTACTGCCTATACTAGTGATTCCTAACCAGGGGTACTTCATGGAGTTGACTGGGGGGAGGTAAGTAGAAAAATTAAGAAGCTCAACTAATTGTAAAATATAGAAATTATGATTTTATTTAAAATATAAATCAACAATCTGTTTAGGAGGAAAATAACCATCCAAATAGCCTGACATTGCAAATGCAAATTAGTCTGAAACCGCTCTTCATTTGCAATTTGAAAGGGGCATTATCAATGGCCGTGGACCAAAATGCCTCTGAACATAATTGAATAGACCTACAACCAATAAGAGCAACAGAACATATTAATAGACTACAGTAGGCAGAGAGTTTTTGCAATCACAATTTGAAAACTTCAACAGAAAGTTCCACATCACCTGCAGCCATCTGGTTTGTTTGCCTCAGCAGTGCTCCTCTTTAGGGGTATGCTCGTTGTAGTGTCCCCGGCGTGAGGGTGCGCAAGCCAAAGACGTATTTTGCGTATTCTTTCCACAAGATGTCAGTCAATGTTTGAAATACGCCCCCATGTAAGAAAAATGGTTGTGATTGGCCGACCGGGGCCAGGTCGGCCGGAAATCTGTCTGAAAAGGAGGGGGACCAGACGCATCTGCCAGAGCAAATAAAACAGGAGCTCACAGATCTGTCTGGTTTCCAAGCTAGTATTATGTATGTAATATATACTATAGTATTATGCTGATCTTTTAGTATGTTTATAGTCATACTAACCAGTACGCAACCAGCTAATAGCTGACTTCACAGTACACACCTCCCATCAACCTGAGCTACACACCATATGTAGCCATTGAGAGTACATAAGAAACTAGTTAACTAGATAGAGAAGTAATGTAATAATAGTAATAATAATAATAATAATTTGCTAAAAGTAATGTATAAACAGTTGAAATAGCTAGCTAAAAGCAATAGAAATGCTTAGCTAAAAGCAATGGAATATTAAAATGTCCAGCCTCTGCCACTCGAAGTGGTAGTAGTAACAACAAACACTGACAATTCAATTCTTCGAAAAGATTACTTGGACAGTATCCTTTCTTTTTTAAGTGTTACTCAACATCCACATTAAAATCAATTGTAATCAACATGTTTGCAACATGACAGGTGGTGTTGATGAAGAGAGACTGGAGTTGTAGAGGTATGACACACAGTGCCACAATCTTCCACATTAAATTATTCGTTTGCACTATGATACAACACATTTCTGTTTGTAAGCATTTAAAAAAGCAGTCCGGTTCACATGGAAACACTTGGCTCTATACCTACTGTATACCTACTGGTAGCACCAACTCTCAAGGAAACATGAAAGTGGTATTCATTTTGTGCCTACTGTTCTAGCATTCAGATATCCTCAGCTGGCTTAATCAGTCATCACAGTTTTAGTGTGAGAATAAAAGTTCACAGGGAAACACAAGGTTTTGAATTAAATCCACGGACGACTCTCTTACCCTTAGGTCAAGGGGTGACAGCTCAACGAATGCCTTAAATCATGAGAACTGCTTTACCTTTCTGTGGAGCTGGAGAGACGCACCTACACTAAGTCAGTAAAGTCCGTGGATTTATCTGGATCTGAACCCCACCCCTGTGCTGCATATAAATCAACCATGGGCGCAGTGTGAGACACTGACAGTCAGACTGTGGCAGGAGGGGTGAGGGTGAGTGATGGCTGTGATGTAGAGAGAGGTAAAGGCCAAAAAAGCAGCGCTGCATCATTACCCTCTTATAGCCTACTGTAGCGTAAAACATATTCATTGTGAATGAAACAAATAGTTCACACCTGTTATCATGTTGGAGTTTAAAGTAATGACAAAATCTACTTATACCCACAGTAACAATTAATGACTCAAACTAGGTATTTGTACATCTGAGATGCCCACAGGTCTCTGAGCTAGAGTCCAAGTCAAGTCTCAAGTCTCTGAGCTAGTGTAGTGTAGCAGCTAAAGCAAGAAGCTAGCTAATGTTAAATGGCCAACGCTGCGCTAAACATGTTTGCTAACCTATCAGGGTGCGTTTTCAGGTGCCTGATAAAATGAGATGTGGCTGAGCCACATTTCTTTATCTTGATATCACATGAATTATTTTGTATTCAGTGCTTCTTATGTTAGTTTTTAAAGCCAAAGTTTCTGATGAATCTGCCAACATGTTTGTTGTCCTCTCTCACGTGTGGCAGCACGCAGCAGATACGTTACAGATGACGTGTTACGTGTAGGTCGCTATGTGTGTGCGTCTTGTGTGTGCAACTTGAGACTGAGTCTCAAACTCGGGTCCCCATCTCTGATGTACATATATTGTGTACATTTGTGTTTTGTCTATGGTTATATTGTATATGTTTATTCATTTGTGATTCATGAGATAACTCTTTTTTTACTTGCAGTGTTGCTGTTTCAAGAGAGCAAACAGTAGGTGTATTTACATAATAGCACATCTGTTTTTAATAAAGTCCTTTTGGCTCTACCAAATTCCCTGAAAATGTACATGGCCTCTCTGGACCCTTTTCTCAGTTAGTAGTGCATCCAGCACTACTAACTGAGAAAACAGGCATCCAGCCTGAGGAGAGGAAAGGGTTAGGGTTAGGCGTCAGTCAGCTGAAAGAGCTAACTGTGGGAATACTAACGGACTCTGTCCATTGTATTTTCTGGTGTTTGGGAGTGTGTGAATGAAATAACAATATGGGAACAGATCTCTCTGTGAGCATTAGTAACTGATACTGGAGCGTCTCTAATGAATCTCAGTTATGAAAGGCCGCTCTTTGGCAAAGCATAGCAATTCAAACAAATGTTATCGAGGCAGCCTCACATGTCCAATGAGGAAAGTTGATTTTGTGTCATTTCGCGATTGATTTAAAAAAAAGACGTATGCGTTTGCTCTCAAAACAAAGGAACTGCAGTAATTAGCAATACTACAGTACCACGCTGTGTTTTACACACCCCCTCCCCCGTATTAAATCAATTACCATTAATTTATTACTCTCTGCCAGACTGCAGATAGTGGAGTCTGCTTCAAGTCTTTCTGTGATAATTTACAGTGTGTCACCATGTCCAATGTGCAGCTGGTTCTTATGTAAATGATACTCACATTTGTACAAGCTGACCTCTAGTCTGTATTAGCATTTATTCACCGCCTTTACTGTCTTTGAGGAATGATCAAGTTACACACCATAAAGGAGGCATGTTCAGGCTAATAGCCCTGTCCAAAGAAATGCTCCCAGAAAAAAAAGTCTATTGCAATTCTGAAAGAAATCATTACAATCTCAGTTTTTTTTCAGGTTTAAAAGATGCATGACGCCTACAAGTTTATTATTCTACAGCTAAAGCCTGGAAATTTGTCCAAAAATGTCATCCCAACTTGCTATTGGGAACATTTCTAATTTACAGTCAGCTCACAAAAACAAAGGGGAAGAACATTTTTGTACTGGAGAGCACATCTTTCACAGATGGACTGTAACGGGCACATAATGGGCACCACATGTACCTTCTGGTTTGACATAATCGTACAAAGACATTTCTGGGACTTTAAGGAAAACATTTGTAACAGTTCAGTCTGAACTAAAGGTACAGTTACTAAAGTAATTTAAGGTAGCACACCAACTGTAATGAGGCCCCCGGGGCATGGGTTAGTGCACATATATTTTCACTATTAGCCGACATGGCTACAGTCATGTTAGCAGCTTTGCTGTATTTAGGCAGAGCAGAATGCTAATATACTCACGCTGACATCTTGATGTTTAGCAGGTAATGTTCGTCATTTAACATCTTGATTGTACAGCATAACCCCCAAATAGACTTTTAAAAGTCAAATAAAAACTTTGAAAAACTAAAAGAAATTCAAAAAGATTTATTGTCTATGAGATAAAGATAGAAAATTGTCTTCAGATAGGGGCTCACATACCACATATAAGAAAAAGAAAAAAAAAGATTCAGAACTAAACTGGTCACATTTGTAATTTCTGTTTTTACCAATTGGTAAAAACATATTAGTTCCAAACAAATGTATCATGCAGAAGCAAAATATATATATATATATATATGGAAATTATCCATTAAGGTATTAACTTCCACTCTAAGCAACATGATTTCACAACTATATTAGTTTATCCAATAAATCATCTGAATTTTTGTATCGAATAAAATTATGTTATTGAACGTTTTAATGCAAAAAGTTACATTTGGCTTCTGAGTAACCTGTGACATCTACAGCACTGATATCAAGTCTGTTCAAGGTCTTTGTTTCTCTTCTCTTTATGAAGTACTGAAATGTTCTCATTGGTTCAAATATTTTGATGGAAATAATCCACAAATGTTAAGTCATAAAGCTGGATGGCACCCTTGAACTCCCTGAGCACCTTGACCGCTCCTTGGATGCTCACAGCCGGTTGTAGAACAAGAAAAGGCACTCATAATGGTTCCATGCAACGTGCACATTGGGATGGCTTGGATTTGTGTCTCCGAGTGATCTGCCTAAGTTCTACCGAGAGCAACACTGACTCCGTGATTACATCACTGCCTTTAGCCAACTCAAGGACGCACAAAATCAATGCTCTTAATGCAAATGCACAGCGGGAATTCACTTGAAAGCTAATAACATTAAGCTCGGAGCGCTGCCATGTCGGCCCACATTGTAATGCTATGTAAATCTGACCATATGACAGCTTCATTTAAATGGGAGTGTGCGAGATTATGCATGATAGTAGCCAATTTTGCTTCCTTGTGCTCATTTTTTGCATCCCGGTAAATAATTCAGAGTATTAGAAGAAGACATTAAAAAATGCGGAAGCAGGCCCCTGGAGACTTGACGCTGGAATATTATGCAGAGGAAGAAATTGGAGGGTACATGATGTTGGCTGGAGGGCCCATCACTCATCAATTTGTTTGTAAACACCAGATTTATGTGCAGTAACGCAAGTCTTCGGCTGAACTGCTGGAGGGCTTCTCACTCGCTTTCTTTCTGTCTCTCTCTGTCAGACACACACACACACACACACATACATGCAGGCAGGCAGACATACACGCACACACACAGATCTCCACGTTGCTGGCACTCCAAAATCTTCAGTTTAGAAATAAGGGGGTGAATAAGTGCTCTCCAGTCCACAGTTGATGTCAGTGGCAATGAGCTGATGATATAATGACTGTATTTACTGTAAGCATTGGGGTCTGCTGCGGCTAAATATTTTTGGTTTGATTTCAAATTCTATGTTACACCACTGGCTGCTGCAGTTTAGTTTCTGACATTTCAAATAATATCTGGTTTTGTCCATTGAGATCGCTTTGACCTCTCTTACATTTCAGATGTTCTGTTTCAATTTAGCAATCTGCAGGAAGGAAAATGAAATGCTCAGTGATTCACTGCTGATATGCAGCACACAAGTGAAGATGACAAATGAAAATCAAGCAGGTCTTGGGAAGCCAGTATGAAAAAAAGGAGGTCTTTAAATTATTCTAACAACTCCATCAAGCTGAACCCAGTAAGCATACTTCATAGCTGAGTGCATTTGCTGATCGTGGCCACAAGAAAAAAAAGAAAAGAGACTGCACGCTGTATCGCTGTGTAATTAAACCGTTGTCCTAGATGTACACTCAAAAGACCATTGTGAGTGTAGGATTTCTACAGTATTAAGCAGGGGATTCCAATTTGTCTAAAGAGCGGTTGGGGATTCGCAGGAAGTGAATGGGAGCTGTGTAAGTACGGGGCATTTGCTGCCACTGAAGGGCTTTTAAATGACTCTTGAAGAGAGTGAAGGAGCCCTGGGTTGTATTTGTTGGGAATAAATCTCTTTCAGCTGCAGGTACGCTGCTCGGGAAGTCACGGGACGTTTCAGATGAGCCGAAGGAGAAGACAAGAGAGAAGGAGCTCATTATGTGGGCAATCCAATGGACCAGAATGCAAAGGGATAGTGTTAACCAGCGTCGGGGGGGACCTAACTCAGAGTAATATTTTCAATTAAATTTTATTTATGATGTTTTTGGTTCCAGAACAGCTGATTTGAGTTGGTTCAATAAACTCATAGTAGGTACACTCAGAGTTAAGCGCAAAGGCAGCATGAATGGAGCCATGATACTATGACTCACCATGGTAACAACCACAATCAAACTGGTCGGTGGAAATACTCATGCCACATACAGCGAGTTTGAACATGTATTTTGTTAAAAAAGCAACATAGCGGCTGCTGCAAAAGAGAGAGAATTGGTGTGGGAGAAAATTGCTGCTAGAGTAAATGCATAAATTCCAATATAGTGTATTAATAAATAATAATAATAAATATATTTTATTATTAATATTTAATCATCAGTATAATATTACTGGTGAAATGGTATTGAACCTATAATCTATAAAAGTACTAGGCGTACTAATCCCATTCTGAGACTGCAGCGCCAACCTTTAACAGGATTATAATTCATAATCTTTTATTTCAAAGGGTTTACATCATTCACCTGTGGAACTCCTTTTTAATGGCTCTTACTGGTTTGTGTCCGGGAACTCTACAAAAACGTTCAAAAAACGTTTCAGAGCGATGAAGTCACACTCTGGTGGAAGAAAAACCATACCGCTCAGATAGGTAGTTATCTGGAAATGAAAATGCATCTATAGTCGGGGCCACAACTCACACAGACCAAATAACTCCCATAAGAGCAAGCGTTGGATGCGACAGCAGCGAGGAAAAACTTCTTTTTAACAGGGAGAAACCTCAGATGAACCTGACTCTTGGTGGGCGGCCAGGACTCCGGGAAATAAGCTAAGTTAGTGACATGCATTATTATTTTCTAAAATATTTCAACAAGAGACTAAAAGTAAACAAGGACACCGAGGCATGATGTGTGAAGAAACAAAAAAGTTAACATGCTAAGTGCCTAGCTTCAACAAAATAAGGATACACCAAGGCCCCGATTTAAGCAACACTAGAGAACTTTTCCTCTTCGCTCCCCCTACAGGTTGGAAGCGGAATTGTCTCATTATATCTCATTGGAACTACAGATCCACTACCTGATCTGGCAAACTTGAATAGTGCGGTTATAGCCAACAGAGAGCCGCAAAGCGAATGCAGAAGTGCCGTTCACCCTGTTACAAGTTGAAAGTTCTCTAGTGTTGCTATTAAAGGCAATCATTTATAATGTCTTCCTATTAGAGCTATCAGTTAAATGTGTTATTAACGGCGTTAACGCAAACCCATTTTAATCTCATTTAAACCCATTTCAATTTTTTATTTTAATCTAGCATTAAAATGAGAAAAAATTATGGGACAAAAAAATCAAGGGACATTTAGAATAGATAAAAATGTGTGATTAATTGCGAGAACTATGACATTAATGTGATTAATCACAATTCAATATTTTAATCATTTGACAGCACTACTTCCTATATCATGTATAATAATCAAATAATCAATCAGTTATAATGACTCTCTTTAAATATAATGGGATGCATCGGTTCTTGACTTCAGTTAGAGAGGCAGAAATCTGTCTGTGTAGGTTGAGAGAGAGGTCCAGGGGGTCAAACAGCCAGCTCAGGAAACGGGAATGAAGATGTTTCCTGGGGGGAAGAGTATATATATGGTTAGCGCCCAGCCCACCAATAGGAAGAGACAACACCCCTGTGGGGGATAAGAACTTTCTGTTAGACCAAAGAAAGGGGCCATTCCACAGGGCTCCAGGGTGAAGTAGGATGGCCCACATCAATGTGTGTCATGTAATCATTTTTGCTTTATTACTTATAATAAATAGAGAATAAATGAGAGAAGCTGTTGGGGCTTTTGTGACTTCCTCTCATTAACGAACACAACGACAGATGCTATTGCAAAGCTTTTATTGAAGAAAGAAAAAAAACCCACACCAGTTGACTACATACCCCTTTCCAAAGATCAAGCACAGATGAGACACTTTACTTTAACAAGAGAGGGTCAAGCTCTCGAGTTTCACACTCAACACCATTAAAGAGTCCGCTGCTGCAGCCTTGAGCAGCGCGGCTGATGGAAACTCCTACTGTATGGATAAAGGCATGCTCTTGATTTTTACTTTGGTAAACATGGCAACATCTTTGAGTGAGGCACGACAAAACATGAAATACACAGCAACAGTATAGAGATTCAATACTGCTCAGCCTAAAGGCACTTTTACAGACATGGGTAGAACAAAGACAGTAGACAACACAAATACACTGAACAAATAAAAGAATCATTAAGGTATTTTCTTCTACTTGTAGCATCGAGCTTCATGCGAGATATGCTTCCACAAAGATGTGTGATGTGTCCACACCCTGTCCACACAAATACTGTAAACAGGAGAGTTTAGTACAGCTTTGTACATAGTACATTGAGGTTTAACTCTGTGACAGGGGTACGCTTTGTGGAAAACATGTGCTAATAAGCCAATAATAAAATATTTTTGAAACATTTAATCTAAATCATTTAAAACCAGAAAAAGACATTAGACATACAGTATTAGTATCATCTTTTTACTTTTTACTGAGCAGTTTGCAGCCTATGTGATATGGCACGTACAAACATGTTTTCTATATTAAATAATCGTATTAAAAGGTCATTAATGATTTTTTTAGCCTGTTAGGGGCAGCGTAGCAAGACACATGTTCCACTTTGTTCACCAGCTTGCTGCTAACTTTGCCTGTCTGCCGAATGGCGATCATTCTCTGTGGTTTGGTCACTATGAGTGAGCCCATTTACTTTACACATTATTATAAAAAATATTGATTTGTGCAGCTTTAAATGACCTCACATCCTTTATCAAACTCTAATAGCAGTTTCTTCCTGGTGTATAACACTTAACATGCACAAGGTGTGAACATGTGCTTTAAACAACAATTCTAACTGATGGCTGTATTATACGTTACATAAAAAGAAGTTCTGATTTGACAGCAGTCTGTAAAAGGCTACTGTGGAAATCTCACTTTCTGCAACTACATTTTTACAATTCAGCAAATACATTTTGTTTTATATGTTGATGATGTCGGTAGCTCACCATTACTGTATGCTTCCTCATGCCGTCACCAATTAAGTTAAACACAACACTAGAATGACTCAACTGTGCAATGGTCATGCCTGAAAGCACACCAAATGCTCCTACTCCATATTGCTACAGTATTGCAATGACATGTTTTCCTGTAGAGTAAGAACCAGAGGCCGATCTGAATAATGGATACCATTTTGCCTTCAGAAAAGACATTTAAAGAAAACCAAAAACACAAATATCCACTTTCTGACTCAGCTAGTACTGTAAGCTATTGTTTTCAGAGACACGTGGCTATGAAAAGCACCTGAACTAGAATAGTAAGAGCTTCACTGCACTGCTTTTGTTCAGATACTGGTTTTAAATGCATCAGCTGTAGGTTTTTTTAATCTCTGCCTGTTTAAGTCGATTTGAAAAAAATCTTCATTTGTGTTGAGATGTACCTTTAACAATGCTGTCTAATTATCCCAGCAGGTCGGAAGGTCCTGTATCGACCTGTAGCCGAATCCCCAGCAACATCTCTGAGAGCAGAAACCTAGCAACACATGTGACATAATGATATATAGAGTGTGTATTTTTAGTCCTTTGTTGCCTAACAACCAGTAATCAGATGGCTTACTGAGTCAACTGTCAAATGACCAACTCTTTGGATCCAAGTATGGACCTAATGTAGCTGGTGTGATATACTGTATGTCATTTTTTTTTAAAGAAGTAGAGATAGAATTAGGAGAGTATAAATATCTTCTATAACTAGGGAGATGAACAGATTTGAATGTTTTTTTCTCAAACAGTTTGATCTATTTATAAGTATCTATTTTTTAATAACTGATAATATGACATACAATATGCTGGAGATGACTGTAAATTGTATTCCAAGCTTAAGTAGGGGGAATGCCAAGGTGTAAATGTAGCAAAAGAGATTCCTTTTTTTTTAAACCAAAACGTAGCAATGTAAATGTAGCCTTAGACACATCACAATTCTTTTCTCAGGGAGTTCGATTGTTTCACTTCACTGTAAGTCTGGTTGTCTTCTGGTTTCTACCGGTGAACTGCGCTCCAGATATTGATGGAAAGATTCCTGAGGACATGTGGTTTAGGTTGCCTAACCTTCTAGAGAACCAGCAGTGCAGAGTGTTTACTGTGTTTAATATTAAATACTCCTTTAGATTTCAAATAATCAACAGTTTACTTTAGTAGAAAATGTGTCCTGGCAAAGGGCTAATGAATTATTCATTTATGAATGGGCTTATTAGCACAGTTATGTACAATGCGTTATCCTGGTTAAAACATCGCCACAGTCACAGACACTCTGATGTCACTAGACTTACTGATTACAGTTGACACAGTATAGTTGTTGTTACAAGCACTTTCTGGTATCCAAATAGCAATGAAAACACCACTTCTCAATGTGTGAGGAAAAGAGGAAAGAGAAGTAAAGAGAATTCTCTGAAATTATAATTAATCGCCTTGTTCATAATATATCCATCCACATGCACAAGACATCTGTAACCGGGCCTTGGGAAACACTGTAAACCAATGCAACTAACAAATGGGCAGTACTACCAGTACTTAAAGGTCTCTAAAGGTACCCTGTGGAGTTTTATTGTAAACAAAGTAAACACCAAAATGCAAACATGCTGAAATCATTTTCTTTCTCAGTAAACATTAACCCTAACCACCTGCAAAAAATGTGTAGCACAGCACCCACATGCGCTGTGATGCCTACAGCCATGGACAATCTATGTATGACACAATGGGCCCTTGGACACAGACATGTAAAGGCCCCCAAACCTCTGAAAGAGGCATGAAACATAATTTTCAAAGAGTAGTCTTGGTAGTCATTTTGTTTTGCCTCTGTATGAAGTGAATGTAAGTAACACTTAAAGGGGGACACCACCTTAACTCAGAATTCCAATATGTTATTTCAAAGGCCTGGGAAAGTTCAATCAATATTTATGACGTCTCAAAGCCATAAACCAGAGAAGTCAGTCTCAGTTGTGATGTCATCAAGTATAAGGTTCGGTGCTGCTCCATAGAGAATGAAGGGGAGACTGATTTTGGAAACCCCTCAGAATGTTTGTTTTCTCTTTTTTTTCATACCAAAATGAGCTTTATTCTATTGTACAGTAGTGTTTTTAGTTCTGAAATAGAAAATATACCCATATCCTCCCCTCACATTGCCCCTGGTGCTCTCAGTGTCATCTAAAACATGTTCCCCAGTTCATTGTCTATGGAGCTGTTCCAGACTCTAGTGACCCGGACTATGCATATGGGTCTTTGTGCAAAATTCAAACAAAATGGGGACCCAATCATAAAAGTGGACAAAAACTCCACAGGGTACCTTTAACTCACAGTCTTCGTATTGCTCTAGTGATTCTAACGACGTATCTATCAAAATCAAACAGTCAAACTAATGGTCAACTGACTGTGATTCTTGGATGGAACAAATAATTAAAATCAGTCATTTTAAGGGTAGCTCTCATGGTCCCTTCTTCGCCCATCAACTTTAAACAAACACTAAATATTAAAGACAAGCGTGAGTGGTACAATCAATACTGACATAACAGCACAGTGACACACAAAGTCACACAGTACCAACAGCATCGTTTGGATTCAAGGATTACTATAAGGACACTTATGCTCCAATCTGTACAGGTAAAATATTTCCTTATTCATAAAAGTTCTTATAAAGTGTCGATGCAATTAACATCACAAATTGCATAGCCATCTCTAATCCGTTATCTCTAGCAGACTTCTTACAGCACAATCACTAATCTATGTCATTGTAAGTTACATATTTATCTGCTCAAAAAAACTAGGGCCATATCTAAGGAATGGAGTGCCATGATTGTACTGTTCAGGCCAACAGAAAATAATCTATTGTATACATAAAAGCACATTTGATTGGAAAGTATAAAGAAAATATTATGTTAAAAAGGGAATTGCATTCAACAGCTGCCTATTGAGGATTTTGGAAAACTACCACCTGTCATTCCCGTGGTCCTGATCAATATCATGTAAGTAACCTTTAATATAGTTGCACACAAAGTACTTGCACTGTAAATATGGCAGTTTCAATTAAATTCTTTGGTGTTCAGTTATGCAGAACTGTTTTGCAATAATAGGCTTCAGTGTGTAATATTATCTGTGTGTGTGTGTGTGTGTGTGTGTGTGTGTGTGTGTGTGTGTGTGTGTGTGTGTGTGTGTGTGTGTGTGTGTGTGTACCATCTATGGATGTGCACTGTACAAATACTAAAGAATAAAAATAATGTGCTCACCAACATACTGTATGCGCTTGGTTTTTCTAAATACCGATGAAGCTACAGTCACACACACATCCATCCATCTTCACCTGCAGGGCAGATGTGTCAAACATGGGGTGGAGCCAGACTCCAAACAACCAGTCAGCGAGAACACGTTGGGCTTGCATGCATACATGCGCACCCTGGCTAGAACACGCCAGTTGCAGATGATTATGATATGAGATAACAACACTGAGTGATGATGTATATTGTAACCTGTTAACTGATGGGTCTGGGAGTAATTTTAAGCAATAGTTTGACATTTTGGGAAATATGCTTATTTGCTTTGTCGAGAGTTAGATGAGGAGATTGATGCCACTTTTATGTGTGTATGGTCAATCTTAAACTTAGCTTAGCATAAAGACTGGAAACAGGGGGAAACAGCTAGCCTGGCTCTGTCAGAGGTAACACCTCTAAAGCTCACTAATACGCTTTATCTTTTTTTTTTTCATCTGTACAAAAACAGAAGTTTCAAAGTGACAAGTTGCAGCTTTAATTTACTACTTCTTGGCCAGAAGCCGGCCGTAACCTCTGTGAAACCACAAATGAGATTCAACATGTTAACTGGTGAGCTTTTAGGATACAGTTGAGTGGATTTCTTTGAAAACTTTGGACAGAGCCAGGCCAGCTGTTTCCAGCACCTACAGCTTCATATTCAGCATACTAACATGAAAGTGGCTTTGATCTTCTCATCTAATAAAGTGTACAGTGTAAGCACATTTCCCAAAAATCTTCAACTATTCCTTTAACACAGTTAAGAAACACACAGCCTCTTCTGCTGTGAGTGTACCGAGTCATTAGATACATGTGTGCAGGTGAACACGTGATGCTTTTTCCTGTTAATGAAAGTGAATATATATAGAGGGATATGTATATGTATATATGCTGAGGAATGCAGGCTTCTGTGATCGGTATGTTTGCGAGAGAGAGAAAGATAGAGGGGGAGGCAGAAAGAGAGAGAGCGAGCGTTGGGTTATCACAGTGGAGGTGACCGGGCTACGGGCGGTTCAGAGGTCGGTGGTGGCCTTGGCGGTGAGGTCCTGGATGCGGCTGGTGTTACAGTTTTTGCAGAGGACGTGTCCGTCCAGAGGGTAGCAGCCCTGGTTATCCCCCTCTGAGAGCAGAGAGCCACAGTCCTGCAAGACACAGACACTCCGTTAGTCCACCGACACAAACCCAGTCATTAGCCACGCTCAGCCATCACTGTGCTCGCACCCTGAATCAGACATTTGCCGCTTTTAAAAACTCAGCCAGCGTCAAGTTACAGGACGCGCGCAGCAGAAAAGAAGTGTCTTGGTTTTCTACCAGCCGGTGAGTGTGGAGGGGTACCAACTGGTCATTACTGGGTAACAGTCAGTCTCTTAACACATAAGGGTTTGAACTGTGTTTTTCAACGTCCCAACAACTCCAACAGAGTAATCTTCTTCTCTCTAGCTGATTATTCATCAATTTTAGGAGTCACATTCTCCCAATTACATTTTCATTCATATCATATCCATGCCATATCCTATCCATGCCAGATACATATTTAATCAATATTTAGGTAAATTTAAGTATCAGATTAGACTCAGTAGATAGACTACAATATGGTAAACATTATAACTGCTAAACATTAGCATGTTAGCATTGTCATAATAAGCATGTTAGATTAGTTGTCAACTATTAAATTAATCACCAACTATTTTGATAATCGATTAATCAGTTTTAGTAATTTCTTATGAAAAAAACAATTTCTCTGATGTCAGCTTGTTAAATGTGACTATGTTCTAGTTTCTTCTCTCCTCTATGACAGGAAACTGAATATCTTTGAGTTGTGGACAAAACAAGGTATTTGAGGACGTCATCTTGGGCTTTGGGAACACTGATCAACATTTTTTTTTTTACCATTTTAAAGACCAACTTATCGATTAATCGAGAAAATAATCGACAGATTTATCGACAATGAAAATAATCCTTAGTTGCAGCCCTATTCCAGTACTCTGGTGATGGGCTTAGTCAACATTAATGTAAATGACATTCATTTATATGTAAATGTTCCGCACTCTAGCTTTAAATATATGTACATGTGTGTTTATTGACTATAATATTTCATATATGCGTTTCTCTACTAAAGCCCTCTTTATAGAGGCATATTTTGTCTCAAAAAGTAACAGTAACTAAAGAAAACATGTTCAAGCTCTTCTCTGATTGGGTCAGTCTGGGAGTAGAGTGACTCTTAATGATCAATAAAAAGATCACAAATACTACCTGAGTAATGATTGTTAATGTCTGTTGCTATGCTCTGTGGTGTTTACATCTCTTAGATCCAAGTGTTGCTCTATTAAAGTGCTGTGCGTGGATCTTCAGTCTGACTCCGGCCTTCAGTTGGTTTTCTGATCTTGTGTCTCTAAAACAGTGTGTGCTCTACACTCTTACAGCGTAATAACCACACACACCATGTGGACAATTGGAAATACAGGCAAATACAGACACACATTGCTTTGGCATTATTTTCTCTATGCCACTGGGTTACACTCTCAACATCTCTCTCTCACACAGACACAGACACACACACACGCGCACACACACACACACACACACACACACACACACACACACACACACACACACACACACACACACACACACAGACTTACAACTCCATCTACTCATGTCTCCCTAGTGACAGAATTCTTCTCTTGTTGAGCCCCTTCAGCTGAACTAATCTGCTTTTCTTTTCTTTGACCTTTCTGTCTGCCAAACACTCTGTGTACACTCACACTGGCACTGCTTTTTGACAATGTGACACGTTACTTCTCCTTTAGCTGGGCACGTAATGTCTCAGCGCCGCTTATCAGCTGGCGAGCGGCGGCAGACAGATTGGTTACTATGTAAGTCCGTGAACTTTGCAGAGGAGAGATGGAGAGCTATTTCGAAGCAGGTAAGAGAGAGGGATAATTCAGTCTCGCTGAAAAGGTGACTCGGGGGACTGGCATGCACAATATGCCTCATATCATAATGACTGTCATCTGGAGCTGTGCAACACGGTACAGAACCAGCAGTACTAATTATAGAGCTCCCATAGCAGAGGAGATAGACACATAGAGAGCATACCTCACAGCGGTAACACTGCACGTGGAAGTCGCGGTCCAGGGCCACGATACGGACGGTCTCCTCCTGGCCCGGCGCTGGCATTATAGGCTCGGAACACACGCAGCAGCGAGGGGCAAACTTCCTGTCAAACACAACCAGGAATAACAGGAATTAGAACAATCAGAACAATAACAAATATTATGACACAATTTGTAAAAAAACGTTCGTGATCCATCGTCATTCACTATGTTTTAAGTGATGCTTTTGAGACTGTAAACACAGGCTTAAACTAACAATGACTTTCATTATTGAATTTATCTGCCTGATACTTTAATCGGTTAATCGAGCCTTAGTCCCAACCCTAAGCTTGGGACTAATCGCTCTATCGATACAAGAGTAAAAATGGCACATATTATAGAATAGAATGCCTTTATATATGTATCATTAAAAACGTACAGCGAAATTCAGAGTGCTAATTCTGTAAGGTGTCGCTAGTTAAACAAAACAAGAAAATGATTATGAACAATAGTGTGAACACATTACGAAACAATTATTCAGATTTTCCTTTGTTTAATTATTGATTAACTCAACCACTGAAGTGTTGCTTAAAGCTAAATTTGCACTTCTCTGAAACAGTTAATAGAAATAGAATATTTGAGGAAGAAGCTAAACATAGCAGGACTTTGAATATCAGAACTGACTTTCCTAGTAAAATATTTAATATTTCACATCAGTAAGTCTGGAAATGCCTTCAATAGAAAGAGGTATATCTAACAATAGGGTCAATGAGGATATGAAAAGCACGCTGAGACTTGAGGTCATGTCAGGTGACTGAAGGCCGGTGGATACTGACTGAATGCCTGGGAATTAGGAAGTGAAAGGGCTTTATGGAAGCACGGCTGAGGCCCAAACGTGACTATTCCTCGACACAAAGGGCTGTGCTGTTCAGGTCACACTTGTCAGGTGGAATTAAACAACAGACCAGTGCAGCTACTCCACCGAGCTAAAGCTGTGCACTCACACCAAGAGCCAGCTGTTTACTTCTGTTTCCCTTCTGGTTACTGAGTCAAGGAACATTTCTGGTAAGGTGGCGGTTACGCAATGGGTATAACTATTAAATTCATAAGGTCATTAGGCTTGTGACATTGCCCGCAATACTTCCTGAAAGGGAAGCACTGAGGTCTCTTGGATAGATTTGGCTTACATAGACTGCAGCTGAATTTCTCAGGTCAGTCAAGGATTTTAAAGCAGCATTATTTGTTTTTTAGCCACTTGGGGACAGTGGAACAAGCTGTAAACCCCACACTGACATACAGTATGCTAGTTTCCTGTCTTACACCTAGATTCCACCATACGTGTGTGCGCAGCGTTCCGGCGGCACAACGACCGGCGCCAGCAATCAGGTGATTCCACCAGCCGCGACGTAGCGTGATGTAGAAGCGTTTCAGAAGAGGCTCTCTGCCTAAAATATGCACCAGGTCTATTTTTGACGGAGCCGCAGGGCGTTCCAACGGGCCGGAAGGCAGGAAGTGGAAGGGCTAGAGCAGGGGTGTCAAACAAAAAATCGAAAAATCCAAGATCCGGAAGCAGCAGCCAGATCCATGTGACACGTTCGTCCAATCAGCTGCCGGTTTTAATTTTTTGGGCGACAGTACAGATTAGCTCCGCCTGCTGTTATGGAGACGTATTACATCTCGTCTCTTCAGTGCGTTCTGAGGAACTTTTTGGACCAAATCGGGGAGATTGATCAGTCACACAGGCTTTTCTGCCCACGGTCGGCCGTCTGGTCGGTGTGTAACTGCCTTTAGATCACTGTCAGAGCAGAACCTGCGTTTGCCAACATCAAGCTGACAACAAAACTCTGTGGCAGACAAAGTTTCTGATCTTTCTGGAGTGGTTTACTTGTCTCGCTCACTTGAGATCAAATTAGGGGGATGTGGGCCATGAAGTAAAATGAGTTTGACACCCCGGATTGGATAAAACAGCGAGTAGCTTGCTAGCTAACAACATACAATATATACAGTACTGCAAATAATTAATTTTTAAAACTATTTCAAGGTTTTGAAATTGGAAAATAAAAATGGATGTATATCACTCCTGACTAATGTCATCAAATATTAACACTTTATTTACCTCTGTTTTTGGTCTCCACCAACTCCTGAGGGAAATATCCGGCTCTTAAGTTGCTAAATGCTCCACTGTGTTCACCAGGTGCCTAGTTGCTAACTTTGTCTGTCTGCAATTTGATCCAGGCAGGGAGCGTACAGTACAGTTTTCGCTGCCTGAGACAGTAAAGATGCATTTCATAAAACAAACACAAAACGCTGAAAAACGTTATGAAGAGCTGAGGGGAACTGCAGAGTTTGGTGGTAGTTCTCTGTGGGTTTGTGCACACATAACATCCACTGTCAGAACCATTTATTTTTAAACCTGATAAGAACAGAAACAACATACTTGTGAAAGTCCTCGATGCAGTGGATGTGGTTGGAAGCGTCCACGGTGAAAGGGATGCCGTCCAGGCTGCGGTGGCACACCACGCAGGTGAAGCAGTGAGGGTGGTAGGCTTTCCCTGTAGCCCGCAGGATGCGCTCCATGATGGGCTTACTGCAGATGGTGCAGGTCTCAAGGGTGTTCTGTCGACACAAACACACAAACCCACAGACACCCACGTGATTACACAACAAACCTGATGATTAATGTAGTGTTTCTGATGATTCATTTCCAAAAGGCCTTTTGAGTGCTTGTTTTTAATTAGCATATGTCTGCTAACATATTGTAACAGTTTTTTTCTGCATCTTTCCAGGTTTGAGCTTGTGGTTTTTCAGCTTCCTATCGCCAGTGGCACCCTACAGGGTAACAAATAAATCCACACTCAGGACCTTTAGCTCGGCTGTCCTCGAATGCCTCTGAAGCTGAAGGAATCTGATTAGCACTCCTCTCGAAACACAAACACAGTCATTTTTCAGCTGCCCTCGCCCACACTTCATCCTCACATAATGCAAGAGTGTGAGCAGTAAATATTTCCACTTTGTGATGACTGCAGGTTTATTGCAGCCAAGCGACTGGGCAGGCGGCCCGCGGGGGGACGTGGCGGCCGCCTGCCTCTGACTTATCTGTGGCATCTCTCTTCTTAATATCTGCCGGGAGATGCCATTTGTTATTTCAATATTTCATAAATAACGACCGCCTCTCTAAACAGCGATGCAATTACTGGGGATGGATATATCATGTGAGGGTGATCAATGTGCGGCCTGATGTGGCTGTGTGAGAGCTGATGGGCCCCGCTGTCGCTGCTTCTCGCTCAGGCATTTCCTGGATCTTTGTGTCTCTCTCTCTGCTCTCCCCCCTTTTTTCTGTGCTTGGCTGGGCTAAAGAGTGCACGCTTCAGCTGTTCCCATTGGCTCCCACTGTAGTGGCAAGCTGCCTCAGTGTTTCCAAACACAGCTCGGGGTGTGTAGCAACACTGTGCTGCGTCATCGGCTCCCTCACAGGCGCACCGCTGGGCCCTGCCGTTTAGAATGACACTTGTGTGACCACTCGGCCGAGGTGAACTCCCAGCATTCCCCGGTCCGGCTGCAGAGCACATGCAGTGACATTTATAGTCTATATGCTAATGAGCAAAGCAGCTTTACAGGATGAGGGTCATTGAAACTACAACGTAAGAAATGTCCCTGACATGACACTGTGTGGTATCTGAATTTTGCTTCTCACAATGCCAATCATGTGTCATCGGAGGGTAAAAGGGCAACACATGAGAGCAGCTGATGTATGACTCAAGGCTGTGAAAAGGTGGTTTGAAAAATGTCTGTTTCTTCAAAGCACTCCTGGTGAGGCATGATTTCATGAAAAGCAATGTGTGCAGACAAGCTCCGCATTCTTATTTGTCTTTTTTCCCCCACGAAGACGGTAATAGAAATAAACATTATTCCCAGGGCAACATTTGTGTATAAACAATGTCCATATTGCAATCCTGCTCGATCCTGGAAGTGGAATGAAGCCTTTAATGAGCTCGCTGCACTGAGCCCTTGAGGTTTGCCTCACGCACGCATACAGAGACAGAGAGAGGTAGAGAGGGAGAGAGAAAGAGAGAGAGAGAGAGAGAATATATTTGCAACCTGAGAATGTGAGTAAGTTGCCGGGGCCAAACAGCACTAAACCATCCTCAACTCTTACTCATCTGTCTGCATTCCCACTTACTTATTCTCATCTGCCCTTCATGTGGGAATACCTTGCCCTTGTTTAGCTTAACTAGAGCATATGATTTCACAGCACACAGTTCCTCCGGGCCATTGTAATGAGTACAGTACTCAAAAGGCAAAAAATGTCTCTCTTTCTCTCCAATGGTAAGATTCTTTGACCTCAATTAATTTATTCTGCTCAGCCTGTGTTGTTTTTCATTCTCGTGGCTCCTTTTATTTGTTATTAGGTAACGTTTAGCAGGCCTGTTACACAAATGTGACTCTGATGTCAAAACAGAAAACGTACATGACTTTTGGTCTGTGTTTGGAACCGCCACAGATGGTTTAGAAAATTCGACATAAGTGACTTCATGCCCTCTCTGTCAGAAATCCAGGTCCTCTGCAGTTTGCCACTAGAGGGCTGTATATGTCTGCAGATGCCCGGGTTTTGCTTTTCCACTAAATGTGATGTATTCAAGCATATGTATTCTTTTTTTCCCCTCTCCCTCATACATTTCTCTAAGTGTTTGCCCAGAAGGCTAAACAAATGTCTAGGCAGATGAGGTAAAGTGAATTTAGGTCAGACAGCCTTTTGCTGAACTGAGGGGTGAGTGGAGTGCATTACAGTCAATTGTGGCTCCTTTTCCTCATAGTTAGCCGTTATCTTTTTGCTACAAAGTGCTATCGTGGTCTCGCATCAGACACACTGATGCCCCGCGCAGTCCGGCCCAGCTTCCCACTATTTAGCAATGGGCTCCGCAAACAACGTTTGACACAGCTGTCTGTTGGAATGAAGAGTGTGATGGCAAACAAAGCATGTAACAGGGAGTTAAGAGGTCCCATGTGCTCGACTCTGAACACGAGACGCAGGCCTGACAGAGTGAGACAGAGAGACAGAGACACAGAGTCAAACCACTTACATCACTTACTGGAATTTAAAATCTTCCATTTAAAGAAATGTTAATGGAGTGGGATCATTCTATAGTTAATCCGTTTGTAATTTGTCACTTTATTGGATTAAATGATAATTTCTTCAGATTTAGATTTATTTTAAAGAGTATAGTACAACTAAATTAGACACTAGTAAAAAATATTCCATAAAAACACAGATTCTATGCTTCTGTGTAGTTAAACACGGACCCATTACTTGAATAAATGACGTGATAAGAATTAGGGTTACAACTTTTCAATTCATTTGCAGATCTTTTTCTTAATGAAATGAAATTATATTCGGTTTCCTACAATGTACTGCAAGACAAGAAAAGCAGCAAATCCTCACACGTTAGCAGCTGGAACCATTAAAATGTTCGACATTTTTGCTTAAAAACAGACAATAAAAAAAAAATAGCCGCCAACTCATTGTATTTAAATTCTGCTGCAGTCTTAACTATTATATCAAAACGGTTCAACTACATGATATAAATCAATACTTGCATCACTGGTTGACATACTCAGGGGTCAATGATTCATTCACTCATTTAAATATTCCAAATGATTCAGTCTGTAGTTTGTACACAGCCACAGGTAAAACACGCCTGGAACAAAGACATGTTTTCATGGTTGCAGATGAGATAGTAAACAGTTGGAAATCTGCTGTGGCATATTGCTAACTTTAAGCTGTTTACCATCTCTTCCGACCGTACCAACACAAATTTTACACCTATCTGTTCTTTTTTTCTTCTTCACATGGCCTAGTCGGGCTGACAGGAGGCAGGCAGGAGTTCAGTGAGACTGCACGCAATTTATGACCTGGCACGCTGAACTCTGAGTCGGCCAAATTTACAGATGATCTGATTCAGTGTGTGTGTGTCCAGACCCTCACAGAATGTGCTGGTCAGTGCCAGGCCATGCTGTGTGAATTAACTACACCCTACTGAAGGCAGCCCGGCCATATCTAACAAGAGCTTTTTGGAAAGAAAGGCCCGAGCTGCTGCTGCTGCTGCATTTGCTTTCCTCTGCAGTGAATACGAGACTGACTTGGTGGTGAACTATGAGTCAAATCACTGACCCTCCTCCTTCCTGAGGGAAGGTGTCTGCTGACTAAATGAACCTCGACAAGCAGCCTCGCTCCTTTTATTGCTTAATATGGGTCAATCAAGCAGGACAAGGGAAATAATCCTACAAATGTATAATCATGTACTCAAGTATCTTCTTTTTTAAACAGGAAGTGCTATAAAATAAGAGAGGCAAGACATAGTATAGATGAAGAAACTATGACTCATAAAGAAAGTGAAAAAGTTACAAACTGCATGGGTCCACAAAAATAAAGTCACACTATAATGCATTGTTATTCAACACCACCAAGTACGGCTCTAAAATATAGTTTTTTTGGTAAACAACGATTGTTAGAGAGAAAAAGTTTTGAAACGTTTTGAAATTGCAATACAGAGCGCGGGCAATACACATGCAACCGTGACGCAACGCATTGGTTTTTGGATTAGCGTCATCTTGTTTTTTTTAAAACTGGATGTGACGGTATTTGGACGAGAGGGTGGCTGAATTTGGATGCCCATGTTTAATGATACGATGACAAAAAAGGCATTTTATTCTATTCTAGCTGGGGAGGATGACACAACCAAGCGAGTCATCCAGTGGAGATTTACGGACGGTAAACACGGACCTCCGGGTTCTGGCGCCATTCATCTGCATGTACGGCAAAACAGCAAAAATCAGCAACGTTACCAGCTAATGCTAGCGGTAGCTAGCTAGATAGCTTGGTTGGCATAACCCTGAACAAGACATTTTTAGGTCCCCAAAATGTTCCAAAAATGTTCCATCTTTTTGCAACTGATGGAGTCACCACCTGCTGGACATGAGATAGAATGCAGGTTTAAGGCACTTCCACATTGGATTCACTTTTCAGGCCTAGAGGCTTCGTCCAGTATTTTTTAGTGTATGGCAATACACCAAAATCACCTCACAGCACTGTACACTAAATATGAAGCTAGCCTCAGCAGCTGTTTAGGTTCTTAGCTGGGTGGAGGGACTTTCTGGACTCTCCGCTGGTTGCCTGGCCACCTCAGGGTGATGACACGACTCCAGTAAATCACTGTGCTCGGGGCCTAACCTCCAGTACTGTAAAACCATGACTTGAAGTTTTTTACACTACTGATTAAATAAATCAGAATTAACGTGTTAATTAGCGAGCTTTATCTTAATTCATTTTGCTACCTTCGGACAAGCTAGCTGTTTCTCCCTGTTTTCAGTCTATATGCTAAGCTAAGATAACCAGCTGTGGGCTGTGAATTATGAGTGTGGTATCAATCTTCTCATCCACTCAAGTGGATAGCATATTTCCCCAAGTGTCGAAATATTCCTTTAAATATGGTGCTCTGACAGTCTCAGCAGTAACAAAAGCTCATGCATTTAACACAGCTCATATTTATTTTGTTGCTATTTTATTGGATTGCATTTGATTTGAAGGCTTTCTTGTTATTTTGTCCATGCTATAAAAACCCTACACATTCCATCTTCTAAAGAGACACCTGCTGCTCACTGACCATCAAGAAGACAACTCAACCTTCAATTAGATGGCTGAAATACACTAGAGTTGTTTTACTCATTTCCAATGTCCACAAATGTATTAACAAAACCACCCCATGTAATGTACCACTCACTTACAACTCCACATACTACGGCTAAATGACTCCACGCCACGCTGGGAATGCAAAGCGAATGACTAGGTAAATGACTAAAAAGCTCTCAACAGGCTTCAGTTTACAGTAGATCTGTGTGGTTCTTCCGTAGCTGAAGCACTTAGTTACCTCACTCACAGCTGACTTGGCACCAGCTTCTGTTCATGCATATTTAAAAAGCAGATTTGGCAAAACAGGCCGCATGTCAGTGTTTAAAGACACTGATGCTGCTGTGTGAATCCTAATTGTCAAGCACTGTTCCCAACTAAGTATTTCTGTCACAGGGATATTTGAAAAAAATGTAAAGTAATTAAGAGGTTTCGGGAGAGATACCTTGAGTCAGTATCAGATAAGATTATTGAGGTTGGGGTTAAAGGAAAAGAAAAAGTAGTTTTCCACATTCTTAGGCCAAATCATTGAGGCCTTGGCCAACGGAAAATGCTAGGAATCTGCTTTGGTTGAGGGAGGTTGGAGCTCATTAAATCTCCACACATTTGCAAAGGGATTGTGGGAGGGTTAGGGTCACACTTCACTGATCTGTGGTCTGCTCAGGCCGCGGAAGTGCAGAGAACTGTGTGGAACTGTGTGTGTGTTTCCTTTTAGCTGGTCGGGCTCAGTGGTCAGGATCATCTCTCACCTCATCCTGCGAAGGTTAACAATGAGCCACCCCCTGCCATTTCCCCTCCCTGCGGCCAAACTCCCCCCGCCCCCCCACATGATCCTATCCCCAGCTTTCCAGTGGCCGGCGCTGCCTGGCATCCTGACTCTGTCCATCTGTCTGTGCAGTGTGTGAGCATCAGGCCCACAGTCTGAGCATATGAAGATATGCTAACGCGACTTGACTCATTTACAAAATCCTGTCGTTTCTAAGTGTGTTATGTAAATCACCCACTCGTATCTTTTTTCCGCTGCCTGGATGCAGACAACTGAGGTGTGTGTTTACGTGTGGGTGTGAGCAAGCTTGTCACGCAATGGAAAGTGATTCTTCTAATGGCTTGCTAACTCCGAGGATCAGTGGCCTTGAAACCATCAGCTGTATAATTCACAGACGGAGCGTTTGCGACAGTCATCTGTGTGCCAGTCAGGGCGAGTGCGCCGAGGTTGTCTCTGACCTGGAACAGTGCAGGTCTACCCTGCTCAGCTCAGCCTGTCTGTCTGTCTGTGTGATGAATTCACACTGGGTTATGGATGACCAGCGCGTGCAGGAATGGGATGGCATCCTGTCCGAGCCTCCTATCCTGATTTGTTTTTTACATTTTGTTTATACCTCGGCCTGGATGCATTATGGATCCTCTCAGCAGCGGCTGCTCTGCCTGTGCAGGTTTCACCTCTTCCACTTCAGTTCTGATAAAGTAAAAAAAACTGCACTAGGGCTGCAACTAAGGATTATTTTCATTGTCGATGAATCTGTCAATTATTTTCTCGATTAATTGATTGGTCTATAAAATGTCAGAAAATGGTGAAACATGTTGATCAGTGTTCCCAAAGCCCAATATGATGTTCTCAAATGTCTTGTTTTGTCCACAACTCAAAGATATTCAGTTTACTGTCACAGAGGAGAGACACTAGAACGTATTCACATTTAATAGCTTGAATCAGAAAATGTTGACATTTTTTTCTTAAAAGATTACTGAACCCGATTATAAAAATAGTTGGCGATTAATTTAATAGTTGACAACTAATCGATTAATCTTTGCAGTTCTAAAGTGCACGTGTCAAATGAGATTCAAAGATTCATCCATTCTGTTACACTCAGCTGCACATCCTTATTTGTTCACACGCATTTCTTATTGAAGCTAAGTGATAATATCTGGCTGCAACCAACATGAAGGGACAGATCATGCCTTGCTCAGGCCTTTCTTCAAAGAATAAAAGGTGGCAGTGGGGGCCCTGATCTCTGTCTCCGGCTCAGGCAAAGTGGCCGGCCTGCCTGTCTGCCTCTCTGCCTTAAATTCTGCTCCGCAGCAGAATGTGACCCCTCTGGACTTTGGGCAATGTCTCCTGCTCTGGTTACAGAGAGAAACTGACAAAGACCCGGCAGTACTTCTCTCTTGCCATGAGTTAGAGTGACATTGTGGTGGGTCAGCACTGGGTCACGGATCTTTTTCTCCTGCTCGCTCCTGGGGAGGGGGGTTTGGAAATGTGCTTAGACAAAAAACAACAAAGGTTTAGAGGGCCCAGTTTTTGGAAGCGCTCTGTCCTTTCTTGTCCAAACAGTGTATTCTAATAACAACACTCCTGCGTTTCATTTACTTGCTTGTAATGGATAGGACAGCTGCTCTTCCTGCAGTGCGGATCAGTAATAAGAAATAATGACTTGCTTGATTTAGTGGGCTCACACCCACCATACAGCGGAATTATACACACACATACTAAGATGTGAAATTCTATTCATGCAAGTGCTATCTAATTGGCTCACTCCTTTGAGGAATTAGACCGAGTTATTCACGTCTGAATATGCAGAACTCAATTAGAACTGTGCAAGGTAATGCAGCCATGAATATTTGATGACGAAGTCAGCAGAAAGCCGAGCCGCTGCATGTTCGCGAGGGTGTCTCACACAACAAGTGAAACCAGGCTGGGTGGGTGCGTACCTGTCGCCGCTCGGCGTGTGCGCAGCAGCAGCTCTCCCAGCGTGAGCAGCAGCTGTGCAGACATGCAGAGATGCCAACTGCGAGCTGCAGCGTCACCACGGCGAGCATATGGGGGGGCTTGAACTCAGCAAGCTGACTGCAAGCTTCTGGATCTGACTACCTGCATATCCATCACAGTAAAGTGACAGGTGTGTGGGTGGTGTGTGCAGTCATTTCTAATTAGAGCAACATTACTATCAGGGAAGCAACAATACAAACTTTCTTTCTCTGTGTTGAACTGTTCACATCTCTGTGACTGGATGTGAGAGGAGAGATCCGCCTGTGATTGGATGTATTGTATGGTGAATCCCCTCTCTCAATGACAGCAGGGGCTTTAGGGGAGTTCTGGGGGGTATCCCATTTGTTAGGTGGGAGAGTAGTTTGGTTTGATGTGCTGTGGAGGACATCCACTACCAGAAGCCCCAATACAGCTGGCACCATGCCTGTCATGTCTGGGTGCTGTGCCACCCCAAGGAAACTTCCCTTTGCTATCTTGATTTTATGAGGACGGTGCGTTTGAACTCACTTGTAAAATTCAGTAAACAACTAGAGCAGTGGTTCCCAACTGTTATGTCTATCGCTATCAGACAGACTAGGTAAATACAAGCTGGACAATTTCCCTATTAACTTACTCCAGGTTGAAAAAAACGGTAGTTACCCTTTAAGGTGTTAACTGACTCTGCGTGGTGGAGGTGTGTACTGTGCTGCAGCTTATTGTAGCTGGAGGCTATTGTTCATTGGTTATTGTTACAATTAATTTACTAAACATCAGAATCACACCAATTTAGTCAATTCTATCTAAATGGTTACTTTCCACCTAAACATAAATATGTTGATATCTTTTTTAAATTAAATCAGAATTTCAAATTTTTCAAACTAGTTAAATAACTTACTGGTCACAATCTTCCCATATAGAGTACCTCCACCCAACTGCAGAAGGACCCCCTGCATGGAATACATTTTACATTTCTAAAGCATAGAGCCAAAAACAGGTTATCTGTTCAATGCTACTGAGTACAAGCAGGCCAAACGTCAACCCATTTCCATCTTGTCTCAACATAGTATAGGAGCAGAAGTGCCCAGGATTCGTCCTACACGTTCAAGTTTACCCAAATGCATGCCCAAAATCAATTATTGTAACCGTCTTTGGAAACAAGGTGTAATTGTTGTCTAGTCTTTGAGAATCCGTTTTTTTTAATTTGGCTAGGACTGTTTCCATCATCAAAGCGGATTGTAAATGAGAGGGAAGTGCCAAGTCTCTGTCTTTTTTATCTCCAAATAAAATCACATAGTTCCTTCTTTGATTTTGCATTAACTGTATCACAAAACTGAGACACTGAGGAATACACTTAGTGTAACATTACTTTTTATTAAACCTATGTTACTAATAATAAACTGTATTATGTGTGTTATGGGCTACTGCAGACATCTATGTCTTCCTGGCAAACAACACCATGCATTACTTTGTTTGTATTCAGGATAAGAAAGCCACTCAAAAAAGTATGCTTTTTACAAAATCCTGTAAATATGGAATATTTTCTCTACAAAGTGTCTAATTTACATGTTTCAAAAAACGCGGTAAATAATAATTTAAACATATACCCCTGATTTATAGTTACTTATAGTGGATTTTGGTAAATTTAGCCCCACAGAGAAGATGCTTTCTTCAAGAGCGAGTCCTTGCTGATGATAGAAATGTGTGGTAGAGTTTGTGGTGAATAAGTGGTTCTGCGTGTGAAAATTAATTACACAAAAAAAGAAGCAGCCTGAAAGTTAAGTCATAAAAAAATAACACATAAATGGGCGAGCAGCGAGGCTCACATCACCACTTTCCAAGACAGACAAACAGACACAGGGTGAAAGCTCATCAGTCAATCACGAACGTTTCCTGGTGACTGGCAGGTCAGGGCTGCTGTGTGCCGCTCTTCCTTTACAATGGCAGAATGGAAAGTCTTTCGCAGAGTGTACCCAATGAGACCAAAGCCCATTCATTTGAAATAACACAGCCATAGTACAACACCAGATAATGAACGTAATTACATTCAAGCAACTTGGCGTCCGTGACCTTGGTGCTCTCTGAAATTCTGTCAAAAGAGGCAGAAATAGATTAAGGTTTTTGTGTGGGCAAATCCCTATCTTTTTTATTACTTCTCTTTCAATATGAAGCTGGGCTCCTGGCGTGACCTTGTGTTACTTACATCTGTCTCATTGCAGTACACTTAAACCGGCTGCACTTTGGATGATCTATATTCATGGGAAGTGGTAGTATAAACAGGAAAGTGGGGAAAGTGCCTCAAAACAGGGAACTGAGCATTGTCTGCCACCCTTTCACTGGTGTAAGTTAAGCAGATTGAATGGATCTGTTTACCAGCAAGGAACCTAAAGCAAAGAGCAGCTAAGGAACCGTTTAAAAGTTAATTAACCGGGCAAAAACCTTAATGTATGAATGCTGCAGAAACTGGAAGAACTGGACTGGTAACAACGCAGATATGGACGACATAGAATGGACTTAAGAACAGTAGGCACGGTAACCTGTGTAAGCAATTAACCTCAGTGACACTGAATCCCACTGCTGAACGTCTTCAAAGACCAGCGGAGCTACCAGACACAAGAAGAGCTCTCAGCTCTGGTAACTAATAGGCTCTCCTGGTTAAGAGCAGACTTCCTAAAGTGAAAGGAGACAGCAAATTACTCTTTATTTCTAGGAGTATAATTTCAAATAGATGTGGTGTCATTTTGGCTTGACCTCTCTAAAAGGTATAATGACTGATAGAACATAATGACTTCATTTGCTTTTTTCAGTTGTGAAAATTGAGTCTATAAATGCTGCCATATTAGCCTTTGGGTTAGTGCATATAGTAGGAAATGAGCTTCCATGAGTCGACACGTTAAATATAATGGGCCTCACTCACCAATATCTTCCTAAGTTTTCTTTTTTTTTTAATTGCTCTTAAGAAAGTTCTTAAGAAAAGTCTACATCTGATTCATGACGTGTTCTTTAAAGTGATGGTTGGGAGTAATTTCACCCTAGGCTGCTTTGCACCTTGACCTTGAGCCAAACAACCCCCCATAAGCTTTGTTCCCTTGTTATAACGTTGGTCAAGTTAGCGTTATCAGCTGGTTAGCTTAGTGCAGGCGCTAACGGATCCACGTTTGTATCTCATAAATTACCCCACTAATAATGCCCGGAAAGATACCAAACTTCTACAGTAGTACAAATAGTTTCTGTACTTATAAAACGAGGCATAGAAAGTTTGTAACTACACCAGAAGTATATTTAAATAACACTTGCCTGATGGAAACTCCTCTCGGCTGCTATCGCGTGAGATCACGCACAAAGCACAACATCTATTGCTTTTAAACCGCAGCCGGGATATAGACAACTGTGTGGCATCTTGTCCTATCGCCTCACGCTGCAGTAGCTGCTTCTGCTGTTCACTCGCTTCTTGATTCTTCTGTACCAGTAGTCTCTTCCGGGATGTCAAAGACGTGGAGGCCTCGACTGAATCTTCATGAAAACAGCCTAAGTGGGGTTTAAGAACAAATTTGTTCTTAAGAACGTATGGTGAATGAGGCCCATTATCCTTAAGACCTTAGTCTTGGTTGATTTAGCAACGCTGGTTATTGGTTCAGTTTAATGAGGGGTGTAGTGGTGCTGGGGCGCAGCGGAACAACGGTCCGCAACTTTTTTTGTCCAAGTGAAGAAATAGAATATTCTTAGTTCGCATAATCCGGTTGAATTTATATTTATATATATTTTATCTAGGTTGTGAAGCTTGTCGGGTTGTTCTTCCTGTGTTTCAGGATCAGACTCGGGTTCAAACATGTACGGCTGAGCCGTAGCCATGGTTACCGGCTGAAGCGGATTGGATTTGGATCACACTAGAATGCTTGTCAGGGCCCGCCCTACTCTGCTTCTGACTGGCTAGTAGTCCTTACCTAGGGACTGAGCATGTGCGACTCCCAACAAAGATGGAACAGAAGTGAGAGGTCTCACTCTGTAGCTAAAACAGAGAGCTCAACACACAGGGTGAAAAGAGGAGCTGCAGCAATGTGCAGTACAACAAAAATATGGTGTTTTCTGAAAATTAACCATGTAAACCTATTCTGATATAACCTCTAAATATAATTATGAACCTGAAGATTAGCATAATATGAGCACTTTAAGCGCTTGAAGTTCCTATAATCACTTAAGTGTATCATGCAAGAGAGACAATGAAAACAAATGGAATGGTCAAAGTTGTCATATTGACATTTAAGGAGTTTTGATTGATTTACGTCATCAACTCACGCATTGAGTAACATGCAAGAAAACATTCTAGCTTAAAAGTTGCCTGTAGCTGCCGTTGGTGGCCTTTTAGCTGCTTTGAGTGACTACAATTATTTTTTCTTGGTCTATAGCTAACTGTTAACTAGTAAGATGACAGGGCAGCTAAACATTTCAACCTTTCATTTTATAGTTATGGTTGACTAATCAGTCCCTCCAGGAAAAACGTGATTATGCAATTGCATAAATCAATGCATAATCAGCCAAAGTCTGCATATTTATGTGGGGGCCGCATTTTTTCAAATACGCCACACTTTTGCCGCATAAATTGCCAATTTCCACGCAATACATGCGGGGCTTGCATGATTTCAAGTCACATATATCTTAGCAGAAAGTTGAAAAATGTTGCATTTACTTCACACAAGAGCAGCCATTTTCCCCTGTTGCCATGGGAAGGTTATGAAGTGACGTAATTACGCGACGTGAACATCATTGAAAAGCTACAAACCCTGTGATGAAGCCACAATTTTTGCAAGTTCCCGCAATTTCATCGCATAAAATTGCATAAATACCCCGAATATTCCATCGCATTTTTTAAGAAAACGTGCCGCATAATCAATGATTTTTGCCCGCAACAATCACAAAAAAAGTCAAACAATAAAAATTAAAATCACTAGCTAATTTCATGCTGCACACTGCGAGTAGCTGAAGGTGTGCAGCCGGTCGCCTGCAGCAATTTCTAAAACTCATCCAGTGCCAAAAAAATGCAGTAAAATGATTGTTCTGCAGATGCATTTTTGATGAATAATAGCTGTCAGCACTAACCTCTGATATAAACACATTTCCTGTGACTGCTTCACAATAAAAGCAACCCTGTGTTTCACCACTACAATGCTCTTAATTTAACTAGCAGCTGTGTGGAACGCTGGCTTAGCATTATCAGTAACAGTGAGCCTGACATCCATGAGAAAGAAATTAGATTACATGAAGCATTGTTTTCTGTGAATCCCTGTATGAATCCAGCGCAAGAATGGCAGCCTCTGCCACTAACAATGAACAGGACTATATACTGTAGAGAAGTACAAATGTTGACTCAATAGTGCTAAAACAAATACAGACCATGAATACCGTATTGACCTGAATATGAGAAAATGAATATACCTGAAAAAGTGAGGTTGTCCTATTTTCGGGGTCTAGACTTTTAAACCTCAATGACCGGAGCTGTCGATCAAACTCCCACCAGTCCCAAACAAAGCGGTTCAAAAGTAGGGCAAGTTAGCAAGCAATTGAGAAGTTCTGATGCTAACTTAAAGATGATGGTGATGAACAAAGCAGAGTCGCCAAACAACTGCCAAGCAGTGAAGAAATATAGTGTCACAGAATGTAATGTACGGAGATGGCGGGCCCAAAAAAGGCAGACTTCAAAACGCCAACAGTCAAAGAAAAGCATACCTGCTTCCTTAAGACTGAGCGGAGGGTGTGTGAATATGTGAACAAAACACGGGTCTTATATTCGGGTCAGTACGGTAGTATGAAAAATGGGGTTTCATTTCATGTAGTCTACATCGACGAAGTTTCATTTACGGGATAGTTCCGGTGGCGCCGGAAATTCCGCTGGATGTCCCTCATTTTGGCTGGAAGTCCGTCACCTTTCTTTGGCGTTCTAACCTCTGGTGGATTTGTGAGGACTATGGTTAACTGCTCCTCAGATCTCTGCAGGGTAAATCCAGACAGCTAGCTAGACTACCTGTCCAATCTGAGTTTTCTGTTGCACGACTAAAACTACTTTTGAGCGTCCACATGTTCCACCAAAACAAGTTCCTTCCTGAGACTATTTAGCAGAGGCACCGTGGCTCCGTCCGGCACTTTGCCCCACCCAAGATGTTTGTGGTTGGTTTAAAGAAATGTCAATAAACCAGAGCATGTTATTCTCCCATCCAGAAAGGCTGTGTGGACTAGCCAGACCCTCCTCCGCAGCGCTGAGGGAAAGGTCTATCAATGCGAGACTACACTTCATGTAAATCCCAAGAAAATGATTCATAACTAACATTTCTAACATTACAACCACAGATAATGACTGCCCAAGTGAAAACACAGCAAATACAAACTACAGAGCAGGCGACTTAGCACATACCTGGACGTAATCGGAACACATCACGCTGTCTGTAGCTGGTGTATTCACACAAAAGCTGGCGCACTGAGTGTGCTCCTGGCCTGTCAAATTACAGCACTTTTCCTCTAAAGTGGAGCACTCTTTCTTAAATGCAATACATACACCTCATATCTCTGCTCTCAACAAGCTTTAAATGAGACTGTGTTCTTCACGCACTTAAGAAAAGCCTCAATCCTTCAACTTTCTGCACCTCAATGTGCATTTAGCTGCAAGATAAACATTAAGTTAGAAATTGGTGGTTATCTACAAAGGTTTTGGGTCAGCACATGAAAACATACTGTTGATGTCTTCCTAGATCTGGTTTCATTATTGGATCTCCAATTCCGAGAGACCCAGCTGCTAACATGCCTAGCTGTTATGGAAAATACTGTTGTTATATCGTCCGACCCTACTGGGTTCCTCTCCAGTTTGTGAATTTCCAGATGCCCTTTGATTAATTTGTTAGAGTGTGCAGAAAACATCCAGTCAGCAATACTTTGAATCTGCTGGAAAATATTTCACGAGAGCTTTCTTGGAAAACACTTAGTAGCACCAAAACTCCAAAGTGCTGTCTCTCAGCAACAATGATGGACGGCTTGCTTGGCGGCGTTTGCACACACACTCATACTTTAGGTCTCATCATGTGTGCAAACATGGAATGGGGGAAGCTGTGGGACACCTCAGGCTGGGGCCCGATGTCACATTAACACGATTAGACGAAGCACTCCATGCAAAACGGGATGTAATTGAACGTCTGTAGAGTTTATCAACGTGGTTGTGTATTCAAATAAGCAGCGATATTTGCTCTGTGGAGGCAAGCCATGGAAGTGCAGAAGGACACAGGCTGATACTGCAGTGCAATTTGTGGGCCAGTGGTGTGACTGAGGTTGGTGAGACAGAGAGATAGCAGGTTGTAAAATCAGGAAGTAGACAGGTGATGACAGATGTGGGTGACTTCCTGCACATTACTAAAAGGAATTAATGGTATCGAGACAAACCGTTTGAATGAGGCAAACCACCCAGCGGAAGAGACGGATCTCGCTAATACAAATGCCGATATTGTTCCACAGAATATGTAAAGTCTGAGCCTAGATAAAAGTGGGCTGCTGATTGCTTACTTTGATACATGCAGAAAACTTTAATGAATGGCAATCAGCGTGGTGTGCAAAATGTATTCCTGCAATTCCTGGTAAAGGGATTAATAGATTTTTGCATAATATAACACAGATTCTACACAGAGTGAGTTTCCTCAGGCACCTGTTGTACCTGTACAATATATCACATCAAATGTGATACTCTGCCAGAGGGCCTTAGTGAAATCTATTTCACACTTAACAGTTTATAACATACGGAATGGAAATATACAATGTAAATATAATTTAGATTCCGGCAGGTAAACTAAAAATCTATTTTCAGACAGGTTAGGAAACTAACATTAATGTATTATGCATTTCAAATAAATTAGTTGATAACATTTAATAATAATGTTACATTAATGATCATGAATTCATGTATGAAAAAGCATGAATTCATTCATGTAGTACTTCATGAACTATTGGTAATGTACAAGGATTAATAGTATGTCATTCATGACTTAATGCAGGAACAATATGTTAATTAATGCATCAATTAAGGTATTTGAATTATCATGATTTCTTATTTATTAATGATGTTCATGTCTTCTTCATATGTAGTTAAAGTGACAGGCTAAACAAACTGAATTGTAGTGTTGTAATCATGATTAACTAAACATGACTTCTTCATTACTTCATCATGTTTGTGGCCTCTCAAATGAAGTGGTGATCTGCTCCATCTTTAACAATGATAAATAATATATGATGAATAGTGGTATATGCAGCAATCATCTTTGTGACCCCTTAAATAAAAATAAAAATCTTTTCTGGTGTTCAGATACTTAAAAGTTAGTATAAAGTAAAATTAATAAATATCCTACTTGGGTGAGCATTGTTTTTACCATTTAAGTGCCTCATGTTGTTGTGAATAAAGCAACTATAAAAATTCATCTGCTGTATACTGTATTTTGTGTCAATGTAGTGACCTCAGTATCATTTTGCCAACCCACTCCTTTAATTCTTAATACATTTAGTGTTATGCCACCATTACTCATATCTTATTTATCAATGTTAAGACGGAGCAGGCCAAAATACTGCTTAGCCTGAGCCCGCTAGCATCAAACTGCATCACGTTAATATGCTTAGCTCGTAGGTGGTAGCTTGACGTGCTTCGGTGATATTTTAATTCGGCTTTACACAATGTGCATGTGGCTTTCGAATTGTCTACTGAGCCGTCTGGGAGTTTTTTTTAAAAGAAAAGTGCCATTCAGAAGTGTGTTGCTGCTGTCTTTCTCCATGCCGGCAGTCTGCCTGCATTCTGCAGCAGAAGATGTGTTATGAAGAAGTACGGCAGCACCAAAGGGTCAAAATAGTAGCCGTTAGGCACGACGCAAAGCCGAGTGAAGTGTAAAATAAATTAATCGCATGCCGGCATGCAATTAATGCGAATAAAAAAAATTAATCGCATCGCGTCGGCCCTTAATCGCATCGCGATTAAGGGCCGTTAGCGTTAGCGCTGACAGCCCTAATCATTAATAAATCAGATATCATGATGATTCAAACACCTTAATTGATGCATTAATTAACGTATTGTTCCTGCATTAAGTCATGAATGAGATACGATTAACCCTTGTACATTACTGATAGTTCATCAAGTACTACATGAATGAATTCATGCTTTTTCATGCATGAAGTCATGCCTGAATTCATGATAATTCATGTAACATTATTATAAAGTGTTACCAATTAGTCTTTACTTTTTCTTTATCAGCAAATACATTTTTTTTTTTTTAAATCTGTGTTTACACATTGAACACCGAATTAGTCGAAAAGCATCAATCAAGAATACACATTTTAATTTTACTAGATTGATTTCTGTAATTTAATACATGCAATCTGAATAAAAGGCAACTCCACTCATTTTAAAAATCAAGTTCAGTTGGAAGATGGAAAACATAATATGGGTTTGGGATGCTGCTAATGCTCTTTTGCTCTGAGAGATTCCTAGACTGACTGACTTGAAGTTTTCCCCTCTCTCTGGGATACGACATTTCTCTTCAGAGACTCAATTCTCACATTCATTCTCTAATCATACAGAGGCATATGACCCTGAGGATGGGAATAAAAGAAGAAGAAATTACTTTCATTAAGAAATTCAGATTCCCCCCATCCTTTTGATCTTGTGCCAGAAGAACATTTATGCTGATGAAATGCATAAATAAAGTTCTTAAATTATCCCATTCCTCTTTAGCGCATGTATCAGAGTTGGAGAACTTCCAGACAAGACAACTATAATCACAGTGAGTGCCTCTGAACAGGACGGATTTAAGAGATGGCCTGCCACTGGTTTAAACGTCATGTAGCTCAAATTCCAGACTTTACCGGTAAAGTGCATATCAATCCATTTCCTGCAAGTAATGTGAAGGATCATTGTATGTAAGTGTTCATGTCATATGTCGGAAGAATCAACAATATCAGTGTGTGTTTGAATGTATTTCTTTTGGACCAATAATCATCATTTCAAGATGTTTTCTGAAAAGCAAATACTTCATATATCAGGAGTTATTTTTAAGCTGCCCTGCTCATCAAGATGCTTCATTTCTCATCTGCCAAAAACAAAGCCCTGACCTTCTCATTAACTAGCAAACTGCAAGCTGGTACAACCCAATCGTCTCTCTTTAAAGTTTCTTATCTACAAGCCGCAAAGTGGAACGCTTGTATTATAGAGGCAAATAACTACCTGACAACATTTGTTTTAGTGTGGCTCCTATCTGTCGCAGGGGGGCTGTAGAAAACCCCCAGACTTTTTCCAAACATAAGGTGTAAATTATCAAAATTTTCAAATCCTGTCTTTTAAAAGAGTGCTCCACATATTTAGCATCACAGTAATATCATTGTTATAGGAATGCATTGTTAAAAAAAGGATCCATGTCTTTTGCATTGCATACTTTGCAAAAGTCTGTAAAAGGGTTGCCAGGACAACCCGAAATGCAAACAAGGTCGATTGAATTTTTAATCCATGGACTTCTTATATTTGAAAAACTTCCCCCGAGCCGAGCCGAGAAAAGTGATTTAAAAAACCTGTGACGTCAGCACAATATAAAGTCTCTGGGCCGTGAGGGAACTCGTGGGCGGGGCCAGCAGGAGAAACACTACTGAGCATGTTCAGTTGGCCACAGGAGTCTGGTAAGCTCACTTCTCTCTTCCTCCACAGCTCCAGATTTGTTTTGTAAATTTTTGAACTAGTAGTTTTTTTTAGCCCCAGCCGACGCTGACTCACGTGACATCACTTGAGGACATTTATCAGACTTCACACAGCTCCCCCTGGAGCCACTAGAGCCTTTATACAACTTTGCTCACATATGCACCAAAGCCCTCATAAATCCACCGGAATTTTAAATTCCAACACAAAGAAAGCGAAAAGTAACGGACATACATGCATCCGGTGGAATTGCACCGTTGCAACTTCGGTGGATTTGTACTAGCTTCATTTGTACCTGGAGACGCTGACCCTCTTACTAATTTTAAAACTGTTACAACACAATACAAATTAAATCCAAAAATCTATATCACATATTCCTTATTTAAAACATGAGTGAAAGTTAAAAACTGTTACCCCAAACTTCCCTTGAAACGGCTCACTGCATCACACAGCTACTTCCCGTCTCAGCTTCCAGGAATGTCCGGGAGCTTACCCAGGATATTGCTGACAGTAAGAAACCTTGACTGGACCGATGACAAAACTGAACCATATTCCAATAAAACTGAATGACAGAAACACTTCTGCAAAACTATTTTCTTGTGGTTTTGCAAGATGATGCATCTTTCCTGACAATATTGTGCCAGGAAATACTTTCATGTGTGTTGCTCAACGTAGCGACAGGAAAATAGGTCACAGTTTTAGAACAAGGAATACAAAAAACACCCACAATTAAAAATAACCTTCTGGGATATCTCACCGCCAGTCATTTCTTCAGTCTGGTCAACATTTGATCAGAAGAGTGATTTAGAGTAAAAATGACGAAACAGAAGAGACAGAATCTTCTGTGTTAGGTAATCCACAAAGAGAATGAACACCATGTTACATTCTAACATGATTTTAAAACTCATTTAATAACTCTAGTGCAAATAAAAGCATATCTGACTGCTTATCAGCTGCAACTCCAGATAGTTATGCATTAGCTCACTGAATGATGTGCGAAAGAAAACAATATAAACATCTAATTCACCAAGGAAGAGATATCAAAAACAAAAATCCTCTATTATAAAAAGACAATGCATGCATTTCTGATAACATTATTCCAGGGGAGCAAATGAATGATCAGGTTGGCCTGGGCCAAAAAGAGTGACGTAGTGGGTAGCCAGGACAAGTTTTGCGCTAGCCTTGTGTATTTGCTGCTCATGACTATCACTAAAGTTGAATCTGAAGCCAAGCTAATTCATTTCATAGCTGCTATTAACATTTGGCTCTGAAGTCACTGTCAACACTAGAGACCACACCAGCCACAACGCCCAATCGTGCCAGTGTGTGTGTGTGTGTGTGTGTGTGTGTGGGGGGGGGGAGTTTATTTATGTTCTTTTTCCATTATGACTCACTGTCAAACTAGATTAAAAAACGTTCTGGCATTCGGCATTCATTGTTTGTGTTTGTTCATGTTTCACAAAAGGTTTAACCTGAGCCAGACCATACGAAAGCAATCATATCACATCCATACAGGGTTAGTACTGCTATTAAAACCTAATAAAATATATGGATTTTTTAACACACTGGTAACGGATTGGTACTCGGTATCAGCCGATACGCAAGTTTGGGTATTGGAGTCGGTATCGGGAAGGAAAAAATGGCATCGGAACATCTCTATTTCCTACACCCGCCCTTGCTCGGATCACACCCATCTTCAAACTCTGCCTTCATTTTGATCTCAACGACACACAAAGTTTCGTGACATGCAGTGACAAAATCTGTCGGAAAACTTTAAACACCTGGCAAAGTACTCAAATCTTCCTTCTCTGTGCTAGTTCCTGCTTCAGTATGTGTCTGGAGGGCCACATAATTGAGTTTGGCCACTTGGGCGCAGCATGACAAGCTGTAAACACCACACTGACACACTATCACCTTATAAAGTGGATATGGCCAAAAGTTTACATCCAACAGACACAGAGCAACTTAACGTTCATTTAGAGTCACATTTAAGTCCAATATTCACTCCACTACCTTCAGAGAAAAATATCTGGCTCTCAAGCTGACAGGAACTGCAGAGTCAGGTGATAATTCTCTGGTGCTTTGTCATTATGAGCGTTCAGTCATTTGAATCCACTGTTAGTATACTATACTAACTGTTAGTATGCTAACAATGGAGACTACCTAATATAGATTAGTGCAGCTGTCTCCCCCCACTCTGGCCGTGAGAGTAATTACACAAACACTGTTGACACTTTCTTATGACGTAGCTCACCGCGTCGATTGCTTTCTTTTTTTTACTTTAATCCATCCTCTGAACGCAGAGTTAATTTTTTTTCTGAAGCATCCACACGGAAACTTTTCTTGGATGCTTCTTAGGATTTTCCTCCATAGCTTCCGCCATACTCTTAATGGATTCTCCAATTAAAATCGATCTTTGTGGGCCCCTGTAGCTCACCTGGTAGAGCAGGCGCCCATATATAGAGATTTACTCCTCGACGCAGCGGCCGCGGGTTTGACTCCACCCCGCGGCCCTTTGCTGCATGTCATTCCCCCTCTCTCTCCCCTTTCATGTCTTCAGCTGTCCTGTATAAATAAAGGGTTAGCTGGGCAATACCCAGCCCTACTCCTAGCTGCTGCTCCGTCGCAGTGGTCTCTCCCCCCTTTAGATCTGGCTGGTTGATGTCAAATGCATCACTTTCTGTGTGCCACAGACACCACAATTCCGGTATACTGAGAAACACAGAGAGCTTTCCCTGGCGGAAATAGGGTTAATCAGCATTGTGTTAACTTTTTTGGTAAGGGCTTGAATATAATGGACGTTCATTTACATGTAAAAGTCTCCCACTCCAGCATTGACATTATTACTAATCGTGTCAGCAGTAAGTTGTTAGAGTGCTGACTAGCACCTACCGTTACTGAGCTGATGGTAACTGCTAGTCTGCTAACACATTCAAAGAGCTTACATTTTAAAATCAAACACAAGACAGTGCACACTTAACAAGACAAATCTTGTTAGTGACATTGTTCACAGCATCTTCTCATGTCTATGTTCTTCAACAGTATCTGTCATTAAAAGTTGTGTAACTGCAAGTAATCACTTTCAGAGGAAGACACCATTAAAAGACAGTTTCACTGAGTGACCAAAAACAGAACTAAACAAAACAAAAAGAGGAAATGAAGATGTGTGTGGTGAGAGGTGGCAGCTCGCCGGGTTTTTGATGAAAACATAATGTGGTTGCCTAAAGTGTCAAAAATAAATAAAAATAACACTGAACCTGAAACACGGACACATAAATAACCAGAGTGAGTCAAAACGAGATGGTGAGGCAAAAACAAAAAAAGTGACTTACAATATAGCAAGGCTCACAGTATGCCTTCTTCTCCACAGCGTAGAAAGGCTTGCCACGCAGCTTGCTGTTGCAAGTCATGCAGACGAAGCAGTCGACATGGAAGACCTGGTCCATGGCGGTGCAGCCGGTGCCTTCACCCACTACGTTCTCTCCACAGCTGGCACAGCGCCCTGGGGAGAGGGAGAGGAAGAGGAGGGGAGGCTGAGGACAGATTCAGTAGAAATCCACACATATTCCATCAGGAAACCAACAGCCACATTCCACTCACACAAGGATCAAGACAAATGATCCAATCATGTAAATTGTTATGCAGGAGAGCTGTGAAGTGTGACTGTCCATGCACTGGCAGATGCTGATGATGATCATAATAAACAGCTAGGGCTGGGCTATATGGAGAAAATCAAATATCACCATGTTTTTGACCAAATATCTCAATGTTGATAGCGCCACGATATTGTAGGGTTGGCTATTGGTGCTTTCGCAAAATATTTACACAATGAGATTTGTGATTAATAATCATCAGTTATGTGGATATAATGACTAAGTGGGTAAAGGGAAATAATAGAACAGCTAGAACAGTCTGGTAAGTTCAGAAAATTGAGCCTTTAAAACCAGGAAAAGACAACACTTATGTCATATTACGATATCTAAAATCTAAGACGATATCTAGTCTCATATCACGATATGGATTTATACTGATATAGTGTCCTATAAACAGTTTGAGCTGATAGGAAGCATCTTACAGTAGGCAGAGAATCTCTCAAACTTTCAGGACAGTGATATTACATCTCAAACCCAACCAGGTCGAATATCTAGAACTACTCTGTTTATTGACTAGTTTCATGATACAAAGACATTTTTGAGGAAAATAAAGTAGGCCTGTAACTAATGATTATTTCCATGATTATTTATAGGGGATGGCCCAAAGTCGGAGCAAATCTACGGCTCTGTTTGACATAAAACCTTGCTGTTCATCAAAAGGTATAAGCCTGTGTGCACAAAAACATAAGAAGAGAAGTTAACTATGACTCTCACGGTGTATCTCGGTAAGAAACATCCAATCACAGAGCTTAAAATTAGGGATAGACTGATTATCGCCCCTGGCCGATTATTGGGCTGTTTCTTGGCAGTTTGCAGATGATCTGTATCGGCGCTTTATTTGCCTGATAACCGATAAAGTGAATGGATTAAAAAGTGTTGTACTTTGGCTCGGCTCCAGCTCTGTGTCTGTCCCTCTGCTTCAGTTTCACTCCCCACTGAGTCAGACTTCATGCCCCCCCCCCACAACACTACCAGACTATCTTTTACTGGGTATTATGTAGAAAGTTTCTAATTCTTTAAATGATTGCTTAAAGGTGCACTATGAGTTCCTGTATGGTTTCAGCGCAATTTCATTTTTGTCTCAAATGGTAGTCATCTCTCCTTGATCCTCTAGCTGCCTGCCCCCTGAACACACCGTGAAAAAGCCCGGTTGGAAACATCAAACACTAGAGGCACAGGATAGGCACCAAAATACAACAAACCACGTTCCAGCCAATCACCAACAAGATGGTTGGGGGAGGGGGTGGGGCTTAGTGACAGTTAGTCAGGTCATGACAGTTACAGAAACATGGGGGGAGGGGCAAGCTTGCTCTGTTTTGTTCGGTATTTACTTGGAACGTCAACAGAAGTGACGTCATGCAGGAACTCATAGTGCAGCTTTAAAGCATTTAAACTACGCTTTGTGTCGGAGTTTGTAACATTCCAAAATCTTAATTTTGACTTAAAGATTTTCATTTTCAAACCAATGGGGTTGTTTAATTAGCCAGCACAAATTTACAAGTCTATTCCGGGTCTTATTTTACCACTCAAATGGATAACCTTTTAATCTACGACATGCTGATCACAACTTCTGGATGCCCAAGGAGACATCTTCGAGCTTCAGCTTGTTTTGTCTGATCAACAATCCAAAACCCAAATGTATTCAACTTACAATTAAATAAAGAGAGGAGAAAAGCAACAAATCTTAAGTTGATTGAAACTGAGTTATTTATCATTCTTGCTTGATAAATGGGTTAAGGCCTAACTGACTATTGCTGATGAACTTTCTGCTGATAAATCAATCGTTTTAGACCTAGAATCAGTTTAAGGTGTTTTTGCTACTTGTCTCCATTTATTGCTGTTCATCTCTGTCTGACTAGGAGTTGTTCAACCACAGGATCCATAGGCTGAGCTGTTGCCCATGCATCCACTCATACTACCTTGTTCCAAAAATCTGGAGCTATCCCTTTAAATGCTTCATTTCCTGATGTCAGAAGTGCCTAATCTTTATTTCTGTTTCAAACAGTAGATAAGGAAGGATTAAATACGATAATTATGGCACATTAAAGAAACTATACACATCACCAAAGTGTGACATGGGCGACATCTATTTAAAAAAGAAAATCAGGCTTTAAATGATAAAAAAGAAAACTTTAGAAGTACAACTAAGTCTTTGTAAAAGGGGCACAAGTGAACTGATATTATTGCGCCAGAAAGCGCCTGGTTGCATATTGCGGGACATGGCATTTGGATATCTTTAATTGAGTTGGAGATATCTTTAATTGAGTTTAAGATGTCCTCGACTCAATGCAAGTTATCTTCAACCCAATTAATAACACTGTCAATTTAATTACTGGTATCTTACAATAATAGGGTTTAAAAAGATATCTGAGAATGTTTTATTTTTTAAACATCTGAGGACAGATGCAATCTCTCAGAGGAAGTATGATACAGTATATTTAATTAATTCAAGTTCAGTTGTATGGAACATTTTTTGTTCCTTTTCATTTTTTGCTTCATCTGAAGGCTGATTTGGGGCGATGATTGACACTCTGTATGTTCTGAACAGAGCAGTTCAAGCGAGTTACAGACAGAGGCGAGACACTAACCGGGGGAGATAGAGTATCTGATGCTTGCATTTTCACAGTTCCACTCGCTGTTTTTCGTATCAAAAAATTCAAACGAGTGTAAAGGGGAATCAGTCTCAGGTATCAGCACGAAGTTTGGAAGTCATATGTTGCTGAGATCAAATATCTGCTTGACTGCGAGGCCCGCTAATGGTATTCTAATCTCAGATAACTCATTATCTTATTGTCAGCCTCTGTGGAAACTGAGTTGCTTAACGAATGACTGGATCCGCAACTTTTCCAGTAAGATTTCATAATCCTTATTGAAACACAGATGTTTGTGGCTTCTTTTACAAAGAGATTCATCGTTTACTGACTGGGGAACACATTAAGAAAAAAAAGGCCTGACAGATTCCTGTTGAAGACATTTAGCTGTTAACAATTTGAGTTCCTATCATAGCAGCATTTTGTAAGTTAATTTAGCAACTGCTGTCATCCACGACATATAGCGCAGACAAGTTTTCATAAAAACCTGCTATTGGTTTTCATCTGTTCCCACAGCTCTATACACACCTCAATTACGGCTGCGTTACCTACTGTACAGGGAGGCAGATTAAACAAACTAGTGAAGGCACGTCTCGGGGGGACATGTGGGTGTCAGCGGAATCACAAGCAGGGTAATCACTTCAGAGAGCCAGAGGGAAAGAGAAAGGGAGAGAGAGCGAGCGGGAGACAGAGACGGCGCATGCTGAGCCTGTTAGTGGCTTCAGATCACAGGCCATCTTCAGTGAGTGGATGAGAATGCCAAACATGTCCCACAGGGCTCCCACTTTATATAGCGAGAAGGAAACCTCTCGGAAATCCTTCTCCTTTTGGCAGTCTGTGATTGTGACGGCCCTCAGGAGCTATTTGTGCGCGACTGAGTGTACAGTGTACAGTCTTACCCAAACACACACACACACACACACACACACACACACACACACACACACACACACACACACACACACAGAAAGGAAAAAAAATCTCTTTGCACCAGACATGCCACACATGTAGACAAGTACATACAAACCCTGACACAAGTATCATATAGTGCATGCATAGCCACAGACATGTCATGCTGCGTGCACACATCAGCAGCCCACACATGAGCTAACACATGAGTAACTAAGATCAGCAGATCTGAGGCTGTTTACAGTTGGCCCTTGAAACTATTGTATGCTTTTTTACTTCTAAATATGACCCAAAATATAAAAGGACTGCTTCGTATTAAGATAGGGGCGCTCAATTATGGAAATAATCACAATTATTTTGGTCGATATTAAAGTCACAATTACTCACTGACTTTTGGAAAGATGTTGCATTTATTGAATTAAAAATAACAGTGACAATGGAATTTGCTCGCCCCTTCTTGCTCACCAAACGCTGCTTCTTTCCCTCCGCCATCTTCCCTGGCACTCATTTTTAAACAGCACCACAAACAGGACCTCGCTTGGCTGAGTGAGTTGAGCCTTCGGGAGGGGTGAAAGTGCGCGTGTCATTCAGAAAGCAAGACAAAAAGAGAGTTTACTAGAAAAACATAATGTGCAAAATAATAATTTTTCTCGATTACATTTTATTTTGTGATCGTTGGGAGCCGAAGTCGAAATCACGTCAAAATTTGATGAAGTGCACAGCCTTTTAATAAGACTCTAAAAGCACACAGACTGCATAATAAAACTGGCACGTCATTGGCGCCTGGTTAGCTCACCTGGTGGAGCGTGCGCCCATATATAGAGGTGTACTCCTCGACGCAGCGGCTGCGGGTTCGAATCCGACCTGCGGCCCTTTGCAGCATGTCATTCCCCCTCTCTCTCCCCTTTTAAGTCTAACCTGTCCTACACAAATAAAGGCCTAAAATGCCAAAATCATAATCTTAAAAAAATATTTTAAAAAACCTGGCACGGCATAGTATGTGATGTCACATCATGACACTGCGAGTAATTCATCTGGAGTATTTTCTTACTAGTTTTGTTCTGACCTACATTCCAAAATATGAATATAAGATATTCAGTTTACTATCACAGAAGACAAAGGAAACACAATGAAGAAGCTGGAACCAAAACATTTTTTGGGCCTTTTTCCTTAAAAACACAAGACTTAATCTTGAACTGTTGCAGATTAATTATCTATCAATCAACGATGATTAATCAACTAATCTAAGCTTCAGCTCTAAACTCAAAGGAAATACATAACTTTATTTCATCCCAGGTCCCAGCGCTGTCTCCCATCATGCCAAGCGTTTTTCTGAGTACACTAGATGATGGGCTCCAAGGATAAAAAGTAAATCACAGTAATTATTACTGTAATGTGTCAGTGTGATTGGCCAAAGTTCAATCTGTTGAACATTAAGTGGAAGGTTTTAGGATTCCTGATTAAATAATGTGATGGTGAGGTATGTATGTAATGATGCTGATGAGGATTAGAAAAGGGTAATATAAACTACTAGCTGAAACTAATTGTTCATTTCATGTATCAGTTAATGTGCTCATTATTGTCTTGATTGATTAATAGATTCATCTGTAGAATGTGAGAAAAGGGTGAAGTCTTCATGTTGCTTGGTTTGGTCTGACCAGTGCTCAAACAAAGCACTCTGACTGTGCACTAGAGCAGATAATAAAGAAATAACACTCAAAACGTTCCCCACTGGGAACCAACTACAATCATTAGATCTGAGAAAAGCCTTTTTAGTTACATTCATTCAGCTTGGGTGCTGCACCTAAACCTTATAATGGTAGGGAAAACCGTGTAATTAGTCTGTCCATTTTTTCAATTAATTGTCCTCTGTTGTGCTCTGACTGACCGCCAGTCCAAAACACAAACATATTCAATTTACGCTGACCTCTTATTTATGAAGGTGAAAACTGGTGAATGTTAAGCATCTTTGCTTTATGAAGGACTTAAATGGTTAATTTATTATCCAAATTGTTGGGGAATTAAGTCAATATTTGAACCAACATAGCGTTTGAAGACTAAAGTTATCCCACTTGAACTGAAACATGTTCTTTGTGTCACACATTCTAACCCATCAAGCCTTCTTCTATAAATATATATAACTATATCTTTCATTGTGGGGTGAGAAAATAATTCCACAAAGTGTAAAAATGTAAAGCTTCTGGAACTTTTTTTTCCTCAAACAGTCCTACTTATGATAATAGGCAGAAGTGCAGAGTGTTTTACAATGCTTCACATCAATAATTTCACACGTCTGTGTCGGAAGCGAGCATTTTCAATTTTGAGACACTACTTCAATTGAAGTCTTGAATAATACAGGATAGCAATTGAAGCAACATCGTATTTACCCCTGTGGAGATGATCGCAAATACTTTCGAACTATTTCAGCTGGGCATAAAGGAATCATGAAAGGCCTCACCGCTCCCCAGCGTCCCTTTGCACAGGGAATGGAACCAGAGTCTTAATATCAAAACTTCAAATAGTTCCTGTAGAACCAATGCAATGGTGACGGGGCGGGAGGGGAGTTCATTTACACTTTACTCACTTTCTTTCCTTTTATTCCTTAACCCTCAGAAGTGTTCTTCTCTGTTACATCGAAAGTCAAAAGAAGGACTGAAGAGAAAATCTTTTCTTCTTTTCTCTTTTTTAAAGAAGCACATTCCCTGTGAGCTATAGAGGCTTAGAATGGTTAGACAATTTAATTGGATAAAAGGAAAAGATTAAAGAGGCCCTGACTCTGTTCCATAAATAATTGATTTCTAATGTATTTGTAGTGGCAGTGAGACGCTGTTGTTTGGGAATGGGGGATGTTGAGTGGCAGAACGCTTCAGATTTCCCTCAGTCTTTGCCTTCTTTGTGTTTTCACGCCGTGATATTGAAGCAGCATGAAAGGCAGAGAGGGAGCACACTTGCAGCTCAATTTGATCTTACATCGTCACAAATCAAAGATCGTGCATGTAAAGAAGGATCGCAAGGAACTTTTTTTGTGGGAGACCAAAACTTTTCACACTATGTTACTAAAAAATACAATTCTGCTGGTGTAACCCTTGCAAACCCCAAAGGCAAAGCCAGCAACTGTAGCTCGTATGCTAAACTAATAAAAGAACCACCAAATCATTTTGGGACCGCAACTAAAGTTTTGTGCTTGGATTTAAATATCCGATAGATATGGTGGTAAAAACACATGCAAGTACTGCGTGTGTTGTGTTTTTAATAGCAACAACTCAACAATGCTAAAAGGATTGCATTAACACTAGGGCTGTCAAAATGTACGCGATAATAACAAGTTAATGCAAATTCCTTTTAACGCCACAAATGTTTTAATGTGGGATTAATGCATGTTCTGTGATTTGGGCCTCGGACCGCAGTAATGTTCCGGTTCTTATTGATTCTGTGAGGTGTGGCGCTAAAATGAGTCACATGCTTAATTTCACAGATAAGAGGAACATTTTATTTTGATTCAATGGTGATTTACAGTTTTACCTGGCTTCTTCAATGTTAATAAAGCCACAATTTAGAGCGCCGCTTACTGTGCTTCACGGCTGCTACACAATAAGCACCTGGAAGTACGCTGGCTACTACAGAAACCCAAACTTATGCGTTTTAAATTTGGAACTGATGATTGGATTCAAAACCGATTTTTGTTTAACGATTCCAAGTTAGAAACTGTTCTCGATGCCCAATCCTACCTAACATCGAGCACGCCAAGAGGGCGGTGAGCGCCATGGATATGGTGTACGCTCTGAAGAGGCAGGGCCGCACACTGTAAAACTGAGGTTAAACCTGATCCTGAATCACAAATAAAAGCCTCTTTTAGGAGCCACACACTTAATTTAAACAGAGACTTCCCATTCTGAGTAACAGGCTTTATTGTTTACATTTTTAAAGTGACTATATGTAACTTTTTAATGTTTCTGAAGCTCTTTCATACAATGGTCTTAAATGACCTGTAACAGCAAACGAGACTAACAGTGAAAAGAACACTATTTTTTATATAGTTTTTAGGCCTCTGCCCGGGTTTGATTTTCCCCGCAAAATCACAGAATGATTTACAGCAGGTAGACGGCACTACAGTAACACTTTGTAACACCGGAAAAGCCTGTGTTAGTGTATCCAGCCAGCTGAGCCAGGTAAAAGATAGCAGGAGATTTCTTTAAATAGGCCTAATTGTATTTTAATGTTATGTTAAAAGTAATCTGTTGTAGTTATGACAGATACTGGGGCAGGACCATTGCAGGAAAGAAGGGAATTAAAAGAAGAAAAACTGAAAGCTCAAAGGAAAGTGAAAGACGACGGGCGATAACGCGAGTCACACTCTGTTGGGCTTTTAACAGATGGAGACAATTATGGGATTGTAAATGATTAAAAAACGTCCCTGAATTGGCCCTCAGGTATGTAATAAATCTATTTCATTCAAAAAATAACTTTAGATCGCATGATGTGGTTGTACGTTAGCAGCTAACATTAAATGACGTCCCCCTTCTATTTAGCGCGGACGTTTATTCCTTTTAATCCGTGTTTGTGTTGGCCTACTATTTTCTTTTCCCTTGTCCCCCTGTACTTGTGTAAAGCGTCCTTGGGTTTCATGAAATGCGCTGTATAAATCTAAGTTATTACTACGTTGGTTGCTACAACAAACTCTTAATGCTTAGAAAGGGTCTTTTGAATGGCAAGTTCAGTTTCAAAATCCTTCCAGATGGTTCTCTCGATAAGACTAAAGTTATTTGCATGTACTGTCGATGTGAATTGAGTTACTACTGTATTACACTCTCAAATACCACGTGAGCATTAGAAACTTAAAAAATATCAACTTTAAAGCATATTCAGAACACATAAAAAATGCTTAACTATGGACACCATGTGATTTATCACGATCAAATATTTTAAGCCCTAATTAACACACAGATATGTGGCTACAGCTAATTATCTTGCTCTACTTCACATTTTTATCGGGCTTCAATTATGAATACAGTGAGGAAAATAAGTATTTGAACACCCTGCTATTTTGCAAGTTCTCCCACTTGGAAATCATGGAGGGGTCTGAAATTGTCATCGTAGGTGCATGTCCACTGTGAGAGACATAATCTAAAAACAAAAATCCAGAAATCACAATGTATGATTTTTTAACTATTTATTTGTATGATACAGCTGCAAATAAGTATTTGAACACCTGTCTATCAGCTAGAATTCTGACCCTCAAAGACCGGTTAGTCTGCCTTTAAAATGTCCACCTCCACTCCATTTATTATCCTAAATTAGATGCACTTGTTTGAGGTCGTTAGCTGCATAAAGACACCTGTCCACCCCATACAATCAGTAAGAATCCAACTACTAACATGGCCAAGACCAAAGAGCTGTCCAAAGACACTAGAGACAAAATTGTACACCTCCACAAGGCTGGAAAGGGCTACGGGGAAATTGCCAAGCAGCTTGGTGAAAAAAGGTCCACTGTTGGAGCAATCATTAGAAAATGGAAGAAGCTAAACATGACTGTCAATCTCCCTCGGACTGGGGCTCCATGCAAGATCTCACCTCGTGGGGTCTCAATGATCCTAAGAAAGGTGAGAAATCAGCCCAGGACTACACGGGAGGAGCTGGTCAATGACCTGAAAAGAGCTGGGACCACCGTTTCCAAGGTTACTGTTGGTAATACACTAAGACGTCATGGTTTGAAATCATGCATGGCACGGAAGGTTCCCCTGCTTAAACCAGCACATGTCAAGGCCCGTCTTAAGTTTGCCAATGACCATTTGGATGATCCAGAGGAGTCATGGGAGAAAGTCATGTGGTCAGATGAGACCAAAATAGAACTTTTTGGTCATAATTCCACTAACCGTGTTTGGAGGAAGAAGAATGATGAGTACCATCCCAAGAACACCATCCCTACTGTGAAGCATGGGGGTGGTAGCATCATGCTTTGGGGGGGGTTTTCTGCACATGGGACAGGGCGACTGCACTGTATTAAGGAGAGGATGACCGGGGCCATGTATTGCGAGATTTTGGGGAACAACCTGCTTCCCTCAGTTAGAGCATTGAAGATGGGTCGAGGCTGGGTCTTCCAACATGACAATGACCCGAAGCACACAGCCAGGATAACCAAGGAGTGGCTCTGTAAGAAGCATATCAAGGTTCTGGCGTGGCCTAGCCAGTCTCCAGACCTAAACCCAATAGAGAATCTTTGGAGGGAGCTCAAACTCTGTGTTTCTCAGCGACAGCCCAGAAACCTGACTGATCTAGAGAAGATCTGTGTGGAGGAGTGGGCCAAACTCCCTCCTGCAGTGTGTGCAAACCTGGTGAAGAACTACAGGAAACGTTTGACCTCTGTAATTGCAAACAAAGGCTACTGTACCAAATATTAACATTGATTTTCTCAGGTGTTCAAATACTTATTTGCAGCTGTATCATACAAATAAATAGTTAAAAAAATCATACATTGTGATTTCTGGATTTTTGTTTTTAGATTATGTCTCTCACAGTGGACATGCACCTACGATGACAATTTCAGACCCCTCCATGATTTCCAAGTGGGAGAACTTGCAAAATAGCAGGGTGTTCAAATACTTATTTTCCTCACTGTAAGTGTTTCCACTGATGCAGCATCCATTTATTGTGACACTTTTAAAAAGGTGGGCCAAACAATGGTACAAAGTTGTGATAACTTCCTCACACTTAATTAAAGAGATAAACAATAGGTCAGTGAGTGGTTAACAGCAGAAAATAAGTATGTCGAACACATTAGGAGTGGAACTGCCAGCTAGTGAACTGCCAGAGGCCACGATTTGTGCACTGTTTCATCTCTTTCCCCTCTAGGTTAATCTACTTTGTTGCTTTAGATTGCCCTCCGTGTAGCCTGACAATGCTGTGGCCTTCAGTTGCCTTAGTATGACAAGAGAAATAGCTGTCATCGCTGCATTTCAATCTCTGAATGCCTCTTTCCTAACCCCTGCCTTTAATCTCATTCCCAATGTCAGCAAATAGCAATCTGCAGAACTGCTGTGGCGATGGTGGAGGATGGAGGATAGGCTCGCCTGTGCCACTAAGCATTACTGCTCGGCGTGTCAGGGCCCGCGGCGGCAGAGCGAGGGGGACTGAGTGTAGGTTACATGTTTTGGAAGCAGGTTGGCAGGAGCAACATGGAGGGGTGCCAGGGAGCGAGCGGGGCTGGCAAATGGGGTGAAAGAGAGCGAGCAAGAGAGAGAGAGAGAGAGAGCGAGAGAGAGAGGAAAGGCAGGGAACAGGTGAGTGTGTGTGCAGCACAATGTGTGGGCAAGCTGCAAGTTCAAAGCCTGTGTCTGTGTGTTTATATGCTGTTTATCCGTGCGCACCCGTGTGCTTATAACTATTTCTGCGTTTGCGTGCATGGACATGTCGATGTCTACTCATTCCTGAGGTCAAACGCTCACAAATGAAATCTAGCAACGTGAGTGCCCCGAAGTCTCAGCTGGGCTCGCACGGCAGCTGATCTTGCAAGCCTCAGTGGAGCTGTCTCAACGAGGCAGGATAGCAAGCGCCGAGCCTGGCGGGGGAGAAAGGGGAGGGAGGGAGAGCAGGGGGGAAGGGGGCAGTGGTGGTCACCTCGCGTGAACTGCTGCCAAAAAGCGAACCTCTGTCGCTGGGAAGAGAAGCCCCATGCTGGCACACTGCATCAGCTGAGAAACTAGAAAGCAGCATTGCGAGGTCAGCTGCAGTGCTGGGACAAGATAATGAGAGAACAGAAATGGCAAAGAGAACCCATAAACTATGCTGAAAAGAAAACAACTTTATGTTTTATGAAACTGCCCCCACTGCTCAAAAAAAGAAGAAACCAATCTAATGAAGTGTTGAAAACACCATGGGACCAATAACAAGCAAGATAAGCAGAAAACTGCTAAAATCTAATTCATAAAAGAATAAAGAAGAAAAGAGGAAACGATTTAAAGCAGTTTAAACAGAAAAGCTGGAGGTTATTGTATCATTTCTTCAATCTGACATATTTGTAGATTTACAATCAAAGCAACACTTTTTACGTGAGAATAAAGGGTCTTGGAAGTCAAATTGGCAGCCTCACACTGACATACAAACAGCATCTCTCTTCTAAAGGCAGCTCTGGTGGATCATCCGTGGCTATTGTGTTGTATATCTTGTCTTTTGCAGTCGTACATTATAATCCACTGTAGGTGGTATAGTGATGCATGGGATTTAGACTAGTTGCCATGTCACCAGACTGACACATATGATGTCCCCCCCCACCCACCCGCCCCTGGGTGGTCGCTGACCTCCTTCTAGCAGCATTATGCTCTTCTGTCTCATAGTGATTGCTGCAACATACATACAGTATTCACACAAAGTACAGCGCAGTACAACAAGGCCGCAACACTTTGCCACTGTGATTGGAGGACATTCTCTGATAGTGGAAGAGGAAATAGGCTTTTCAAGCTAAAGGGCCAATGAGGAGATTAATGAGGGAAAATAACTGCAGGCAGGTTCAAACAAAAATATACTGTGATCATAAAGGAAAAACAAACTATTCTATTCTCTAAGCAGGGTTTAATAAGCCTGACATCGCCGGACCAAATGGCAAACGCGAGGCCAAAATGCCTCCGGACATACTTAGATAGACCTACTATACAGCCCCTGACAAAAGTCTTGTCGTTTATCTAAGTTGTAGGAACAACAAATAATACACTACCGGTCAAAAGTTTGGGGTCACTTATACATTTCCATTCCACTCCATTCCAGACAGAATAGCAGCTGAGATCAGTTGCATTGTTTTTTTAATCAGGGCAGCAGTTTTGAGATTACATCACGTGTTTACATCATGTCTAAAGGCTTCTGGACTGTTGGAGACAGAAGTGGCTGAAGAAAGGCTTGGAATCCATGCTTTTTGGTCTAAATGTTATACCCAAATTAAAAGTGGTACAGCTCCCATATACTTTGACACTCTGGGGTGTTGCTGATCTCATCACCAGAAACCCCTGTATCTATAAGAACAGTTTGTCAAATTCTCTCACACAGTGGTCTCCATGGCTGAATTAGTGCTCACAAACCAGCATTAAACAGAAGACAACTAAAAAATTGTGTTGCATTTGAAAAGGCCCAGAGCTTGGTGAAAGGATGGACAGTGGAAAGGTGGCAGAAGGTTGATTTTTCTGATGAATCATCCATTGAACTGCAGAATACTAGTTGGAACCCGCATGGACCCAAGATTCACCCAGAAAACAGTCTACTTTGGTGGACGAAAAATCATGGTTTGGAGTTACATCCAGTATGGGAGGTACGAGAGATCTGCAGAGTGGATGGCAACGTCAACAGCCTGAAGTATCAACAAATTATTGCTGCCCATTACATTCCAAACCACAAGAGAGGGCAAATTCTTCAGCAGGATGGCGCTCCTTGTCATACTTCAGCCTCCACATCAAAGTTCCTGAAAGCGAAGAAGGTCAAGGTGCCCCAGGATTGGCCAGCCCAGTCACCAGACATCAACATTATTGAGCATGTCTGGGGTAAGATAAAAGAGGAGGCTTGGAAGATGAAACCAAAGAATCTTGATGAACTCTGGGAGTCCTGCAAGACTGCTTTCTTTGCTATTCCAGATGACTTCATCAATAAGTTATTTGAGTCATTGCCGAGACGTATGGATGTAGTCCTCCAAGCTCATGGGAGTCATACACGGTATTAATTCTTTTTCCTACTGCACCCTGACTTTACATATTCTCTGATGTTTGTGTATTCAAAATAAAGTATAATTTCTACTGTACATTACTGTATTTTTGTATGCGACAACACTTTTGTCCAGGTCAAATCTGACCTTTCTGTCCTAATTCAATGATAAAACTCAATGATTGATACAAGACTTTATTTTGGTATAATAAGCATAATCCAGAAGCCTTTGCCTTTCATATAAGCCATTTCTGATTCCAATTGATCAACTACAAGTCGAGTTATTATTTGTTGTTCCTACAACTTAGATAAGTGACAAGACTTTTGTCAGGGTCTGTAAAACCAATCAGAGCAACTGAATATGTGACTAGTGAACGACTTGCCTACATCCACGACGTTTCATTTCCAGGATTGCTCCGGAGCTTCCGGAAATTCCGCAGGATAACGCTCTTTTCATCCGGATGTCTGTCCCCTTCCTCTTCCTTTGTGTTGGCATTCTAAACTCTGGTGCTCCTCAGATCTCTGCAGGATAAATCCAGGCAGCTAGCTAGACTATCTGTCCAATCTGAGTTTTCTGTTGCACTGGAACTACTTTTGAACGTACACGTTCCACCAAAACAAGTTCTTTCCAGAGGCTATTTTGCAGAGGCAGTGTGGCTCCGTCCGGAGTTAGCACCGCCCAAGACGACTGTGATTGGTTTACAGAAATGCCAATAAACCAGAGCAGGTTTTCCTCCCATCCTGGAATGCTGTGCGGACTAGTCAGGCCCTCCTCCGCAGCGCTGTGGAGGAAGGTCTGGCAAAGCGAGACTACTGAAAGACAGACAGACAGCGTGCTGAGATCAGCTGGGACGGTGGAGCATCAATATGTCTGTGAACGAGTGTTGCCGTTTTTGCCATCGCAATTTTAAATTGTACTTCAACAGAAGGTTCCACAGCAGCTGCATTCATCTTCAAAAATGCCTCAATAGCGCTCCGCTTTACTAAGCTAGGTTGATGTTGCTGTAGCGTGCACGGCATAAGCCAAAAAATGGCGTCATCAACTTCAAATTATTGATATTGTCCCCAAGGGGCAATTTGTGGTGCAGCAAGGCATACATGCAAGACAATTAGGCACACAGCACAACAAAAGACAACAAAAGGAGATCCACATGAAGTGGGGGCACTGAATAATAAGCACATGGAATATCTATCTATAAATTGCAGGAACGTCTGTCTGTCTGTGTCTTATGCAAATATCTCTCGAACCGTTAGTCCGATGGATTTCAAACTTCACAGGTGTCTTGCTACGGGCACGAGTAAGTGCAGTGCCGAGTTTGACGTTGTTTGGATTAGAAATGCAAAATATATCGTTAAATATATATCGCTAAAAGAAGCACACATTGGCTTTTGCCGCTCTAGCCGCTGGCCACTCCCCCTCTCGCCCTGAGGACCAGACAGAAAGCAGCGGCGCTTTGGCAGCTAAAATGTGACATACACCTCAGACCCACAAAAATGTGCAAAGTTGCACTACTTTGGACTGTCTTTGACTTTGAATAAACAAACGAAAATTCCCGAATTATAAGGACGTATCAGAATCCCACATATGCACGGCACAACCACACAACAAGTGCAGACAGAGCGTGATGCCACTTATAGGCAGGCTATTTATCTTATAAAGCGAGACGTATCTGTATGTGTGTCTGTGTTTGGGGGGAAGGTAACCTGCACATTAGCAGACACCACATGCAGAACACTTTAGAACAGCGGGGGGCGGGACTCTTTTCCTACTATTGTATTAAATTGCTGTGAGCTGACACAACATAACGTAGCCTAATCTTGGAGTTTATTCCTTCACATAGCGGTGCAATACGAGAAAATCTCAGAGTTGAACCAGGCAGATACATCAGTTTTAATCAGACTCACCCTGGGTCGGGTTAATTAAGTCGCCAAAATAACTCCGCGAATCAAATCCCCTACTTCCCCGCTAACCGTCAAGCCACTAAACCTGTGTGAAAATGAACACCTCGGCTGAAATGTTAATTTTGTTAACGATCCGACACAAGACAACACCATCTCTCTCTCTCTCTCTCTCTCTCTCTCTCTCTATCTCTGCGCACACACACACGCACACACATGGTCCAGTTCTGGTGGTTGATGAACGCAGATATGTGCTGATAGCTCTTATAACGGGCCGGGTGGGTAGCACACTGCCATGAGTCCATGACGCTAATGTCTGATTACTGTCTGATATTGTGTGATTACATTCTAAATCTGCAGCATTCTCTGTCAGGTGAATACAGTAGTACAACGTCTTCCTCTGATGTAGAAGTAGCCTACACTGTAAGTCAGTAGTAGGCTATACAGGGGAGTTGCATATTAAGTGGTTTGGGGTCCTTGTGTAAGTCATTTTAGGGTACAATTTGGTTTTGATGAATTCTACAAGCAACAATACCACAGGCCAAGCAATCGCCCGTTCCAAACGGGCACTGCACTATTAACCATAAATTCACACAATTTAAAATAGTTAAAAGCCCTACATTCCATAATTAAGGTGCCAGTTTTTTACATCATAAAGTGCAAAACCAATCACTACAACTCTAAACCAATCACGTATTTTCAATATGTGCACGTAGCACGAAGGCTCCGCAAGTCATCAGTCATCGTTTGAAACCCGCCACATACATGTGTGAGATAAACGGTTGTGATTGGCCCCGACCAGTTTTTTTAAAAGATTTTTATGGGCATTTTTGCCTTTAATGATAGGACAGCTCAGACATGAAAGGGGAGTGGGAGGGGGAAACCCTCACAGGTTGGACTCGAACCCTGGACCTTCTACGTCAATAATAAACCTCTCTCTCTCTCTCTCTATATATATATATATATATATATATATATATATATATATATATATATATATATATATATATATATATATATATATATGTGTGTGTGTGCCTGCTCTACCAACTGAGCTAACCGGCCACACCAGCTAACTTCATTTAATACTTAATAATACTTTTCTTTAGCAGGGTGCAAATGTTCCACCAAAACAAGTTCTTTCCCGAGACTATTTAGCAGAGCCACCGTTGTTGCGTCTGGAGCTTAGCGATTGCTTTACGATTGTGATTGATTTAAAGAAATGCGAAACAACCCAGATAGTTTTTTTTCTCCTATCCCAGAATGTATGTGTGGTGTAGCCCGACTTAGTCCACAGCGCTGTTTTTTCACAAATCTTTTTGTATGAAAATGTATATAAAAGTATTTTCACATTGTACCTGCATGTTTCCAAGAGCTTTTGCTTTTTTCCCCAATATACACACCAAACGAACATTAAAAATGAACCATAAAGATGCACCTTCATGCACTAAATAGAAACAGTTAGCTGTTTTGGGGGAGATGGTTGGCCAAAGGCATTTGGAGAGTGTGGAGGTGGAGCGAAGTGGGGAAGCGGGGTTATGGGGTGGGGGTGGGGGGGCAGCAGAAAGGTTTTACTTGACACACATTCCACTTGTTATGACATGTAGAGGCACATCTAAAAGCAAACTCCTAAGAGGTTGCTGAGGGCAACCTCAGTAATATGTAAATGAATTCCACCAAAGTATCTTAGAACATGCACAAAGCTGTCTAAACTGGAAGCCTATTAATACATTAAGTTATGATGCTCAGTTGTGTTATAAAGAAACAAGAGGCAGCTCCACAAGAGCGCACTGTGTGAACCTAAACTTCTTTCTGACCCACTTACCTTAGCTGATCTGTTCTGACTCCTCTGGCCTGTACTGTTACTGGAGCACCACCACCATTTGTATCTCTTCCAAAATCATTTATGAACATTTCATGTGAGGTGTCTTATAAATTATGAGGGCTCCTCCTGCTGACATTATGAGGGAAAATGACAAAGCCTGCCTTTTCTTCTCGGCTCTTATCATAAAACAAAGGCTAGCTCAAACCAGGAGGAAAAGGCTTTCCCGACAGCTCAGAGTCCTGTGCTGAGTACACTATACCCAAATGAATCTCCCTGCTTATTTCCAGTGACTATCTCTTTACCATCTGATAATAACATTACAAAAACATTTATGCCACTGCTCAAAAATCTCACAAAAAAAAAGGCAAAAATATTGATTGGATATTAAAATTTCACATCTTTCTTAATGCTATATGGTGGAATACTTAAAGTCTGGGATCGCATGGAAGACTTCTCAATTCTGATTTTGGTATTAAAGGAGAAATAAAAACAGATTCTCTGCGGTAGAATGAACTACACTGCATAAGTATCATCATCATCCTTGATTGTAAATAATGCAAAGCATCAAATTCCTTTCAATTATTTAGCTTTATGTCCTGGTTTTTGGTTGATAGAAATGTAGTGATGACAAAATATTGTAAGTTCCTTTGATGCACAAATGCCGAGGCATCTGTACTGCGAGCTGAGTAGCTGTGTCTTATTAGATTTCCACAAACACAGTACACCTACGCACAACCTAAGTGGATTAAATATGACGGATGATGACATTTGGAGAAAAGGCTCTTTCAGATTACTCAAATCTAATCTGGAACTCTAAATCAGGACTAATCAGTTGCTTTTCAAAGAAGCTTCAATCATAAGAGGAATTTCTGGCTTGCTAACTGGGTTTCTCGCAAGAAAAGCTGTTCTTTTATAGTGCATCATTTTCAGGTTTTTTACAGTTTGAGAACGGCTGTTTTTTGTTGGCCTGTTTTGCCAAGAAAAAGTCTTCAATGCTGTGACTGGTTTAATTTGCTGGTTTGCTATAAAAAAAGGAAGCATGATAATGTTGTGTAACTACAGATGGAGCTCCACAGAGTCTACTGAAACGTTTCCATGTGACATCACAGAGCACAACGTGTAATGTTAATTCAATTCAATTAACCCCCTCTGGACCAATGAAAACCCACTACAGCGCTTTTAGATTAGAAGCTCATCAAAGACATTAGTGACACCAATAAAACTTTGTTATAGGAAGACAATGATCCAGTCCGGTAGCGCGCCACAGATCGCAGCCCCACTTTGATTAATCTTGTTAATTACTAGCCTTAGGGTTTCAACAACTGCTAGCCCTCTTCACCCTGTACCCCACCAAAAAAAGAAAGAATAGGCTTGCGTGTCATTAGATTCTTTGTAATTACAAAAAGGCTCATGCTCTGGGACTGATTATCCCCCAGCCCTGGATATACAGTAAAGAACATGGCAGACTAAAAAGTCCATTTTAATGTTACTGTGGTGGCTACACTGTGTGTACATTATTCAGCGGGGGAGGACGGGGGCTCTGTGGATTTGCAGAGCAGCGTGTGCCTGTGCTTGAACTCTCTCCTAATGAGTCCCTGCAGTCACCTCGGTCTTAGGCTCCTGCCCTCATCCTCGTTCTATCTCTCAGTCAATTCAGCTGTTGCCTTGTTTAACCACAAGATGACCCTCCCTCCATCCATCCACGCTCCCTAACTGGCTCGCTCCCTCCCTCCCTCCTGCCCTCCACTCCGGTAACAGCTAGCCGTTGTCAGTTGAGGATGCACACGCTATCCCTAGCTTGTTCTGGCTACCTCAGCTCACATATGACCCATTTCTCAACTCCTATGTCCTTGTTTCGCAAGCTGTCAGCCTTAAAGTTGGCAAATAGTGGCATCTGCATGCATGGTATGGCAGTATTCAAAGAGTTCAAGCCATGGTCGCGTCGCATACACATTCACCCAAAAATGAGGCCAAGAAGGCTTTGACGGCCATTCCTGTGTGAAATGACTACACTTTGCTTAAGCCAGCAGATCCATTTGACCTATGTCTAATGTGGACCAATTAAGGTCTTTACGTCAGTGTGCACCAATGTGAAAACGAACAACCCTTAATACCGGTTAAATACATCTCCCTGTAGCTATAATACACCTACACATGCTATCATAGTGTGCTGTGTGATTATGTGCTGCTATAAAGCCTGCTCCAGAGTCCTATTGAATGTATTGAGTTAGGTATCTAATGGGCATGGGAATTAATTCCAGGGCAAAGGGGATTAAAGGCTAGAGAAGAGCGCAGCAGAGGGGATGGCACTCGCTGGCAGTAGAGGGTACAGAGGGTGGAAAAATAGAAATGAAATAGAAATGCACAGAATCCTTCTGTTTCGAATCATATTTTGCTAAATAGTATTGAAATTGGTATTTTGTTTAATCCTGGCAGATATATATATATATATATATATATATATATATATATATATATATATATATATATATATATATATATATATATATATATATATATTCATTCAAATGAGAACAAAATTAAATATTACGTGCTACAGAGAAAAAAGTAATTTGAGAGAAATACTGTAAAAAATACAGCTGGACAATCAAACAAGATAGAGAGTTTTATCAAAATCTGAATCTTTCATCTGTCCAAAGCCTTCATTTCTCATTCTCATTATACCCCAAGCCTTATCCTTTGATCACACTGTTATAGTTCTGACACTCTACCTTGAAGACTGCGTCCCAGACTTGGAGATATGCTGCTGTGTCTACACTTGGAAATCAACAGATAAGAAATACCAAGAATACTAGGTTAACCTGGTCTGTATCATACACACCTGCAGCATGTTTCTAAAAACATTTGTGATACAAAACTAACTTTGTGGGTCACTGAGTGGGCTAATCTAGGAAATCTTATGCCAGTTTTTATTCTATTAACCCACTATCCCACATTGTTTTATTTCTAAATGTGGCATGGTTTTGTAGTACAAGCAGTAGTTTTGGACACATTTCTCCACACTTCCTTTCAGTCACACAAAATGTCACAGTGAAAGGTGACACAGTGAGAGCTCCTAATGAGCTCATACTACCTGTGCTAATGTTTTCACAACTGCTGACTCATGGGATCATTTTAGCCACTTTGCTGATCTCACCTATGGATGTGCCACATTGTGAAGTGACTGTTGTTGTGTCAGAGACGCACAGTAGAGGATCAATGACCGCTAATACGCAGCAGAAATGATCATATACTTTTGTTTGGTAGACTATGAACCCGCTCTAAAGCCGAACATCAGCGTATGACTCAGGGAGCACCCCCAGTATAGTCTCGATTTGCCAGACCTTTCTCCACAGCGCTGTGGAGGAAGGTCTGGCTAGTCAACACAACATTTTGGGATGGGAGAGAAACGTGCTCTGGTTTACTGGCATTTCTTTAAACCAATCACAATCGCTAAGCACCGCAAGGAGCCCAGTTGCCGCTGCAAAATAGCCTCGGAAAGAAACTTGTTTTGGTGGAACATGAGTACGTTCAAAAGTAGTTTTAGTCGTGCAACAGAAAACTCAGATTGGACAGATAGTCTAGCTAGCTGTCTGGATTTACCCTGCAGAGATCTGAGGAGCAGTTAACCATAGTCCTCACAAATCCACCAGAGGTTAGAACGCCAGCACAAAGGAAGAAGAAGCAATCCCGGAAGTGGAAGGTCGTGGCTATAGACTACCCCCAGTACAACACAGAGCAGGCCCATATCGCTACAACATGTGATACATAACAGGCACAGGGAAAGTAATCCTATTACAATGTGGCAATAAGAAGCGAGAGCAGGAGGAGGCTGAGATGGAGGGAGAAATCAATTAGTAACATCTAACAAGCAGCAGGTCATTATGAGTGACTGAGAGCGTGTTAGGTTATAAAGACCCCCACACTCTCTCTGTGATAGTCCCGCATTGCCAGACCTATCTCCACAGCGGTGCGGAGTAAGGTCTGGCTACACCACACATATATTCTGGGATAGGTTGTTTGCATTTTTTTAAACCAATCACAAGCGTCTTGGGCGGGAAACAAACATTTGCACCCCGCAAAAGAAAACGGCACATACAATATTAAATGAAGTTAACTGTTGACACAACACAGTAACGTGAGCTATTTAAATTAGCTGATACATGGTTAAACCTCATTGGCTCCTACCAGTGTATCTCCATGTTTACTTTGTCCATAACTATCTTCTCCAATCAGTCCCAAAACGTCGCAGTTAGAGAGGAAATGTCGTTAACATATTCTTTGTAAATCCCCAAAAGAACCAAGCAGGTCTGCCTTGTTGCACCATCTAAATTGTCTTCTCAGTCCTTCTAGAAAAATGTGGAGTTTTTCTGTGATTGTTGCGGGCAAAAATCCTTGATTATGCGGCACGTTTTCTTAAAAAATGCGATGGAATATTCGGGATATTTATGCAATTTTATGCGATGAAATTGCGGGAACTTGCAAAAATGATGGTTTCATCGTGGCTTCATCGCGGGGTTTGTAGCTTTTCAATGATGTTCACGTCGCGTGATTACGTCACTTCATAATGTTCCCATGGCAACAGGGGAAAATGGCTGCTCTTGTGTGAAGTAAATGCAACATTTTTCAACTTTCTGCTAAGATATAGACTGATATACACAGAGAGCTTAAGGTGAGGGACGGATGTCATGCAATTATCCTGGAAATGTACTTCAGTTGATCCAGACTATGTGGATCTGGAAGCTTTAGATGAAGATTATAACCTGTAGGATTCAGGTCATTACTTCCTCTTGAGCCTTTAGTATATACAGCGGCACTCATACGTTTATGAACCCATGCTAAAGTTGACTAAAAAGAGGAATAAATAAAAAATAAATAAAAATAAATCACCTTTTGGAAATTGATCTTAATGCCTTAATAAAAAAAAATCCGACCTTTAAAGGACACCAATTTTCTTTGTGAATGAATAATGTATCGTAAATAAATAAATGTTCTTCCTTAAAATACAGGGGGCATAAGTCAGTACACCCCTATGTTAGATTCCCATAGAGGCAGGCAGACTTTTATTTTTAAAGGCCAGTTATTTCATGGATCCAGGATACTATGCATCCTGATAAAGTTCCCTTGGCCCCCCACATCATCACATCCCCTTCACCATACCCCCACATCATCACATCCCCTTCACCATACCCCCCACATCATCACATCCCCTTCACCATACCCCCCCATCATCACATCCCCTTCACCATACCCCCACATCATCACATCCCCTTCACCATACCCCCCCATCATCACATCCCCTTCACCATACCCCCCACATCATCACATCCCCTTCACCATACCCCCACATCATCACATCCCCTTCACCATACCCCCCCATCATCACATCCCCTTCACCATACCCCCCCATCATCACATCCCCTTCACCATACCCCCACATCATCACATCCCCTTCACCATACCCCCACATCATCACATCCCCTTCACCATACCCCCACATCATCACATCCCCTTCACCATACCCCCACATCATCACATCCCCTTCACCATACCTCCACATCATCACATCCCCTTCACCATACCCCCCCATCATCACATCCCCTTCACCATACCCCCACATCATCACATCCCCTTCACTATACCCCCACATCATCACATCCCCTTCACCGTACCCCCCCATCATCACATCCCCTTCACCATACCCCCACATCATCACATCCCCTTCACCATACCCCCCCATCATCACATCCCCTTCACCATACCCCCACATCATCACATCCCCTTCACCATACCCCCCCATCATCACATCCCCTTCACCGTACCCCCACATCATCACATCCCCTTCACCATACCCCCACATCATCACATCCCCTTCACCATACCCCCCCATCATCACATCCCCTTCACCATACCCCCACATCATCACATCCCCTTCACCATACCCCCCCATCATCACATCCCCTTCACCATACCCCCACATCATCACATCCCCTTCACCATACCTAGAGATTGGCATGGTTTTATTTCAGTTAGCCTAACAGCTGGTTTGATTTGCATTGAGAGATGATTTTATGGAAAGTACCCCATGCCAATTTGACTTATGCCCCCTGTATTTTAAGGAAGAACATTTATTTATGATACATTATTCGTTCACAAAGAAAACTGGTGTCCTTAAAGGTTGGATTTTTCCTCATTTTTTTTTATTCCTCTTTTTAGTCAACTTTAGCATGGGTTAACTTATGAGTGCTGCTGTAAATATTGTGAGCATTTTTCTTTTTCATGCGACTGTATTAACTACTCTAATCAGCCATTTCTAACAGGCCTCTCTTGTAAAAGATGACATGTATCTCAAGAGACTTCCTGGTTAAATACCTTAAAATAAATAAAAATAAAATTGATATTTTGAAAATACTGTAGGCTGAGGCTCTGCTAATATGAAAAATATAATGCTATCTCTAATTGATTTGGTCTATTATCTAACATGCATTTGCTGCTGTTGATCTGTGACTAGTTAGCTAAACAAACGCGAAAGTAATGCTAAAAAGCTAGTGTCTAAACTTGTAGGCTCAGACAGGAAATAAAAAACCCATTTTGTTTTAATTTATTTCATTTCATGTACTTTTTTTTATCACCAATTGCCAAAGCTCTTGTCTGTATGTGTTAGGTGAGCAGTTTTATTTATTTAAAGCTAAAGTGTGTAATTTCTGTCCCCCCAATGAGGTATTCTAAGTAATGACAACAACACTGTCGGTACGTCCACACGATACAAGTCTTCCTCTACTACTTCTTGCTTTTTCACAGATTATTTTGTCTGTACGCCCTCTGGTGTTTCGGAGAATACTGCAACGAACAATGCGTTGAACATAAACGTTTCCGTGCATGCTTGTTGCGTGCGCGCTGTCTCTGGCGTCCCGCTTACTGTGTTGTGCTCGAGTATACCAGACACTTAAGTCATTACAGTGTGACACAATACCAGGACCCTTAAACCAAAGCAGCTAAATGGAATTCAGTGATCATTCATTTCAATGTTTACACCTACTGTGGCTTCATAGCTAATGCTAACACAGTGTGTATGAGATGAGCTATCTTTCTTACCAAAATATTCCTCAGATGGTGGATTGTCCATGTCAAACAGCATCTTCTTGGTCAGGCGCTCCAACTCATCCTCAGGGTGGGCCATGTGAGCACTGCCCTAAGAACCGGGAACACAGGAACATAGTTGTGATTCGCAAAGCCAACCGAGGTAACAAATAACATTTCAGCAGCTTCTCGCATTTATTTCCATCTCACTGATGAATTTCCCCTGTGGTCTATGCCATACAAATGCTGCTTAAAAGGCAAAGGAAAAAGTGCAAGGATGTATGGCTTAACAGAATACGTCCACATTCAAGTTAAAGATTCACAAAAACCTAACTTCAATAAATCAGGATGAAGCCCTCTCAAGGTCTAACAACACACATTCCCAGTAATTAAAATGCAGTGGATGGTCTGAGATATCTGACCCTGGCTCAGGCCCCAGTGGTGTGCAGCCCAGAAGGTTGTGCAGATCATTCTGTGCAATACAAGCATGGGGAAAAAAAACGGTGACCCTGACTAATCCTTGTATTTTGGAAAATAATGATAACAGAAGATACTTTTTAAGTCTTGTATATTTGGGGGATAGGTCAGGAGATAGGTATTTAGTCATACTTGGAGCAACAACAAAAAAATTCAGGCGTGGATGGTGTTGAGGCCTAATCTGTAGGAGATTTCACAAGGATGACATAACTCTCTGAAGATGCCACTTCCTTCCTTTCCTTGTGAGCGTGCCCTCCCTCTTATCATGCAGTCTCTGACATCTGCCTGCTGTGTGTGGGTGTGTATGGGGCTAACATGTTGTGCCTGACATTTTCTGCCAATCATCAACAGAGCTGCAGAATACAGCCCCCCTCGCCCCAAATCCCATCACAAGTGTGTGTCCTTTGCAGACACCCTGGAGGCCTGAACTTGACTTTTTTCGTGCTGCGAGGCTAAGCGTCTGAGCATTGTTTTTTTTTTTTTTTTTTTAAGAAATCAGCAACACTCTGATGCCCATCCCTAGATCTGTGGCCGGCTGGATCTTTACAGTAGATTTGATTTTCAATATGGTAACACGGGCAGAGATCTGAGCTGACCTTTGAGGTGTTCCTAATTGTGACATCTGGGAGCTGGGTGGGTGTTTCACGACTGGTCTGGTTTTGTACTAATTTATCCAAGGTTTACTGTGTCACATAAAGGAATCAATATTTGCCAATAGGAGATTGAGTGAAATAATGTTTTTGTATTCAGAATGAAAGAGTAATGCCAGATCTTCTGGCATTATTGATGGCTACATTTGTATGCACAGTAATTCTTCATGAATTTGACACATTGTAAGTATCAGTCAAGGTTTCAAAAATATAAATAAGGTTGGTTTAATTTCAACAGTAAATTAAAAGTGGAATGCAATTGTACAGTAGGTTTGGTGTGAGAAACATGCAATGGTCTACTGAGTTTATTTCCATAGACGGTAAGAAATGCTGAGCTCTGATTACTGTCCACTATGTATCAAGGAGCGTCTAGGACTTTATGATGCATGACTTTTGCTGGGCCCGGCTCAGGATGCAGCGGGCTGATAATAGAAGCCCAAAGAGAAGGCCTCATTAACTCTGAGGATCGACTTGGATTCCTTGGCACCTTTGCGCCTCCTCAGTCACTCAACCATAAACTGCCAGCATCATATAATGGAGGATTAGGTAGAGATGAAAGGAACATTCCTCAGTTATTGGATATTCAACTCAAATTACATCTTTACACCTGACCTTTTTTTAATAATACAATGGTCAGCGGAGGTATATATGGAGGGTTGAATTCTAAGACCTGCAGAAAAAGAATAGTCTGTACAATATTCTAGAGCTGCAAAGATGAATCCATTAGTTGTCAACTAGTCTCTCATACCAGACCTTCCTCCACAGCGCTGTGGAGGAGGGTCTGGCTATTCCACACAGCATTCCGGGAAGGAAGAAAATATGCTCTGGTTTATTGGCATTTCTTTAAACCAATCACAATCGTCTTGGGTGGTGCTAAGCTCCGGACGGAGCCACGGTGCCTCTGCTAAATAGTCTCAGGAAGGAACTTGTTTTGGTGGAACATGAGTACGTTCAAAAGTAGTTTTAGTCGTGCAACAGAAAACTCAGATTGGACAGATAGTCTAGCTAGCTGTCTGGATTTACCCTGCAGAGATCTGAGGAGCAGTTAACCATAGTCCTCACAAATCCACCAGAGGTTAGAATGCCAACACAAAGAAAGAGGAAGGTAACGGACATCCGGCCGAAAATGAGGGACATCGAGCAGAATTTCCGGAAGAACAAGAGCAATCCCGGAAGTGTAATGTCGTGGATATAGACTAATTTTCAACTATTAAATCAATTGGCAAAATTCTCTGATTCCAGCTTCTTGAACATGAATATTTTCTAGTTTCTTCTCTCCTCTGGGACAGTAAGCTGAATATCTTTGAGATGTGGACAAAACAAGACATTTGAGGACGTCATCTTTGGGTTTGGGATCCACATTTTTCACCATTTTCTGACATTTAATAGACCAGACAACTAATCGATTAATCGAGAAAATAATTGACAGATTAATCAATAATGAAAATAATTGTTAGTTGCAGCCCTACAATATTCATACACCATAAAGAAGTGCTTATGTTGTCAACAATCTGCTCATTATGCCTGTGTTGTTTCTTTGAGACAGCGAAGAGGACGATTTAACACCGTTAATCTTAGCTCCACATCAAAAGCACATTGGAGAGGGAACAAAATGCTGCTATTACCAGAAACAGACTTTTGACTTTAAGCTTCATTTATAGCTTATCCACCTTTTGACACCCTGCAGCAATGCACTGCCAGAGAGTTTAAAGCACCTTGTTAGGGAGTCTTTTGTGACAGCATGGAATAATTTTTCACTTGAATAAGAGAAAGAAATTGCTTCCCTGCATGCTTTGTGATTGCTTCGCAGTTCCTGTTCAGCTTTTCAGAGGCAACAATAGAAATCATACACCAGCTATACGTACTGCAGACATGCTTTTTCAGTTACATCTGGCTCAGTTCAGTAAATTGTTTGCCTAAGCCCTCAGGACACCCAGCCGCACTTTCATTGAAGTTAGGGCTTAAATCTAGTGGCGACTGGGTTAACAGCTGCACCTATTTTCCACTGTTTTACCAGTATGTTGAGACTTATAGTTTCAGGTCATCTGCTTTCAGTGGTAATACCCCTGAAAGACCATCAAATGCCATCCACTTGACCAACTGTTATTAAATGTGAGACCACTTCAAATCAAAAGCAACAATAACATCTGTAAGTGACCACTGCTGCGTGCTACCTGATACAGCATGACGGTGAAAGGTGAGCAGACAAAGCAGAGGGTAGAAGCGAATCACTGCCCCACTGCCACATCTATAAATACAGCTGTGTGCACCACCCACTGTGGAATTGGCATTGTGTCAGAACTGATTAAGTGAGGAGTGGAGTGGGGCGGGGTGGGGGGGCACTCACCTGATGCCCTGACAGCATCGCGTCCCACTGAGGAGAGGAACCAAACCTCAGGCTCTGTCTTTCTTGCTTCCACTGCAGTGATAGAGAGTGAATGGGAGAGCCAACTGTTCTCAGAGCATCCAACTTACACCTTTGTTAGTGCAGGTGGAACAAAGTGCAAGTGAAAAGGAAGCTGGAACTATTTACATTCCATCGCCTACTATGGTATAGGGGTGGAGGAAAAATCAATACAGCATAGTATCACGATATTTGCCGTGGCAATATGGTTACACAGTATACTGATACACAGACGCCAAGGATCGATCTATTATTATTTATGTGTTGGTCAGTTTGTCTGCTTGACAATCCCATTTTGCAGCAAAAATTGAAGTGAAATGAACAAACAGAGAAATGTATCTTTTTAGATAAAACAGATGTTGACAAAGTTTTCTTTTGGGGACATCATTTGAAATAGGGAAAATTTTGAAGTTGGAAAAAAAATGTTTTTCCAATATATAGCAGAATATGTATTTTTGAAATCAGAAAGCAAAAACGGAAATACGGCTCTGCATTTTTATTTATTCATTTTTTAATTGAAACGAAAATCAAACATGCTATTTTTGTTTGATTCTTGGTTCAAATGAAAAAACAGTAGGGAAATGCTGTCACATTGTGGCATTTGGTGTCGCGTTGTGAAATTAGCTGTTGCGTTGTGGCATTTGCTGTCGCCTTGTGGCATTTACTGTTGCGTTGTGGGATTTGCTGTTGCATTGTGGGATTTGCTGTTGCATTGTGGCATTTGCAGTCACGTTGTGAAATTTGCTGGGAAATTTGCTGTCGCGTTGGGAAATTTGCTGTCGCGTTGGGAAATTTGCTGTCGTGTTGTGGCATTTGCTGCTGTGGTTTGCACTTCAGGGCCACCGTACATTATACTACAGCCAACAACAACACACCACCCTCTCTGCATCCTTCACAAACAAACCTTTTTTATTTTGCATAGTTTATTATTACTGCTTTAATAGAGTTCAATTGTTTGTCTGTGTTCCTTTAATTGTAAAGTACACTGAGACCATGTTTAATGGTGATTTAAATCAAATTTGAATGATTGATTATTTCTCTCCCATGCTTCCTTGGTGGGACGGACTAAGACGCGAGGGAGGGAAGCAAGTGAAGGAAACCAGGATGTAATTTAACCCTGCCAGATCATGGTCCAGCCAAAAAAGGGAGAATTCAAATTACAGTTGACCTTTTGAGGAATCATAAGCTGTATCCTCATATTTAGGCCAGTGCTGTTTTTTCAGTTCAAAAGCAACGTGTGACGACAATGAGATTGAGAGCCACTGCATAAACAGCACTACCCACTGAGTGGGAAGTGATAACCAGAAGGGGAAAATTACAAGCACTGTAGAGAGAGCCCAATGAAAGACAGCTGCTAAACAACACTAATCTGCGTCTCTAAACCTGCAGTCATCCATCAGCTGTGTGTTGCTTTTGTTTTACTTACTGTAAACCAAATACTGCACCTTAAAACAAAAAGGCAATTGTCTTACCTTTTACAATAGCTTAACATTTCCTGCACGATCAGCACAAACTAAAGAAAGACATAATCACTCAAAGACATATTTATCCACAGATTAAAATGATGACTTTACAAAACAAAATGCTCCTTAGTGTCAATGGAGCTGCAGCTTTAACTCAGGCTTTTAAAAGAGCTCTCAATCTGACATCCTGGCTTTTTGTCTCTCCCTAAATCGCAATGCTATCATTTCAAATGGACACAGAGCATTTGAAATGGAAATGGCTTATTAAAATAATAATAATAATAATAATAATAATAATAATAATAATAATAACAGCAAATGGACCATTGCATTAGTTAGGGTTCATGGGGGATTGGAATTTTATATTGGATTGGAATATCTAAAAAAAATGTATTTGTTGCCGCAACACTAAACGAGTGATTATAGCAGCTTAGGCGACTCTGTTTTACCAAAACAATGAAAGGATTGCTGGATCAGTCCCACTATCCGTCCAGTGAGCTAGTGTGTGTTTGTGTGTGTGTGTGTTGGTGGGTGTTTTGAGGAGAGGGGGGGTACAGCATGTTGTGTGTCTGGAATCAATGGGTTAAACACCAAACAGATGTGTGCATGTTTTGTTTTTTTAAGAAAATGTGTTTACTAAGAGCCATCAATTTCATAGTGGATAGCTTTATCTGGTATCATACTGCAGAGACCCATTTTCTCAACTGGCTTTGAAAGCCAGAGGGGCGCATTTTAATAGAAACCTCGGAGAGCATGTCATTATTGAGATTCAGTCTTTTAAGAATGACCGGACAGAAATTAGAGTTGTATTCATTAAAGTACAAAAGGACAGCTCGGTTTGGATTAGAGTGAGGATGTGGCAGGTATTCCACTTCAAATAAAAGCGGTTTGCTGGACAAAAATAATATTTGAGGGAAAGTTGCTTTGTCATTTTTCTGGCAGCTGCATGTTTAATTGAAGCATTTGTTAAGTCTGCCAAAGCAATCACATGTCAATGGTCTTATGTAATCCAGTTGATAAATGTGCTGCATGTGATGTTAAAGAGGTTATGAGTAATCGGTAATGCATTACACTTTGAGAAAGAACGATCACAGCGCTGCAAATTAAGCTCAAGGCCACCTTCTGAGGAGGCACAGATAAAGTATACATTCTCTCCAAACAAAATAGGTCATGCTGTTTCAGCTCCAATTAAACGCAGACTAAAAAAAAATAACAGTCAACTGTAGAGCAGCTGTGTACAACGCAGCAAACGATAATTAAAAATTAACCAATTCCATAACTGACAAAGTGATGCATTTCAGAGTGTTCGCAGGAATGTAATGTATGTAGAGGGGCCTTTCAATGTTTGTAAGACTGTGCGTGTGTAAAAACTAGGTCATCTGTTTGGAACTGACACATCCCCCTGCAAACAGATATTTGAAAATCTGAGTGTAGAGAGGGGAGCCACAAGCAAAAAAAAATCCCAACAGCAACAACAAATGATTGCACAAATTGGTGGGATGGAGATAAAACGTATTTGGCGTCTCTTTGTATACCATTACAATTCCATGAATGTAGCAAAACACCAGATTACACAGGATGCAGCTTTCCCTGGTTTGGGTTAGAGCTCAAAGTACTTCCCTGCCGTTTCCTCATGTGGTAGCAGGGATCTATATTTAAACACATGTGGTGGACATAATGACGACTCATACAGGTTATGCCTTTAAATCGATGTATTGGCAACCTGCACTTCCCTTTTGTAATACACGGTGTCGTCCATCTCCTGTGTAATTTTTCCTCCTGACAAACCATGATATATCCTTCTCCTTTTCCACCTTAACAACTACATGGGTTATCTGAATGACACCCTGAAGGATATCATTTGACCAAACGCTACCACTAAAATGCTGGGGCCAACAATACACAAAGCCTGATCCGCTGAGGGAGGCTTCCTTGATGAGAAAGAAAAAAAAATGTTTAGAAAGTGCACACGTTTCATGGACTCTGAGCCAGTGGGCGGATAAAAGAGTCCTTTTGTGGAAGAGGAGGATGTGCAAGACAAGTGGGACACAGAGAGGTGTTGAACAGACAGGGGGACCATGTCCACAAGGAGACAGCAGGGGCCACTGTTTATGCAGCTGTTTCTGGCTGCCTAGTGTCTGACTGAACCAAGAAAACCATATACAGTATACCTTCATGTAGACTGACTGTACATTAGCACAGTCACACAATGTCAATCAGGTGACCAGGGCTATTTACATGAATCAAAATTAAATGAATTATTTAACTCCTGTGTATTCCGTGGCTTTGTAGAAGACTTAGGTGCACGTATTTGGCGGGGGGGGGGGGGGGGGGTTAGGCATCCTTCCTCAAGAAAATTTGATGTTTTTTTAATTAAAAAAACTGCAATTTCTACACACATTTTGTTTCTCTTTGTGGGATTGTGTCTCTTTTTGGTCATTTTTGTTTTCTTTGGGGTTGTTTTGGGTCTCTGTGGTCATTTGGCGTCTCTTTGTAGTGGGTCTGTGTCTCTCAGTTGTAGTTCTAGATCTCTTTATCACATAATTGTGGGCCGTTACTATCACCATATCTGTGTCTAAACCGTTGGAAAAGCTAGAGTAGATAATAAATAAATAACACTCAGAAAGCTTAGAGACTAAACTTGCTAAAAAAAAAGTCCAACTACAAACATTAGATCTGAGAAAAGTCTTTTAGTTACATTTATTCAGCAAAGGTGCTGCCCAAAACAGCTCCGGTGCTGCACCTAAACCTTATAATGGTAGGGAAAACCCTGAACTCAGAGATCTTCAACACGGGGTCTGGGACACCTAGGGGGTCTTCAGACTTACTGCAGGGGGGCCCACCAAATTATTTTTCATTATTTTTCAAATATTTTAATGTCTTAACATGAATCCAGCATATCTTTATTAGCAAATATAAATCAGTCTATTTGTGAAAAAAACACATTGTTGATAGGCTTACTGGCCTATAGGTAAGGTATCATCCTTATTTTAATAGCTATTCTATGCACTAAAAAGGTATATATTAAGTCTTTAGGCCGCCCACATGTTATTGTAGGCCCAGTTTAATATGCAACTTAATTTTATACAATATACACTACCGGTCAAAAGTTTGGGGTCACTTATACATTTCCATTCCAGATAGAATAGCAGCTGAGATCAGTTGCATTGTTTTTTTAGTCAGGGCAGCAGTTTTGAGATTACATCATGTGTTTACATCATGTCAAAAGGCTTCTGGACTGTTGGAGACAGAAGTGGCTGAAGAAAGGCTTGGAATCCATGCTTTCTGGTCTAAACGTCATACCCAAATTAAAAGTGGTCCAGCTCCCATATACTCTGACCCTCTGGGGTGGGCCTGATATCATTGGAAAGGTGGTTGATGGGGGTGTGTTTGTGTATTTCAGAAGTGTTGTATTTTGCACTTTTCAAATGGAAATAAAAAAACACAGACATATCTGTAGAAAAAACATCATATAAAATCCATTTTGAGTCTTTTGGCTTCATTTCTTCTGTAGTAAGCTGAGCCATGTGGCTAATGCCCTGTGTTGTCTGTCAGCTGTCACATGTGTTTACAGCAGTGTATTCTAATCATGTTACAGATGTATGACTTGGACGGAAATAAAAAGCCTCCATTCTAGCCTCTGTAACTCTGTGTCAGTAAGGCCTAGCATCACCCTGACACTTGGAACAACAACTAGAGAGTGTTACCTTTCCAATGATATCAGGCTCACCCCAGAGGGTCAGAGTATATGGGAGCTGCACCACTTTTAATTTGGGTATGACGTTTAGACCAAAAAGCATGGATTCCAAGCCTTTCTTCAGCCACTTCTGTCTCCAACAGTCCAGAAGCCTTTAGACATGATGTAAACACGTGATGTAATCTCAAAACTGCTGCCCTGACTAAAAAAACAATGCAACTGATCTCAGCTGCTATTCTGTCTGGAATGGAGTGGAATGGACATTTATAAGTGACCCCAAACTTTTGACCAGTAGTGTATGTAGTAGGGGGTCTCTGATCTGTCTCTCTCTCTCTCAGTTCAGGGGTCCTCGTCTTAAAAAACATTGAAGACCCCTGATTTAACTTATATAACTTTATTCACACTATCACAAAAAGAACTTCATATAATTTAAAATTGTACACATTTAAATGTGTTGGCAACATTGTCAAAATACAGCTACTACATAGATTAATTTGTTGTTGTCATGTGACTTGGAGTGAATGCAGGGAGGTCATTAAATCCGTCACCCAGCGTGCCACAGTTTCATTTTATTAAACAAATTTAAAGCTGCAGAATAATCTCAGTACTGCAGGATACATCTACATCTTTTCACTACAGGCCGGTAAGGAGAGGTTGAAAACGAGAAAATAAACAAACTGCTCAGACAATTTTAGATTGCTGAGGCTCACTGAACTGCAATGACAGGTATCGATCCGGCCAGTTATTTACCAGCCATGCTGTTCATCTCAGAGGGGGCCAGAGGAGAGGAGGGTGGCAGGGCCTATTATTTATGAGCGGTTATGTGACAAACACGTCTGATCTACTGGCGGTGACCACTGGCCGTAGGAACCGACCAATCAACAAACGCACCAAAAAACAACAACATGAGAAGACAACACAGCCCTTTATTTTTGAGTAAAACCAACATTATTTGATGCAAGTGGCAACCTAGTGTTTATTTAATTTCAAATCATATTACTTTGTAAGTTTTTGTAATAATTATAAGAATTAGGGGGGGGGGGGGGGGGTAGATATTATTGTTGTATCAACACCAGTGTGCAAAATGCAAAACTATAAATAAGTAAATTTCTTTCAAATGTATATCTCTTTATATCGCTGCCTCTCCAGAGATGTATGACCTCACATTAGCACTAAGATGGTCATACACTCCTCAATAACCACTTATTAAAACTGGTGCCTTTAGGAGAACATGTGAGTTTTTCCACCGCGACGATAGTGTACTTTTAAGAGGAATTATTGCTTACTACCTACCACATAAACTAATGCTAATAATAAAAGGAGAGTATTAGAGAATTAAAATAATCATAATTGTTTTTTTAGCTGAGTCAATCAATGACTGGCATCAAAAAAAACACCAAAAATGTGTCAGTGACTTAACATTGTAAAGACAGCACAGGTTACTAATAACAGCAACAATGGCTCTGTTGTGTCAGTAAGCCATGCAGTACACCAGTATATACAATGCAGGGTCAAAGGTCAGACCTTCCTTAACGTTCGCTGCACCCGTGTTTGCAAACTCAAAATGTCCTCTGTGAGAAAGGCCACCAATTATCCAGCACATATGGTCCCAGCCTCTAAATGGGACTTCTCTAAACTGCCAAATGGATGGAATTTAAGGAACAAGGTGTGTTTATTACATGATATGACATGCTATTTTAAGGTGCCTTGCAGAGTTTTCTCGAGACCCCCACATGAAAACTTCTATAGCCCTACTAGTGATCAAAAACTCCACAGTGTACCTTTCATTTGCACAGCTGTCGGGTTTCATATAACACTCAATGTGGTTCATTATGTAATCTACTCTATGAGTTTGTCATTAACTAGTGAACTAGTGAATAATTTAAAAAAAAACTCAATTAATATGTAATCCTTTTATTAATTCAGCAGTCCTCAAAAATGGCTTTACAATGAAAAGCATTCTATTAATCCCCTTCGATAAGATCATAACTCCCATAACCTGCTGACATTTTTGAAATTTCTAATGACCAATACATACTATCACCTATCTATTACCGAAATAATGACAACAAAATACCTACAAAAATAACTAACATAACTTTAAACCAATTATTTACATAATTGCAAGGCACATATTTCACAAAACGACCATTGTTTTGACCATTGATCATTTAAACATAATAGTTACATAATGGGCCTAATTTGTTTTTCTTGTCGCTGGTGACTATATTTGCATTTGAGATTTGTCGCAGCTCTGTTTTAAGCCCGAAGCAGCTACTGGGAGGAAGCTTTCTGATGTGTTGGCAAGAGACAGTGAAATATAAAGAGATCCACTTTCCATCACTGACCTCAAGGATCAGGTCAAGTGGACTGACATTTAAACATTCAGTAACCAGAGCCTGCATGGACCCCCACCGAACACCATGTCTTCGAACAACATGGTTGTAGGCACAGCAGTAACTATAAACAGTATCCCGGTCACACAGTCTGACCTGCTTTTGGAGTTGTAATGACTTCTGATGAGAATACAGTGCACACACCAGACAGGAATGTGTACTGCATGGTTACAAGGTATAAGTCAATCAACTCATATGAGCCAATAGATTTATTATTCCAAACTGACAGGTGCAAAGCAAGCTGTTCTCATGAACCATTCGTACATATACAGTGCCTTGCGAAAGTATTCGGCCACCTTGAACTTTTCGACCTTTTGCCACATTTCAGACTTCAAACATAAAGATATAAAACTGTATTTTTTTGTGAAGAATCAACAAGTGGGACACAATCATGAAGTGGAACGAAATTTATTGGATATTTCAAACTTTTTTAACAGATAAAAAACTGAAAAATTGGGCGTGCAAAATGATTCAGCCCCTTTACTTTCAGTGCAGCAAACTCTCTCCAGAAGTTCAGTGAGGATCTCTGAATGATCCAATGTTGACCTAAATGACTAATGATGAAAAATAGAATCCACCTGTGTGTAATCAAGTCTCCGTATAAATGCACCTGCTCTGTGATAGCCTCAGAGGTCCGTTTAAAGAGCAGAGAGCATCATGAAGAACAAGGAACACACCAGACAGGTCCCAGATACTGTTGTGGAGAAGTTTAAAGCCGGATTTGGATACAAAAAGATTTCCCAAGCTTTAAACATCCCAAGGAGCACTGTGCAAGCGATAATATTGAAATGGAAGGAGTATCAGACCACTGCAAATCTACAAAGACCCGACCGTCCCTCTAAACTTTCAGGTCATACAAGGAGAAGACTGATCAGAGATGCAGCCAAGAGGCCCATGATCACTCTGGATGAACTGCAGAGATCTACAGCTGAGGTGGGAGACTCTGTCCATAGGACAACAATCAGTTGTATACTGCACAAATCTGGCCTTTATGGAAGAGTGGCAAGAAGAAAGCCATTTCTTAAAGATATCCATAAAAAGTGTCGTTTAAAGTTTGCCACAAGCCACCTGGGAGACACACCAAACATGTGGAAGAAGGTGCTCTGGTCAGATGAAACCAAAATCAAACTTTTTGGCAACAATGCAAAACGTTATGTTTGGCGTTTAAGCAACACAGCTCATCACCCTGAACACACCATCCCCACTGTCAAACATGGTGGTGGCAGCATCATGGTTTGGGCCTGCTTTTCTTCAGCAGGGACAGGGAAGATGGTTCAAATTGATGGGAAGATGGATGGAGCCAAATACAGGACCATTCTGGAAGAAAACCTGATGGAGTCTGCAAAAGACCTGAGACTGGGACGGAGATTTGTCTTCCAACAAGACAATGATCCAAAACATAAAGCAAAATCTACATTGGAATGGTTCACAAATAAACATATCCAGGTGTTAGAATGGCCAAGTCAAAGTCCAGACCTGAATCCAATCGAGAATCTGTGGAAAGAACTGAAAACTGCTGTTCACAAACGCTCTCCATCCAACCTCACTGAGCTCCAGCTGTTTTGCAAGGAGGAATGGGCAAAAATGTCAGTCTCTCGATGTTCAAAACTGATAGAGACATACCCCAAGAGACTTACAGCTGTAATCGCAGCAAAAGGTGGCGCTACAAAGTATTAACTTAAGGGGGCTGAATAATTTTGCACGCCCAATTTTTCAGTTTTTTATCTGTTAAAACAGTTTGAAATATCCAATAAATTTCGTTCCACTTCATGATTGTGTCCCACTTGTTGTTGATTCTTCACAAAAAAATACTGTTTTATATCTTTATGTTTGAAGCCTGAAATGTGGCAAAAGGTCGAAAAGTTCAAGGGGGCCGAATACTTTCGCAAGGCACTGTAGTTGTATTCCATGTATTTATTGCTGTGTACACCACTTTAACTGCTAATGTAAAAGAACACTCTGGCCCGCATAGGGAGGAGGTCGGGGTGGATGGGTAGATCCTAAAATACAGGGCTGTCCTGGGAGTGTTTTAATCCAAACCATAATATTTCTCAAATCTTAACTAGTCGTTTTGGTGTCGTTGCTGCATGACGCTCACTAAACTAAACTGAAGTGCCACAGACACTGAAAAGACCGTCACCTTGCGGTGCCCTGTACCCGGCTCACAGCCACCTTTTGTCAGCTAAACTCAACTAGCAACAGCCTCTGAAACGACCGCCATGCTCTGTAGTCTGCTCCCAGTAACCTTTTCTCGGCTAAGGTTAACTGTAAAGACCGCCCAACTTAACAGTCATGTGACCGGCTGTCACGTGACTAATTTCGTAGGTTATCATATGAATTGGTGTGCATAAGTTTTCGTACGATATCATGCGAACCTGTTTACGAGAATGCATTGTGCAAGGAGGGTGAAAAGATGTAGTACGTGACAGGATATCTGAATGGACTCCTATACAAATGTGTATCTTTATTTGTATATGTGCACTACCCACAGCATGTTTTTAGTATTCTAGTAATTAGAATGGGGTAGGCTTTAGACTATTAGTGTGAATGTACAATGACGCAGTGTATACACTGAGTTACAAACAGCCTCCTGTCTTAGCCTGAAGTCTTACAGATTCTCAGCCAAGCCCCAAAAATTTCTCCAAACTCACTATTGATATTTCGAAACCTCACAAAGTTCAAAGCCTAGCTCAAAAACATCAACAACAATTTGTCATGCACATGCCTACTGTACAGCCCGATGTCAGCTGCAGCATGTTTGTGTGCATAGAAAACAGTGCCTTCAAGAGGGGTCATATTTACTGTGGTTACAAGAGGAGTCAGCTTGAATGAACGACTGCTGTGGTGTTCACCACTCCGAATCACCACTCAACATATACACTAATGTTTAAAAATAAGTTAGAGCCAATGGAGATTACCTTTCCATTTTTTGGATTAAAGGTCCAATATGTAATATATATTTACTGTAATGAATCCAAAAATGACCGCGAGCCATCATCAGATATTAAGGAAACATGCTAAGTTGAAATACTATCTTTTCTGACAACGATGCTAATGCCAGTATTTTCTCCTTTTGAAATTTCCGTTCCGTGACGTAATGTCTGTTTGTGTTTGGGCCTGTGTGTTGTTATCAACTGCCCAGTTTGACAGACAGGCCGGGTTGCCAGATATACCTGTAAAAACGTAAACCCAGCGCTCTACAGCTCGAACGTTAGTACAGCCATGAAAGCAGCAAACAAACCAACAGGATAAACGGAGATAGATTCTACCCGACATGAAAAAAACGGCACGTTTCTAACAGCTGCGTGACCAGAGACGTAACTAACCTCGGGTAAATATTGGAGATGTATTTGAAAGATGGAGACAGCTTAGAGCCCAAAAGGACGCAGAGTTGGCTAATTTCTTCCAGAACAGGTAAGCATTAGCTTCAGGCTAATTTATCACGGCTACAAGGTACGGGCATTTTATGTAATTTCAACATTTGTGTAGCTACTCACACTGAATTATATAGCTAGAGTACCCGAGCAATTGAGACACGGCCAGTAAAGTGATCCTAACTGGTCCTGGCTAACGCTGCCATGCTAACAGCTACCTACCGTTACCGGAGGACCAGGCAAGCGGCCACGGCTGTTTACAAAGTATAGCCTGTTGGGTACAGAGCTCCGCGTGAGCACAGACTTTTATGATTGTCAATATAGCCAGCATCTATCGTTAGCTACTCCGCTGTGCTGTGCTGTGCTGTGCTGTGCTGTGTGTGTGTGTGTGTGTGTGTGTGTGTACAGTGAGGAAAATAAGTATTTGAACACCCTGCTATTTTGCAGGTTCTCCCACTTGGAAATCATGGAGGGGTCTGAAATTGTCATCGTAGGTGCATGTCCACTGTGAGAGACATAATCTAAAAACAAAAATCCAGAAATCACAATGTATGATTTTTTAACTATTTATTTGTATGATACAGCTGCAAATAAGTATTTGAACACCTGAGAAAATCAATGTTAATATTTGGTACAGTAGCCTTTGTTTGCAATTCCAGAGGTCAAACGTTTCCTGTAGTTCTTCACCAGGTTTGCACACACTGCAGGAGGGAGTTTGGCCCACTCCTCCACACAGATCTTCTCTAGATCAGTCAGGTTTCTGGGCTGTCGCTGAGAAACACAGAGTTTGAGCTCCCTCCAAAGATTCTCTATTGGGTTTAGGTCTGGAGACTGGCTAGGCCACGCCAGAACCTTGATATGCTTCTTACAGAGCCACTCCTTGGTTATCCTGGCTGTGTGCTTCGGGTCATTGTCATGTTGGAAGACCCAGCCTCGACCCATCTTCAATGCTCTAACTGAGGGAAGGAGGTTGTTCCCCAAAATCTCGCAATACATGGCCCCGGTCATCCTCTCCTTAATACAGTGCAGTCGCCCTGTCCCATGTGCAGAAACCCCCCCCCAAAGCATGATGCTACCACCCCCATGCTTCACAGTAGGGATGGTGTTCTTGGGATGGTACTCATCATTCTTCTTCCTCCAAACACGGTTAGTGGAATTATGACCAAAAAGTTCTATTTTGGTCTCATCTGACCACATGACTTTCTCCCATGACTCCTCTGGATCATCCAAATGGTCATTTGCAAACTTAAGACGGGCCTTGACATGTGCTGGTTTAAGCAGGGGAACCTTCCGTGCCATGCATGATTTCAAACCATGACGTCTTAGTGTATTACCAACAGTAACCTTGGAAACGGTGGTCCCAGCTCTTTTCAGGTCATTGACCAGCTCCTCCCGTGTAGTCCTGGGCTGATTTCTCACCTTTCTTAGGATAATTGAGACCCCACGAGGTGAGATCTTGCATGGAGCCCCAGTCCGAGGGAGATTGACAGTCATGTTTAGCTTCTTCCATTTTCTAATGATTGCTCCAACAGTGGACCTTTTTTCACCAAGCTGCTTGGCAATTTCTCCGTAGCCCTTTCCAGCCTTGTGGAGGTGTACAATTTTGACTCTAGTGTCTTTGGACAGCTCTTTGGTCTTGGCCATGTTAGTAGTTGGATTCTTACTGATTGTATGGGGTGGACAGGTGTCTTTATGCAGCTAACGACCTCAAACAGATACATCTAATTTAGGATAATAAATGGAGTGGAGGTGGACATTTTAAAGGCAGACTAACAGGTCTTTGAGGGTCAGAATTCTAGCTGATAGACAGGTGTTCAAATACTTATTTGCAGCTGTATCATACAAATAAATAGTTAAAAAATCATACATTGTGATTTCTGGATTTTTGTTTTTAGATTATGTCTCTCACAGTGGACATGCACCTACGATGACAATTTCAGACCCCTCCATGATTTCCAAGTGGGAGAACTTGCAAAATAGCAGGGTGTTCAAATACTTATTTTCCTCACTGTATATATATATATATATATATATATATATATATATATATATATATATATATATATATATATATATATATATATATATATATTTTAGGGCTGTCAAAATAACGCGTTCATTTCGATTAATTAATCTGAGAACAAATAACACTTTAAAAAAAATAACGCTGCCTGGATCATTAATTGGAACATTTACTTATAAAAATCTTCTTCCTGAATAGGGTTGGGTACCGAAATCCAGTGCTAATACGGCACAGGTGCCTTAACAACCGGTAACTACCAGACCGAATAGCAACACGGATTTCGGCGCCTCATTTCGGTGCCACTGATATGTTTGCGCTGCTCTCGGATGCTCTGAAACAGACGTTACAGGCATCAGAAACGTCGCTGCACGTGACGCTAGTTAACACTACCGCTAGCTAGTAGCTGGATTAAACACAGTTACAATGCTGACAGCTAACGTTAAACGGTGTAAAGTTTGACTGTATTTTACTGTAGAGGATTCAACACCGGGATGTAACAATCTGCTGCTGCCGTTGTTGGAAAAACAACACAGACGGTGCATTCAATGAAACTGGTAACCTACAGCCTCGTGGTGCATTCAAAGTTATTGTTAAATGCCCTTGTCCCATCTCGTGGTTGTTTTTCTCATTCAACAGCAATTTACTAGTGAAATAAGTTATTGTTATAGTTATTACATTATTAAATCATTTCATTTTGACCATATGGCCTTAGCAATAAACAAGCCGTTCTTTAATGTTGCCGACTGTTGTTTAGTACCCTTCTTTTTTTTTAAAGTAACTGTTAAGGCACCGTTAATTATGTATGCGATTAATTTCGATTAATTAATCACAGAGTATGTAATTAATTAGATTTTTTTAATCGATTGACAGCCCTAATATATATATATATACACACACAGTGGGGAGAACAAGTATTTGATACACTGCCGATTTTGCAGGTTTTCCCACTTACAAAGCATGTTGAAGTCTGTCATTTTTATCATAGGTACTCTTCAACTGTGAGTGACGGAATCTAAAACAAAAATCCAGAAAATCCCATTGTATGATTTTTAAGTAATTAATTTGCATTTTATTGCATGACAAGCATTTGATACATCAGAAAAGCAGAACTTAATATTTGGTAAAGAAACCTTTGTTTGCAATTACAGAGATCATACGTTTCCTGTAGTCCATGACCAGGTTTGCACACACTGCAGCAGGGATTTTGGCCCACTCCTCCATACAGACCTTCTCCAGATCCTTCAGGTTTCGGGGCTGTCACTGGGCAATACGGACTTTCAGCTCCCTCCAAAGATGTTCTATTGGGTTCAGCTCTGGAGACTGGCTACGCCACTCCAGGACCTTGAGATGCTTCTTACGGAGGCACTCTTTAGTTACCCTGGCTGTGTGTTTCGGGTCATTGTCATGTTGGAAGACCCAGCCTCGACCCATCTTCAATGCTCTAACTGAGGGAAGGAGATTGTTGGCCAAGATCTCGCAATACATGGCCCCGGTCATCCTCTCCTTAATACAGTGCAGTCGCCCTGTCCCCTCTGCAGAAAAGCATCCCCAAAGAATGATGTTTCCACCTCCGTGCTTCACGGTTGGGATGGTGTTCTTGGAGTTGTACTCATCCTTCTTCTTCCTCCAAACACAGCGAGTGGAGTTTAGACCAAAAATATCTTTTTGTCTCATCAGACCACATGACCTTCTCCCATTCCTCCTCTGGATCATCCAGATGGTCATTGGCAAACTTCAGACGGGCCTGGACATGCGCTGGCTTGAGCAGGGGGACCTTGCGTGCGCTGCAGGATTTTAATCCATGACGGCGTAGTGTGTTACTAGTGGTTTTCTTTGAGACTGTGGTCCCAGCTCTCTTCAGGTCATTGACCAGGTCCTGCCGTGTAGTTCTGGGCTGATCCCTCATCTTCCTCATGATCATTGATGCCCCACGAGGTGAGATCTTGCATGGAGCCCCAGACCGAGGGAGAATGACCGTCATCTTGAACTTCTTCCAATTTCTAATAATCTCACCAAGCTGCATGCCTATTGCCCTGTAGCCCATCCCAGCCTTGTGCAGGTCTACAATTTTATCCCTGATGTCCTTACACAGCTCTCTGGTCTTGGCCACTGTGGAGAGGTTTGAGTCTGTTTGATTGAGTGTGTGGACAGGTGTCTTTTATACAGGTAACAAGTTCAAACAGGTGCAGATAATACAGGTAATGAGTGGAGAACAGGAGGGCTTCTTAAAGAAAAAACTAACAGGTCTGTGAGAGCCGGAATTCTTACTGGTTGGTAGGTGATCAAATACTTATGTCATGCAATAAAATGCTAATTAATTATTTAAAAATCATACAATGTAATTTTCTGGATTTTTGTTGTAGACTCCGCCTCTTACAGTTGAAGTGTACCTATGATAAAAATTACAAACTGCTACATGCTTTGTAAGTAGGAAAACTTGCAAAATCGGCAGTGTATCAAATACTTGTTCTCCCCACTATATATATATATATATATATATATATATATATATATATATATATATATATATATATATATATATATATATAGCTTTCCTAAAGTATGAGATTTAATTATGATGAACATAGTGCAAAGCGCCTTTTATATGTGCGTCTTTGTAATCTTGATTTCTTGAACCGTATGAGAAGAAACAAATACATTGTTGAGAGGGCAGAGCAGCTCACAGGTGTCACTGAAGTTGGATATGTGTGGGTGTGCTTTTTCAAAAACATGACTCATTTTGTTTTTAGTTGTGCTTTTACGAAAACATCACAGTTTGAGAAACTGCATGGAATATGTTCTAATTATATTTTCAGGTTCATTACTTGTACCTTCTACCCAAATTGCGCGCACGCACGCCAACAAACAGACAGACACACACACACACACTTATTTTAGTGGTGGCATTTTTCTGAAAGCTCCAATTAACCTTAATTTGGCAGAAATTGCAACATACTGTATAAATAGAAATCATGATTTTGTCCTTTACATATGGTGTCATTTGAATAGCAAATAAACATGTGTTAAGGTGCACAGTGACAATTTAAGGCTGCTTTTTCTGATGTTGTGTTAACACTTTATGGTTTAGTAAAAATAGAAAGCAGCTGTAAAGAATTCTAAAGAAGTATTTATTTCTTTTTCCGTGTAGCCAGAGGATAATTCTGTTGATAAGACACAAACATATGTGGATGAGCTTTCACTGTAATGGTTCGATGGTGCTGTGAAAGAAATGAAAATGTATAAGCATCAGAAAAGGATAGAGAACGTGTATTATATAAATCACTGATCAGATTTTTCAAAAAGGCTACTTAAAAACATGAGACTATATGTCTATCAATTTGTATATCAATACATAGTTTAGAATACACATTTTGTTTGTTTGGTGTAGAACAAAGACCAATTTGTTCCAAAGTGCATCTACACACAGAGAAAAGATCACAAGGCTGCAGATCTTCATCTTGTCTAAGCCCTGGGCTCTCACTTTGTAGTTACACGTGGTAACCCTGCACCAAGCAAAGAATCCTCTCTGGTAATATAGAGCAGAGCTGGTAACCCTGCACTCAGTCAGCTTGCTTATTTAAAGAGCTGTTCATAGTTCATAAGGGTAGGGCAACTGGGATCAATCAACTAAGGAGAAGGCACCACGAATGATGTAAGCACAGCAAGTGTTCGCACCCGATTGTCTTTCCAGGCATAATTATAGGTACTTCTGATGCAAATGAAAGGACAGCTCATTTCAGTCCTTCCAAAAAATGTTTTTGTGTGATTGTTGCAGGCAAAAATCCTTGATTATGCAGCACGTTTTCTTAAAAAATGTGATGGAATATGTGGGATATTTATGCAATTTTATGCGATGAAATTGTGGGAACTTGATCCCCTTGGCCGACCTGCTCAGCCTTCAGAGGTGCTCCGTCTTGGCCGACCCACTCGGCCTTCAGAGAAGTGCTGCCTTCGCCATCCTGTTTGGCCGCCAGAAGGGTTTCGCCTTCGCCGGCAGACGCGCAAGAGTCCTCGACGTCCTGCCTGGCCGCCTGAGGGGTTCTACCTTCGCCGTCCTATTTGGCCACCGGAAGGATCTTGCCTTCACCGCCGGCCTCCGGAGGGGTTTCGCCTTCGCCGCCAGCCGCCTGGGAGTCCTCGATGGCCTGTTCGGCCACCGGAGGGGTTCCCCCTTCACTGCTGCCAGCAGCCCTGCTGGCCTAAGCTGGTCTGCCACCAGTTCCGCCGGGGATCAGGGGAGCTACTAGCCAGCCGGGATTCTGGAGGACTGCTAAACAGCCGGGGCTTTGGAGGGCTGCTAAGGAGGGTCAGTTCGGGTACAATGGTCAGCTCAGGGACACTAGAAGGCTTGGGGACACTAGAAAGCTGAGGGACACTGGACCGTGCTGGGACACTGGACCGTGCTAGGACACTAGTCAACTCGGGGACACTAGAGAGCTCGGGGACACTAGAGAGCTCGGGGACACTAGAAAGCTGGGGGACACTGGGCAGTGCTGGGACACTGGGCAGTGTTGGGACACCAGTCAGTGCTAGGACACCGGTCAGCACTAGGACACCGGGCAGCTCGGGGACACTAGGGAGCTCGGGGACACTGGACAGCTCGGGGACACTGGACAGCTCGGGGACACTGGACAGCTCGGGGATGCTAGAAGGCTCGGGGACACTAGGGAGCTCGGGGACACTAGAAGGCTCAGGACACTAGAAGGCTCGGGAACACTAGAAGGCTCGGGGACACTAGAAGGCTCGGGGACACTGGTCAGCGAGGACTCTGGGGTGAAGAGCGGGGCATGGCAACGGGAGCCATGATGTCCTTTTCCCCGTCTTCAGCCTCCATGGGTACCAGAGAAGATGGCCAGACGGGTACCCTCATAGGACTGCTGGTGGTCAGGGGCGTACGCTGACCAGGTTACATCGGAAGAGCTGCTAGTGGAAGTACTGGGCCTCTGACTAGCAGCTTGGAAGCTGGCTCTTTCGGCTTCCTCAGTCCGTTTAAGCCAACTAGCAAACTGTCCGAACAAGGATGTGAAGGTCTTTGGCTCCTCTCCGGGTGGAGTGTTGGCTGGACTAGGAGTAACAGGCAAAGGGGCAGGCTGGGCGACAAACCATGCCCCAATAGCCATGGTGTTGGTAGACCGGGAAATAGGCAGGCAGGTGGGTGAATCATTGGAATGAGGTTGAAGAAAACACTCCATCTTCTTTTTAACAACGTCAAGATGCGGGACAAAATGGCTCACCCAAGGTCTCTCCTTCAACCACTGCTGTTGAGTGGATATCCTCTCCAGAATTGGGGTACGCTGATCTGGTCTTGAGTGTAGGAGACTCTCCACCGTCCGGTCGAACTTGGACACCTTCTCCTTGAACAGACGCCTCTCCGCTGGGTCCATGATGGTCAGATCGTTCTGTCGTGTGGCAGGGAATAATAGGACCCAAACGCAGAGAGAGGCAGGCAGGGAGGAGAAAGTTGGCATTGAGGATTTATTGTGAACGAAAAACGGCAGTACAGAGACTGGAAAAAACACTTGGAAAAACTCACAAGAACAAAAGAACGCAGGGAAGATTCCAACAAAGGCACATGGCTGAGACACACTGACAGGAACAAGCAGACAGGGCAAAAACACAAACTGACCGGACGAAGACACAAAACGATCTGACAACAGACAAAGGAAACACAGGGGCTAAATAAACTAGGTAACGAGAAGACACAAGACAGGTGACACCAGGGCTGGGGAACAGGTGGAGCACATCAGACAATCACACAGGCGGGAAAACAAAGGAAGTAAAACTAGACATGACAAGACTATCAAAATAAAACAGGAAACAGAAAATAACCAGGGAAATGCCCAACAGGGAACAGAAAAATACACAACAAAATATACACCGAAGAATACAATAAACACAACAGGAAACATACAGAAATAATAATACAGGCAACATAAATGTCCAAAACCACGACAGCCTTGCTGATATTAAGAACTAGATGTCCTGCATTTGAATGACTCCAAATGAGGGTTCCTTATAATTACCTCTTCTGGTCCCAGTACTTGTATTATTAACAGTCTTGTCTAGGCTGGGTGCCTTTTCTAATAATGTCAAACTAAAAGGCAGTAATCTGGGTGTCATTTTTGACTCACAGCTGTTTTTTTGTGCTCAGGTGACTAAAGTGGTGCTTGTTCCATTCAAATAAATATTTTCTTTAAAAACAATTGCCATAACTATCGTTTTATCATTTTAACTCATTTATATTCTTATTTTTGGATTGTATTTACTTTTTATTCCTTGTTAACACCCTTAGTAATTTTGTTTTTGGAAAGTGCTATATAAATAACTTGGTCAGAACATGGTCAATAATTGTATTTATTTAGCCACAGACAATATGCTGTTGTTGATTTTGGTTGATCTGCACACAAATTAATGTTGCAGTTTCCATTATGATACATATTAAATTAGCCTGAGCAAGAAGGAACTGGTGTTTATGATGCATTCCACTGTGTTGGTAAAAATAGATTGCAAAAAAAAATCATGAATTACCATTTAAATACAGAATTAATGAGTTAGTGCACTGTCTAAGATAATTTCTCTAGTAATGTTTACACACAGTGAATTGCATTTGGATGTTCACAGGTGTTGCTAACTGCATTCTTTTGAAGGTGGGATTTTTGTTTTACTTTTCAAAACACAATTTTGAGAGATTAAAAAAAGAGACCATGCCATGCCATGTCACATGAATTAAAATGGTCGTTTGGACACATTCTGATGGCACCATATGCAAATGTTCCTGTGCAGGTCAAAAGGCAAAGTGGCCAGGACTGGAAGGCAGAGAAATTTCAGATATTTAAACATGTTTGACAGTTGAAACCATCATTGACCTTCGAGGGGGCTTTAACTGTCTGCAGGGATTGAGCAGTTCAAAAATAATCCTCCCCTGTCAAATGTCACTCAAGCTCAGCAATAACACAAGGCATCATCCAGCTTAGCTTTCCTCCAATTTCGGGATAGATGGAGAAACTCGTAGAAATTGGTATGTTAACCGGCAGCCATGAAATCTGTTAATTTTTTGGGCTACAATAGAGATCAAACACTGGTGGATTTGGGTAATTAAGCGTCCTAGGAGCCTGTTGATGTGAGAAGTTGTTCTTACACCTTCACTTTATGTGCGAGTGAGGACACGTTGGGTGCTGGGTGGCAGGGTGGCAGGGGGTGACATGGTGAGGTGGGGGGCAGAGCAGGCAAGCTAATCAGAACTCTAGATCATAGAATTTCATCTGAGGACTTCATCTTGGACTTCTAATGGCACTGACCTTCTATGAATACCCTCAATTATGTGGAATGATCTCTTGAATAAAGTCCTCAATCACAGTCGCAGACCCCCTACTGAGAAAGTCTTGGGTATTACATAAAATCAACATTAACTCCAAGTGACTGGAGATGGAAAAATACGTAAATAGTTCATTTAATTGACTATGTTTTGGTTTATTTACATAACAGATTAAAAGAGGAACAACCCACTTCTTTTAAGTAGATTTACCACCATTTGTAAGAGGTTATGATCATGTCATGACATTGGGTCAAGCAGAGTGATGATCACAAAGGCAAAGTTGACAGATTTTGCTTTCAGTCCAATCTTGCTTTTATAGTGTCTGATTTATTTGGGCATTAAAGAGCTGCCATACCGGACACAAATGAACAAAAAGTCAGATTAGAGCTAAGGTTTGGATACAGTATACAAGTTTCTGGGAGAGGGTAGGGTCAAACATGATGTGACACCACATCATCTGGCTGAATGTGTGCATATGGAGCATTAAGTTTCCCGATGTGTTTTTAAAGCAAGCAAATAAAGCACGGGGGGAGGGAGGGAGGCGCAGAGCCCATTATCCTGCTACAGTATATCCTTGGGAAAGCAAGACAAATATATATAGCTTCCACGCTATATCTGTAAAATTAGTGATTTGCTTTTATCTGAAATCAAAGAGATGCTCACAAATCTATTAAACGCCACCTTTTGTTTTTTAATAATGCGTCATACTGGGACAAAAGTGAGCTTTTCAAGCAAAATGTAGACTTTTGTTCTGAACAAATATAATTAGACTTATTTTTAAGACACTCTCTGCAATGTTGAAGCTAATTTGTATTTAGTAAAGTACAGTCCTTGATGAGCTATTCCCAGAGGCTGGGAGGCCCAGTTTGTATTTTGAACCAGCATAAAATCCTTGAATTAAAGAAAACTCAAGGGCCTTGCACTTTCCAGAGATTGTCGACGGCTGGATGTATTGAGATTAGAATAGTTGTCTCTGTGGCATATATTACTCTGTTCTAAGGAATGACAGTATTTTGTAATTCTTCTCAGTAATGTACAGTTCTATAAAAAGGTCCAACGTCTTGCAATGCTTTTGAAAGCTTTTAGAACAAATGTAATGCTTTTTAAACTTATTATGAATATGTTTTTTGAGTTAGTGGGTAATTCATTCCATGTGCATTAAATGGTACACCTACTACGACACTGTTTAAGAATGGACTCTAAAATTATAAAAAAAAAAAAAAAAAAAAATGTCAAAATGATGAACATTTATCAGGTCCTTGATACCAGACAGAGGTAGACAAAAGCATGCTTCTCATTTCAAGCCAGCGACTTGGTCAGCTGTCACAAGCAGACTTTATCAGCTCTAGCTGGCTTACTAATAACTAAGCTAATGTTAATGCTGTTGTTTTCACTTTTAACATGTAACACATACTTATAACTAGCATAAAAACATAGATTTGTGTTTTTACCTTTTAGATTTTTAACTTTGTACATATTCAATCTTTACACAATTAAATGAAAAAGAAATGAACCTAAAGTAATGCACAGTGGGTAGATCTATACAGTACATGAATACGAGCTGCTGTTTATAAGACAAAAGAAATCAGATGGCGTAAACCCCCAACAGAGAAGATCTTTAAAAATTCATAAAGGTTAAAACAACGGTTTACTCTGTTTAAATGGAAGATGGCAAGCAGCTCCCCATTGCATTACCATCTGATGTTGCATAACGCAAATGTATGCATACTGTACACACACACACACACACACACACACACACACACACACACACACACACACACACACACACACACACACACACATCCAAATGTGCATATGAGAAAACACAACACTTGCACTCGAGATTTCTACTTTATAAAATAGTATATAACATGAAAAGATGCCACGAAGAAAGAAATGACAAGGAATGATTTGGCCAAACACTAGCTTGACAATACCATAGGGCTGCTCGATGATGGAAAAAAAGCATAATCCCGATTATGTTGGTCAAAATTGAAATCACGATTATTTAACACAAATACTCATTGACTTTTGGAAAGATGTTGCAATTATTGAACTTAAAAAACAGTGAAGAAGTTAGACAAATCAACAGTGAAAACACCTAGAACTGTGAATTTCTCCTTGATACTTTTCCTGTTTGAAAATTGTTTTTCATTCAGAAAACAAGACAAAATAAGAGTTTACTTGCAAAACATAATGTGCAAAATAATCGTTTTTCTCAATCATTTGTTTTTTTGTGATCATTAGGAGCTGAAATCATTAGGAGCTGAAATCATAGTCGCAATTACTTTTTTTATCAATTGCACAGCCCTACAATACCAGGCTGTTTTTCAGGCCTGCTCATACTGTGACCTCCTGGGCTCAAGAGATTCCGGTCATGCAGATGATTTATTAGAGTAATACAAAGCTCTTTATTTACCTTTTGATTCTACATGTTCGAACCCTCAACTATTTTCAAAGAATTTGAGTAGTGACTAAAAGGGCTGAATTTTTCATCCCATGGTGTCTGGACTCAGTCTTTGAGATAGAGGAGCTCAAATATCCCAGAGAGGCTTGAAGAAGCACTGCTATGCTTTCGTTTTGACATGAGCAGGTTAAGGTGGTTCAAGTACCCAATCAGGACGCCTTACAGACTGCTCCCCGTGGAGGTATTCCAGGGATATCTAATTGGGAGGAAGCTCCAGGGCAATCCTACAACATGCTGGAGGGATTAATATCCCCACTGCCCTGTGAACGCCTCTGGGTTCTCCAGTAGGAGCTGGGAGACGTGGCTGGGGAAACGGATGCCTTGGCTAGTCTGCTTAGCCTAAAGGCACCGTTCCGGAGTATGAAAATTTGCAGAAAATTATAAAAAGGGTAGATGGATGGAAGGTTGGATGGATAAATGGGTAGACTGATTGTTGCCTCAACCACAACTATGGTGATATTTTTCTAAATATAACAAATATGTTGTTTTCTTCCACCTATCTTTACAATAACTAAAAATGATAGCAACTGATCGAGCATGTGGTATGTGATGAACAACGTTCTTACCTTTGGTGGAACAGCTGGTCCAGCTGTGTAGGGAGCCAAGCTTGGTGGTACATCTGTGATGTAGGTCTTTCTGGGGCCTGGAGGTTGGTATGCTTGGGCGGGGGCTGGCTCAGGTCTTCTGGTGCTTATGCCACCTACTTGAGGTACTCCTGGATGGTGCTGTTCTTGATATGCACCTTGAGCCATCTGGGAGAAGCCAGGCTGTGGTGGTCCATAGGCAAAGTCGGGACCTTTGGGCTGGGCAGGCATATACTGCACCTGTGCAGGGCTGCGAATGGGCTGCTGGCCGAAATGGTGCCCAATTGGCGCTTGATGCTGGGGGCCAGGCTGGGCTGACCTCACCTGGACATTGAAGGTGGGCTGACTTGGGGTCGAGGCTGTAGCGTAAGAGGCTGGGATAGGCTGAGGCGCAGTGTGGCTTTGAGGCTTGGCAACCGGGCTGGCAGAAGAAGGGGGAATAGACGAGATACCCCCAGGAGCCTGAGGTTTGGGCGTAGACTTCTTGGTGGCAGTCAGAGGTGGCTGGGTTGGAATGACCATACGCTTGTAACCAGTCACTGGAGCGTTGGGGGAGGTGGCTGTCAAGGATGCAGAGTTCTAAAAAACAGCAGGAAAGTTTGTCTCCAATTAAAACAAAGAACCAAATAACTACATATCACTACTGCTCAATGCAAGACACATTGCACTATAAGGGCTGGACATATAAGGACAACTAATATAAAAACTATACATTTAAAATGCTAATAACAATGGATAACAATCCAAACATGCTGATGGTAGGCAAGTATGATTTTATAATGTTCACCATATTAGTTTGGCATGTTAGCATGCTAACATTTGCTAATCAGCAATAAACACAAGTTACAGCTGAGGCTGTGGGGAATTTCATTAGTTATACAGGTATTTGGTGATACACCAAGTATTGGAAGACTTGAAATGTTGCCATAATGATGGCCCTAGATTAAAGGCTCTGGTGATCCCCAAAGTTATTACAATTTATCCTGAGGAGGGCTTGGATGTGTGTAGCAAATTTCATGACAACCAAAAGTTGCTGAGACATTTCACTCAAAAGCATGTATGTCAACCTCATGGTGGTGCTAAAGTAAAAGTAAGGGGAACCCCAAAGGCATGCAATTCATCCTCTGGGGATATGAATATGGAACTCCATTGAATGGTTGTTGAGATATTTTGGTCTTGACCAAAGGTGTGGAATGACTGACAGACTGACATTGTCATCCTGGAGCCATGCTGCTAGCATTGCAAAAAAAATAAAAAATAAAACACTGGAACTGGGAAGTAACAGTAACAGGACAAACTGAAAATAGTTGTGTTCAACAGCTTTTCACTGATACTGGGGTACGCTCAAATGATTATCCACCCTGTCTCCCCAGAGTCAATTACAAGGCTACCTCGAGAGCAGAGGCCCTATACCATCCACGACCATGCATAATCTATGGCTAATAAAGCAGGAGGGGAAGGGATAAATTGTTTGGTAGAGGACTCCATGACAGCAGATTGGCAATGGCACATGACACTTGTGCTGACTCCAGCTGCTTGGACGGGAAAGACATTAAATCACAGAGATTTGTGGTACTGGTGTTCCTGGGAAGAGACGGCTGTAAAGGAGCAACACAAGCCACTGCTGGGATTTTCATCGTCTGAACAACTGTGGCATTTTGATCTAATGTCCAATGGTTACATTTGCTACACGGGCTGTACTATAACAAAACATAGTAGCAAATAACGTTTCACTCAGATGTCAGAGGCTTTTGCCCTGAGTGTCTCTCATGTAAGTAATAATTGTTCTTCACTACCACTACATATCGGTGTCAGACGTTCAGCCAGTCTAAAAAGGGTCTATCATTAACCTTGGATGGCCTTATTAGGTTATTGCCTGAAGCCAAAAATCTGAGTCAATTACTAAATTTGCAGCACTAGGGGAACAAAAATGAACACTTGTAGTCTTTAAACCCTTTGTAACTCAGTTTGATGAGATGTCTTCTAAATTGGGGCAGAGCAACAATTCCAATCGATTTCCCCTTAAAAGTTGATCAAAGCTTGCTGCGCAGCAATGCCCCATATAGCTATGTTTTGCTGCACTACTACACTACGTTATTAAATAAGACACACTTGTGTTGTAATTCGATCAGGGAAAAAGTACAGTAAAATTCAAGTGTGTGATCCTAATAATTTGTTGGGATAAAAAAAAAAAGAAAAAGAATTCCAAGTTTTGGTAAAAGAGGTGCATGCATCAACTTTGTCTAAATCCCATCTAATCTAAGTCAGAGGGCAGCCCCTAAGGAACCATTAAAAGCTCCAGAAAATATTTTCTGCTCTCACTCGGATTTATGTCTCAGTGATTAGTGCTGATGTTTATTTAAAAAGTGTGTCTGTCTGCACATGTATGGAAAAATCTCCACTATGCCCTTTAGGAAGTGAAATTACTCAATTTAAATGTTTCATGGGTTTTAAATACTCCAGATTATTAATTTATCTTTAAGGCCTTAGAACCTACAGTAACATTTAGTTAGCAGAGCACTGGAAATCCCCTCAAAATAATTACACTGTCATGGTACATTTTCCACAAATTACATTAAGAGAATGGATTCACGCCTTTCTGAGGGTGATGAAACTAATCGTATGCATACAACCTGAACAAAAATGTCTGAGTAGTGGGAATGATTTTCATATTAACTAAGCTATCGTTGCAGTTGGTGTATGCCTTTGACCTGTCAGTGTTAATGAGTGGTCAGAGATAATATCATGACTACTAAGTGAAGAGGTTGATAGGTAGGACACGGACCATATGTAATGTAATGATATTGTCACATTGTCATATTTATTTAACTATTAAGTGTCAAGTTGTTGCTTCCTGTGCTGTTACTGTGTCTTCCACCAATGTTCAACAACAGTATTTATTTTGAGCAAATTGGGTAAATGTGCAGTATATTGCCTCAATAAGGAGAGATGAGACGCTCTTCTCTTGTTTTATTGATGCATTATTTTGTTTGACTGTGTATGCACTTTGTGTGGTAATATTTAAGCAAGAGGCATGGGTGATATGGTGGGAATAAATATTGTATTATTAATCAGAAATCATTATATATATATATATATATATATATATATATATATATATATATATATATATATATATATATATATATATATATATATATATATATATATATATATATATATATATATATTATGGCATGACAAAAATAGCTCAGTTTCTCTTCTTCCGTGATTTTTTTAAAATTGTTTTAAAGATATATGTAATAGTTACATTATCCCAAATGTTTCCAACAATGTTCAAACCCAGATGAATCTGTAATTTTAATCAATGACACGAGCATGATGTTTAATCGCCTGTCAATGGTGGCATGTAACCTTTGACCCCTCTTGCTGCTCTAATTTCTGTCAAAACACAGGAAACTCCCAGAAAAACCCGATGCTACGTTGAAAGTAATTGCAAATCATACAATGTCCCAGAATTATACTTAGTAAGAGTAATACATATTTTTTTCATTAATTACATGGCACTTTGCAACACAGTCACAGAGGAGACCTAATTTATTGATTTGAGATTTTAACATTGATCCAGCTTACTATGATAGACAAGTGGCTCATTCTAATGCTTGGTGGCTAAACCGTACCGTAACGGTATAAGGTTACAACAACGTTCAACACGCTCATAAAGTTATTTTTAGTATGATTGTTTTGACCACGGTTAACAGCACTGGGCTAACCCACAATTTAATTTGCCACGTAACGTTAGCTGTATGGGTAGTCGATTAATCTAATGCTTAGTTAGCCAGCTAGCACACCCTGGTCCATCTGATTTAGTCCCCGCCGCTAAGAGACTTTAGTCGGGATGAGCGCTGACAACAGCCCGGGGGACATATCAACAGTTACTGTAGGCCCCAGCTAGTCTATATCGATGATCGACTTGTTTTGTGTTGGCATTCTAAACTCTGGTCGATTCGGGAATCAAATAATATTTATCTTTTGTTGAGTAAAATTCTCATCCAAACTAGACAGCCATTTTAATTCCAGAGCTCACCTCCTTACGTGTCCTGAAGCTATTTTGCAGAGGCACCATGGCTCCGTCTGGAGCTTAGCGCCGCCCAAAACGATTGTGATTGGTTTAAAAAAATGTCAATTAACCAGAGCACGTTTTTCTCCCATCCCAGAATGCTGTGTGGACTAGCCAGACCCTCCCCTGCAGCGCTGTGGAGGAAGGTCTGGCAATGCGAGACTAGGCCCCAGCCAGCTACTACAGCAACCAGAACCCAGCCAACACAAACCCCAGTGGCGGGTGCTTACGACACTAACGGCAACAACAGAAGGTTTAATGATCTGTCGGGTAACCATAGCCATGTCAGACCCCAGGCGCTGGAACCCGCATCTGGCTGAAAATGGCCTGCACAGAACCAAACATATACAGTGGGGCAAAAAAGTATTTAGTCAGCCATCAGTTGTGCAAGTTCTCCCACTTAAAAAGATGAGAGTGGCCTGTAATTTTCATCATAGGTACACTTCAACTATGAGAGACAAAATGAGAACAAAAAATCCAGAAAATCACATTGTAGGATTTTTAATGAATTTATTGGTAAATTATGGTGGAAAATAAGTATTTGGTCAATAACAAAAGTTAATCTCAATACTTTGTTATATACCCTTTGTTGGCAATGACAGAGGTCAAACGTTTTCTGTAAGTCTTCACAAGGTTTTCACACACTGTTGCTGGTATTTTGGCCCATTCCTCCATGCAGATCTCCTCTAGAGCAGTGATGATTTGGGGCTGTCGCTGGGCAACACTGACTTTCAACTCCCTCCAAAGATTTTCTATGAGGTTGAGATCTGGAGACTGGCTAGGCCACTCCAGGACCTTGAAATGCTTCTTACGAAGCCACTCCTTCGTTGCCCGGGCGGTGTGTTTGGGATCGTTGTCATGCTGAAAGACCCAGCCACAATCCTCTTCTGGATCATCCAAATGCTCTCTAGCAAACCTCAGACGGGCCTGGACATGTACTGGCTTAAGCAGGGGGACACGTCTGGCACTGCAGGATTTGAGTCCCTGGCGGCGTAGTGTGTTACTGATGGTAGCCTTTGTTACTTTGGTCCCAGCTCTCTGCAGGTCATTCACTAGGTCCCCCCGTGTGGTTCTGGGATTTTTGCTCACCGTTCTTGTGATCATTTTGACCCCACGGGGTGAGATCTTGCATGGAGCCCCGGATCGAGGGAGATTATCAGTGGTCTTGTATGTCTTCCATTTTCTTAGAATTGTCCCACAGTTGATTTCTTCACACCAAGCTGCTTACCTATTGCAGATTCAGTCTTCCCAGCCTGGTGCAGGTCTACAATTTAGTTTCTGGTGTCCTTTGACAGCTCTTTGGTCTTGGCCATAGTGGAGTTTGGAGTGTGACTGTTTGAGGTTGTGGACAGGTGTCTTTTATACTGATAACAAGTTCAAACAGGTGCCATTAATACAGGTAACGAGTGTAGGACAGAGGAGCCTCTTAAAGAAGAAGTTACAGATCTGTGAGAGCCAGAAATCGTGCTTGTTTGTAGGTGACCAAATACTTATTTTACCAAGGAATTTACCAAGAAATTCATTAAAAATCCTACAATGTGATTTTCTGGATTTTGTTTTCTCATTTTGTCTCTCATAGTTGAAGTGTACCTATGATGAAAATTGCAGGCCTCTCTCATCTTTTTAAGTGGGAGAACTTGCACAATTGGTGGCTGACTAAATACTTTTTGCCCCACTGCATGGATACAAAATCATCAAATTGAAATTCAATGCAATAACCTGTTTGCACTGACAAAACTCTTCACAAATTAAAACATACATTATTAACTGTTTTTGTTAGTTTTAAAACCAATTTGGACAAGACAATTTTGTAAAATGATAACAAGATCATATCCTCACAATAAAATTCCACTGAAATTGTATTGCCCAGTACTAATGAGAAATTATTTAATGATGCTAAGGCTTGTTTACATGCACAACTAAAATCAGATTACATAATTAATAATTCATTAAAGCCTTTTTGTATGATCCAACCTGCCCGTGTCAGACACAGTTTGAAATCTAGAGGTCCGACCTAAGATATAGCAGCATACTGTGTTGTTGTCTCTAACACACTCTTCATACACAAACACAACACGCACAGTTTTGAAAAAGTTTTCCCCAACGCCTTCAGAAAAGTTAACCCTCACTCTACACTGTAATTCAGACTGACTTTGCAAACAACTTAAGTGTGAAATTTCACAGAGACTCTCAAGAAAGCCTTTTGACACATTAAAAAAGATTAGGAGAGACTATACAAGCCTTAGGGGGCTGAGTAAAACTGTTAACTTTGCATTTCAAACCACAAGGGTGGGGGATTTTTATTTTAATTTTTTTTTTTTTTAAGCAAGTTTGGGGAAAACCCCTAAAGAGGGAGAAGTTCTGCATCTTTTCACACTCATCTAAGACCTTGGATATTTTTCTCTCAACTTTATCCTGCTCCTTATTCATACAAAGCGGAGGCTATCGACTGTTGGCTCGACTGTCCATTTGCATCTGTCTATTTCAGCACTTGCACTATGACCATGGAAGAATTCCCAGTCAACATTAAAGCATTCACTAATCTTCCCTCTACTTTGAGTCATCTCGTCTATGCACAATAGTCACATTTAACAATCCGTCAGCCTCAATACAGTCATGCAATTGAGGGTATCAATTTCCTTCCTAAAATAGTTCAAGATAAGGCACATTAAATATGATTAAACAATGTCTCTGTGGAACATGGCGAGACCTCTAGCTGTTTTCAACTATCTTTTCCATTTGCAGATAAAGTGTGTTATACACATATTGGGAACTTTTCGCTTTGCCTATCTTATATCTGCATATCTGATTCTTATTTTTCGCTCCTTCAAGTGATAGTTGCATGACAACCCTCGCCATTCACAAGTGAATATTCCAACACTGTTTTTACCCGCACCATATCAATTTGAATACATTTTTACCGGGTGCCCTGTATGACATTTGACCTGAAATACTGCCACTGTGAATAGTGTTATCACTACTCATTATATCATGGTATGTAACTGCAGTCATGTAACTGCAGTCACGTTCCTTTTGGTGCTTTTATTTTTTATTTAATTAATATGCATTCTTTATAACAATGAAGCAACTACTCACAATAATTATTCCTTATGGTGTATTAGCCAGGTGCATTTTAGAGGAACAGCTCGCACAACTACAGCTATCTTTGAGTGCGTTTTCATCCACCTATATTTATGTGCATTTTCAATTTGTAGAAATGCTGGGAATTTGAAAAACCATTAACAACTACCACTTACAAAATATGGCAATAAAGTTTTTACACTTGGCTAAGGTGGAAAAGTTGAGAAATCGCTAAAAACCAAATGCAACAAAGTGCTATATTTCTCTGTATGGCCTAACCTGGATGTGATCCATTTTTTTGGATCTATTACATTTAAATCTGCAAATCATGAAAATATTCACAAAGTACATCCTAAACTTTACACATGAGAGTCAGACTGTAAAAGAAAGGAAAATCAAATGTTATCTGTGGATGTGGGAACAGTTTAAACTCCGGATTACTGGCCCTGCTGTGGAAGAGAACCCATGTGGGTTTTGAAGCTGAAATAAAAAAAAAAAAAGTCAGCTACTTTTTTCTCCAAGTAGCTTCTTTTGATAATATCACAGCTATGGTATTTGTTCTGTGGCTTCTAATGTTTGCATGAAGTAGTTTATACATTTTTACATGCATAGACTAATAAGGAAGCATTGATGCACAAAAATAATTTTTCAGTAGATACATATTTCAAACTACAGTATAGCCCGACCAATACCGACATTTTGACTCTGATACTTGTATTGGTTAGTTATAACACTTCCATGTATTGTGACCAAGATACATACTGAACAGGACAATTTACAGAGTAAACATCTATTTGTCAGTGCTCTTTGGTTAACAAGCTAACAGTTAACAGTGCTTCCAACTTTCTTCAGTCCTAGTTTGGTCCTGTTACTCATCAGCCAACAGATCAATGATGGTTCAAACAAAACCATCATCATCATCATGATGGTTCATCATGACTGAATTAGTACATGTGCAACAGTCCTACTGTCTCATTTGGAATACGGAAAGAAACTCGCTTTGTATCAAAAATGTTACAGATTAAACAAAAACAGAGAACTCCTTCCATGTTGTCTCTTCACAATAGCTAAGCCGTTTTTTCAGTCTGTGATGTACCATACAGAAATTATAGCCATACTTAAAATACACAGAGAGATTTGAATACGCAGAATGAGTCAGGTAGCAGTTATATGTACAGTACCTGACATGCACACTCTTTGTTTTACCACCAAAACAACCTGAAAACAATGTAGTTGAACATTAAAACCATGTTTCAAAATTCACAGTTATGTAATCCCTTAAAAAAAAAAACTGGGTTCAGAAAAAAAGAAGCAGCAACATTTCTAGTATGATGTAACAACACCATATAAAGTAGGGCGTATTACTCACTAATGCAACTAAAACAATCTTTTTCTGGGCAACTGTGTGAAGAAGAAAAAAAAAGTCCCAGAGAGCCACCGATCGTGGCACTTCTGCAGGCTATCTTTACAAAAGAGGGAAATGTGTGTTTTGTAGCTCTCGCGCAGCAGAAACTAATTGTTTCATTCACCTCCTGCAGTACTACAAGCCAGTCTCTCGCCACACTCACCCCTGACTCATTCCTGTAATGAGTTTTTTTCCTGCACTTGTGGCCCGTCCTGCGTTAGGAGGTGAAATACTGCTCAGTTGAAAATGTCCATCGCTTACAGTATGTCGATATCATCAATCACAGAGACGGGAAACTGCAACTGTTCTCTCGCAGGCTCTGTGTGTGTGTGTGTGTGTGTGTGTGTGTGTGTGTGTACTGTAAGCTTGTATGTTATTGGGAAGATGGATAATATGCGAAGACAGCAGTTGATGGAGAGCCTTTTAGCATCGTTACTGGGACTTTATGATGTAAAGAGGCAGGTTATATTGACTGTCACAGCTTCCTGGCTCAAACTAAATTTGTCATTGGTTCACCCTGTTAATAAAAGACAAAAGGGATGATACTATGCAGTTTATTTGACTAACAAACATTGACGGAACACATTGAGTGCCCAAAGGCATGCTCCTCTCTCCACAGTTGGCTGCCCCTGTCAAAACTCAGAACCTGCTACCAGGTCAATGGGTGCCACTGGCGCTGTGGCAACATCACTGCTCCGTGCAGCAACAAAGCAATCAAAGAGAATAGCAGCTTATAAAACAAACTGAGAGGGAAAAAAAAGAAAAGTTAAACGCCACCAAGCCCCTATCATTACAGAGCTGGAGTGTCATCTTGATGCAGTTCTGGCAGCTCACGGAGATAAGGGGCACTGCACACACGTCAGTGGCGTGAGAGCCCTGAAGAGTTCAAATATCCATTGCAAAGAATAGCTGCCTTTGGCTTTGACCTTTTATAAGGAATAAAAGAGGCTGGTTAGAATACCAGTGTCATGCCTCTGACAGCAGCAGAAGCTGGGAACAGTTGAACATTCCTCAGCTGACTGTCACTGTCAAAAAGAAATGGAGTTTAGGGCTACAAACTAAAGAGTTTGGTCTATAAAATGTAAAAGAAAATATGAAGTGTTTTCCAATGCCCAAGATGATGTCCTCGAATGACAAGGCTGGAACCAGAGAATTTTTACTTTTTGTTATAAAAAACGGACTCAAACCGATTGATTATCAAAATAGTTGGCGGTTAATTTAATAGTTGACAACATTTGTTTTGTTTAACTTTGTCCTTAACAACATGGCAGCGGCTGACCATTTATTTTTCTCATGCCTGACCTTTGTGTTCACTGGAAACCATATGACAAACTAAAATGTAATGTGTCACCACATGTACCTTATTACATGTGTTCCAGACTGATGAAATGTATTCCGCCTTAAGAGAAACTTAAGTGTCTCAGTGTTGTGACCGCCAAAACGCATTAAGGGCATTCCTGTCATTATAGTAGGACAGCAACATACGTATACATAGAAACAGTAAGAGGATCTCCCAAACAAGGACACACTATGCCAGTGTAAACAGTGCAAAGCTTTAAACTGGACACGTGACAAAAAGGCTAGGTGAGGCAAAGAACGAGTTTGACTGGTTGTAGGGCTGCAACTAATGATTATTTTAGTTGATTTAGCTGTCGTTATTTATCGATGAATCGATTAGTTGTTATAGTAGTTGTTGTTTATTGTCTATAAAATGTCAAAATATAGTAAAAAGTGTCTGTACATTAGTAATATCAGTATTTGCCCAAGATTACGTCCTCAAATGTCTCATTTTTACTTTACTGTCACTACTTTATATTCACATTTAAGTAGCTGGAATCAAAAATGTTTTTACTTTTCTTTCATAAAAAAATGACTCAAACCAATTAATCGATTATCAAAATAGTTGGTGATTAATTTAATAGTTGAAAACTAAAATGATTCATCTTTGCAGCTCTAACTGGTTGCTTTTTATTCGTATAGTATATATCTCAAGTAAAATAAAATTATATTTCCCTTAAAACTAATTAAATAAGCTCCTCTGACACCTGCAATGTCAAACACAATAAAGGACCATAATCATACAGTATTACAGTATATAATACTTAAAATAGAGTGCTAACTATAGAGAGACTAAGTGAAACCTTCAAAAAAAGCGTGCGTTTCAAAAATTAGAAACCCTCATTCAAAATCACACTGACATTGATAAGAATGCAAATCACAAATCAGCCATGGAACATAACCTTGCTCAACAGTATGCTGTGCAGCTCACTCCAAACAGTATGATATGAGACTGTTCTTCTAAATCCCAACAAGAAATCAAGATTCATTGTTAATTTTATCACTTCTTTTTGGATATATTGCGCCAGGTATTGTCAGCCATCTACAATGCAAAATATACCAAATAACACTAAACAGTCTTATGCCTTTAATGAATTTGGCTCAGAGAATAGAGAGGGTCGGCCCTTAACCTCAAGACCGGCGGCTCGATCCTGGCCTCCTCCGGTCACATGTCAAAGTGTTCTTAAGCAAGACACTGAAGCCCAAGTTGTTCCCAGGGTGCTGTATTTGTATGTGTTTAAAACATCCTAATGCTTAGGATGAGTTAAATGCAGAGATCAAATTTCACTGCATTGTACTGTCATTTGTATATAACGATTAAGAATAAAGTTTGTGTTTATTTACACCAGGGTGTATGTTTTTGCCCTTGGCGATGAATGAAATGACTCTTATTCCTTGCATCTCACATTTCAACACAAAATGGCACAATTATACCTAGGGGTGGGAATCACAGGGTACCTCACGATACGACACAGAACACGGTACATCGATACAACGATACAGCAATTCTGCTACAATAAATATATTGCTAGACAATGCTATAATAATGTATCATGCTATCATTCTAAGTTAAATGTGGCTGGGGCATCTTCTAATGATATTTTCTCAAATTGCTGTTCGCCATACCGTTAAAAACTTCAAACCTCTTTGGCTAGTTAATTTATGTTCAAGATTCCCTCATTCACGTGTTGAGCGCCACCTCGAGAAGGCAGTAAGAAGCAACGCTGGGAGCAGGGAAATCTTTTTAGAACGCCTTATTTTATTAATTAAAATATAGATATTTGGCGCCAGCGTATTGATTCTCGTATCGCACAAAGAAGGACAATGATAGATTGCCGTATTGCTATTTTGTCCCACCCCTAATTATACCTGACATGAAATATGTACATTCAGTGTTAATCCATGTGTATATCCAAGTTCTCTTTCAAGCCCCTCATAGGGAGATAGACGGAGGCAAGGTGTAAGAGATGATGAGTGTTCCTGAAGGCATGAAGAATTGAAATGGGGAGGCCGTCCCTTGAGATGCCTCCAGAGTTTGAGCCTCAACAGGGCAGAGGAAAGGTCACCAACCATTTCATACTCTCAGGGAGCTGAGACACTGCCAGGGTGGTCTAGAGTCTGCATCCTCTGCGACTGTTCAGCAGACGCCATTATCAGTGGGAGACTAGGGAGTGAGCAGTGAGGGCCTATCATTCTGCCATGTTGTGACAGCGAGTGCCATCCGCAATGTTCTGCCTGTTGAGAGATGGGGAGTGTCACGGCATGGCTTGACTGGCACAGTGTGAACTGAGGCCTCCTTAGGGCACTCGTGTGGAAGGATCCATCTCAGCAGCATTTCAAGCAATTGCCTTCACCTAAACTGTCAGCAGACTTCAATAATGCCTATTTGTTTTGTATGGACATGACAACTTATTACGCAGACATCAAGCTATTTGACAGAGAAAAAAACAAACAGACCAATGTGTGCAATTCTGCAGCTCGTCTGCTGATGAAGGGGAAGATGCTTCAAGATTACCAACTCTCACACCGATTTTTACCAGAGCGAATCAACTAAAGGTTTGAAAACACCCTTAGTTCCTGAGTTTAGGTCCTTTGGTGCCAGAGTTTCTAAAACTATTTGGTCAAAAAGGGCAAAAACACACAGTTATGAGACCTGCCGCGATAGAATGAGGCCCAACCCAATCAAACCCAAGTCAAGTCCCAAGTCAGGTTTTAAATACTAGGTACCTCTCACTCGTTACGTCCCAATCTAAACGATATGTATAAAGCTCAACAGTTTGGTAACGGAAGTGAAAATATTTAGTGAAAATTCCATTTTGATTATTAGCCATAATGTCTAAACCATCCAAGGTAGACTAAGCATGAGCTACGACGTACAATGATGCTTAGACTATATCCAAATTCCGCTGGATGCATGTCTTTTCGCCGATGTCCGTTTCCTTCCTCTGTCTTTGTGTTGGCGTTCTAACCTCTGGTGTATTTGTGAGGACTATGGTTAACTGCTCCTCAGATCTCTGCAGGGTAAATCCAGACAGCTAGCTAGACTATCTGTCCAATCGGAGTTTTCTGTTGCACGACTAAAACTACTTTTGAACGTCCTCATGTTCCACCAAAACAAGTTCTTTTCCGAGGCTATTTTAAAAAATGTTAGTTATTTTGCAGTGCAAAAATAAGCGGAGCTTAGCGCTGCCCATGACGATTGTGATTAGTTTAAAGACATGCCAATAAACCAGAGCATGTTTTTCTCCCATCCCAGAATGCTGTGTGGACTAGTCAGACCCTCCTCCGCAGCGCTGTGGAGGAAGGTCTGGCAAAGCGAGACTAAACGACGGTTAATGCTTCTGTAAAAGTCCGTCTATCAACCTTGTTGAGAAAACATTTTATTTGTGATGTCATGTAGAAGTACTACACTACCCACAATCCTAAACTTAACAGCAAAGTCTTTGATTGGTGGAGCTTGCTGCTATAATGGAAATGTTTACCGCACCCGTGAACGGCTACTGTATAGTTAGCTGCTACCATTAAAGTCTATAATAGTTTACGGTTACAGTCTTGTACCTTTGCCTAATTTGCCGTTTCCAAAATAATTTTTTGTGCCAAATCAAATGTTTTATGGCCATGATTCATCTCGTAGCTGGTTGGCTTGGTTTCAGGCTTAAAACTCTGAAGTAAACATGTTCTGAAACGTCAATTGAATGGCAGGAATCCCTTTCCGAGCTCTGTGACGCCAGTGTTTAATAACGGACACGTGAACTCTGACGTCCATGTCACAGGGTCACAAGTTCACACCTCTTTCTTTAGAGGCACCAAGGAGCTCAACAGCACAGTTCATGTCATTTTTCTAGACAGCTGCAAATGCACACTTCAGTCTCCAACAAGGACACAAACAAATAGACGGCTTCAGTGCACTTCACTGACTGACTGTTAATTGAGGTGGAACCATGACTGTAAGTGAGTCACACATTCTTTGGTCCCAGAAGTTGTGGCATTGCCAGAAGGCAGCCTAGTGACAGTTGAGTAGCTCTCCCTCCTCAGTAAAAGCAACCCCCCCCCCCCCATAAAACACACACGCAGACACATTCCCTCTTGACACAGGGAAGTTCATCCTGGTCGTAGGTCTATGGAGCTGAGGCTTTCAATATTTTATTTACAACGCTGCACATTATTGTTACGCAGCATGTGGATGAATCAGACAGGAAGAGCTTTTTAATTTCAACTTAGATCTTATCACAGTGGATTGAATCAGGAATCAGGGAAGGGTGCAGCCTAAATGGATGTAGTGCATTAGAGTTTAATTCGGACAAAAATGTCACTGCTTAATGCGGAACAAAATTCTTACGTGGTTACTTCATGGGTTATACAATGGATAACTACTGATGTGCATCAGCACTGGTGTATACTTTTCTCCTCAACAAATCTACTGCATGATCATAAGAGACCATTGTAATAAAATACAACATCCGGTGTCTAACTCCGTTCTCTTCAGGAACAAACTTCCAAGATAGCGAGCTACACGGTAAAAAGGTTTTTCAGAAAATTTGGATCTGCAACAAGACAGACCTGCTTGGTTCTTTCAGGGAATGATTGTAAAGATTCACAAAGAATATGTTTATGCATTTACTCTCTAACTGGGACGTTTTGGGACTGATTGGCGAGGATTGGCAGGGATCTGCTAAGGATGAAGTACACAAGGCCATACATTGGTAACTGGTACACTGAGCCAATGAGGTTTAACCATGTATCAGCTAATTTAAACAGCTCACGTTACTGTGTTGTGTCAACAGTTAACTTCATTTAATATTGTATGTGGCGTTTTCTTTTACGGGGTGCAAATGTTCCACCAGAACAAGTTCCTTCCTGAGACTATTTTACAGAGCCACCGTCGCTGTGTCTGGAGCTTAGCGCCGCCCAAGACGATTGTGATTGGTTTAAAGAAATGCAAACAACCCAGAGCGTTTTTTTCCTCCTATGCTGGAATGCATGTGTGGAGGAGCCAGACCTTACTACAGAGCACTGTGGAGATAGGTCTGGCAATGTGAGACTATACTGCATGTAAAAAGGGAAAAAATTAATGAAAAGCTGTCACTGTTTTTTGCTTGCATTCTTTTTACATTTTTGGGTACATTAGCAGAATATGATTGCTAATGTTCAGCCACCTGCTACAAACACTTTAAAACTATCAATCTAGGTCTATGAAGGAGTTGGCAAAACATATTATTCAGAAAGATACGGTAAACAAATCACGTGAAAGAATTTGTGTGGATTTAAATATTGTGAAACATTCATATGTCAAGGTCTAACTATATTTCCTCTATTATTATCCAGTAATGGACTTAAAGTGACTATATGTAACTTTTTAATGTTTCTGAAGCTCTGTCATTATTCATGCAATGGTCTTAAATGACCTGTAACAGCAAACGAGACTAACAGTGAAAAGAACACTATTTTTATATAGCTTTTAGTAATGCGTGCCCAGGTTTGATTTTTCCCGTAAAGTCACAAAATGATTTATGGCAGGTAGACGGTGCTACAGTAACACATTCTAAAAGTGACACAGATTTCTTTGTAACACCGGAAAAGCCTGTGTTAGTGTATATATAATATTTTGAGATGTCTTTATATAGGCCTAATTGTATTTTAATTTTAATCTGTTGTAGTTATGACTGATACTGGGGCAGAACAATCACAGGAAAGAAGGGAATTAAAAGAAGAAAAACTGAAAGCTCAAAGGAAAGTGAAAGACGACGGGCGATAACGCGAGTCACACTCGGTTGGGCTTTTAACAGATGGAGACAATTATGGGATTGTAAATGATTCAAAAACGTCCCTGAATTGGCCCTCAGGTATGTAATAAATCTAGTTCATTCATAAAATAACTTTAGATTGCGTGATGTGGTTGTACGTTAGCAGCCAACATTAAATGACGTCCCCCTTCTATTTAGCGCGGACGTTTATTCCTTTTAGTCCGTGTTTGTGTTGGCCTACTATTTTCTTTTCCCTGTAACGTTACTTGTGTATAGCGTTCGTGTGTTTCATGAAATGAGCTACATGAATTATTATATGAGTTATATCATACGAGTTATTATTATGTTGGTGGCTACAACAATCTCTCAATGCTTTGGCTCGTGACACAGTGACAGTGATACCTGGTTTATCTCACGAGACATCCAAAGTAGGCTAAGTTACCGTATGCAACACTTGAAATGCAGCGATGCATCTGTAACGTACTCTCTTATTGAAAATGAATGATATTCTGTCTGAGCAAAATATTCATTACAACTACTGGATATGACCTCCCCATAACGCTAACTCAGTAATCTACAGTGGGAAATACAGCACCGTAAAGAAAAGAGCTTTACCACAGCAGGTGTGGTGAAAACACTACCGCTTTAGTCCAAAGGGGCCGCTAGAACCAACACTAACTGAAAGTTACATATAGTCACTTTAAGTTCTGATTGCGGTACTTAGTTTTTATGTTGTTATTTTGTTTATAATGACCTAAAGACACATATTAAATGCGTAAAAAATCTTCTTCTTTTTACAATGTACAGAATAAAGCACACACTGGATGTTGTAGAACCTCAGCAGAAGGGTTGGTGATGTGTTTGATTACTAGAAATACCCCAGAGCTCGGTGTGAATCAGAGGTCACAGTGGGCATAGCTTCTGTAGCCTCCACCAAAGCATCGCTGCTGCTCTGGCGCTTGATGAGCGCACTATTTTGACACTCATCTGGGCCTCCTTGTTAGCTCCCCCACAACAGATCTGATGTGCTTAGACAGGCCTACATAGCATATTAGCGGGCTGGTTGGGCGCAGATGGCAGTGCAGCAGGATTTAGCATGAACACGCTCTCTTGTGTTTCCTCCAATCATCATGCCAGAACTTAGAATTGAGGACAGAAACTGTTATTAAAATCTTAGAATGGGATCGTAAACAATATGTGATGTATGGACGAAAGTATGTAGGGATCTACGCCAACCAGACAGTTCACCAGGAGACCGATTAACTGCTCCTTTATAGCTAAAAGTGTGGTAATCAGTACATTTGGCTGCTGTAGAGTTTTATGGATTAACACATAATTCCATATCTTTTTGGTGGTGGTGGTGGTGGTGGTGGTGGGGGGGGGGTGGGTGGGGGGGGATGGATTATCATGGCAGCAATCATTTTATCTTTCCATGAAAGGATTGTGAGGTAAACAGTAGAACTATTAACTACTAAAAACTACAAGTAAGGTTTAGCTCAAGTCGATCTAGACACAGTCTTAACCCTCAAAATGCTCTTGAAAAATGTTCTCACTCTCCTGATCTAAAACATGAATCCTCACAAGATAGATATACAGGACAAGAGCACGCACACAAACCATTTTTTTTGGCAACTGAACTTAAAAAAAACCAAAAAAACCTGATTCTACCATGTCGTTTCCACTAAGGGACTCGTCTTTTTACCACAACATTTCAGTTCCAATAGTCCATTTGATACTTCTTTACTATCCCTCATACACTTCCTTATTTACTTGACTGGCTGGTTTTCTGCTGTGTTCATGCCACTAACTCAAGCAGCACTTGAGCAGACTGCGAGCGTATATTGCATGTGCGGTATCTAGCCTACTATGTGACATGAAGTGCCAAGAATGTTTTAAATACAGGCTTCAACTTGTTTGCTGACAGAGTTTTTTTTTTAGATTGAAACAAATTGTCTAAACCAGAGATATTCAATTCAGTCCGTGACCCCTAGGGGGTCCTCAGAGTTAGTGCAGAGGGTCCACCAAATTATGTTAAAAAAATTTTTTTTTAAATGTTTGGAAATATACAATAATGTCAATCCAGAATATTATAGCAAATATAAATTGACAATTTGTGATTTTCTTTTTTTTATTATTATTAATTTACACATTGAATATAAGCTTACTATAGGTACGGTAGCCACTATGGTAGCCATCAGTTTTGGGGGTACTGTAATCAGATTACATTTGTCTGTAACGCAGTAATGTAACGCATTACTGTTGATAACTCAGTAATCACATTACAGTTACTTAACAAATAATTACTGCATTACACTTGTGTTACTGGTTCTTCAACTATCTGCATAAGGGGAGGAGAGAATAACAAATCAAACGTCTGTTTCGTGCGTGTTTGTGCCACCATAACACCCATCCGAGTAGATGAAACAAATATGGCAGAGCCACCGCTTAAGACATCTTTTACGGGGTGGAGGTATGCCCATTACTTCAAATTAGTTGCGCGAAAAGACAAAAACTTGATTGTAAGTGTAAATTGTCCCCCCGGTCACAAACATCTCTCCACCGCCACGAACACAACATCCAATCTAAGCTAGTTGCTAAAGACCCCCAGACCCTGAGACGCTGATGAAAAGAGCATGTTGCAGACACCAGCAAAGCAGCCAAGACTGTGTTCAACAGCAGGTAAACAAAGCAGAGATAAATAAGCTTGTGGCAGCAGACATAGTGGAGGAAATGTGGCCTGTTTCGACAGTGGAATCACCGTCTTTCCGAAAACATACCGGGCAAAAAACAGATAAGAACGGACGGCCACCAGTACTTCTTGACAAATTTTGTGCTGAATCTGATGTTCACAACTTTGTTGTCAGCTCTGTAGTATTAAAGAGCATACCAAGTTATGAAGCAATTCAAATGTAATGTAACTAGTACTGTAACTTGTTACTTTCAGCAGTGAGTAATATAGTAAAGTAAGGCATTACTTTTTTTCAAAGTAACTAGTAATGTGTAATTTTTAGTAGTAACTACCCCAACACTGGTAGCCATACAGTTAAGTTCAAGGAGTCACTGTGCCTTCCACATACAGTATATGTTTAACATTAAAACATGATGTATAAATAATATATGTATATCCATTTATTTTCATCCATCTGATCCGGTTTAACATACAACTTAGTTTTATACAATATATGTACAGCAGTAAGGGGGCACTACTCCGTCTCTCTTTCAGCTAAGGGGTCCTCAGCCTAAAAAACATTTGGAGACCCCTGGCCTAGACTGAAGCAGAACCTATGGGAAGTATTAGATGAGAATGTCTAAAGAAATTCATGATATTCTGCTCAATTATATTCAAACATTACGGATTTAAATCTGGTACGATAAGAAATAACAGAAACCTCTCACAGAATGAAGAGCATCATCACTATAATCGGGACTGGCTTCCTTTTTGCTGTCGCAGGGTAAAGCAAACACAAATAGTTAACTGTGTCAAATAACAAATGGCATCTAAAACGGAAGAGGAAAGAGAATAAATGGGAATTATATAATGATCACATTTCATTACCCACTGTTATGCCACAGAGAATACCAACTTAAGCAAACAAAATTGTTTTGATGTCTGTGAAGCATCAGTGCCGGCCGAGTGTTTTGCAGGAATGCTACTTAGATTTTTATGAATGAGCAGCAACGTCCATTGCAATTTCATCTGGGAGGCGAGCACACATAAGGTCCCCTTAGCTGACTCCAAAATGTAACGTCAGGATGGAAGATTCCTCTCCCAGGCACTTGAAAGCGCGGGGTGGCCTATTGATTTTAGAGAGCTGGCTCTGTGATTGCTTGCGCGCATAAAAGCTGCAAATGAAGACTGCTCGTTACTCTTTGCTTATACAAGCGGAAGATTACTGTGCAGCATGTTGTGCCAATGCTGGAGTATGAAACCTGGTCCGTGACACAGACTGGCGTTGTGTTGTAGAATAATGCATTGAAAGTGCCCGAGCACAGACTGACAGGAGCAGCTGGGTAGGGGAAAAGGTCAACCTGAGTTAATCAGTTAGAATCAGGATCAGCTGAGGAGAGAGTAACAGCGTGCACGTGTGTGTAATTGTGTGCATATGCATGTAATACTGAAAAATAAACAATCACATGGAAAGCAACTCTGTTCCATGTGCAAACAGCTCTCAGAGAGAAGACAGAGCGGCAGTAAAATGGGCATCATGACAGCACAGGGATGCTGCCTTACAGTGGCTATAAGCGATGCTTACGCGCCAGGTGTGTTTTGGCTGTTAGACTGCAAAAACAGGGTTAAGTCAACAAAATGTCTGATACATAACATTGTATGGTTAAGACATGCCATAGCATGTATGTGTTCTCTGCCAAGACACAGGTGGTGTGGCTTCTCACCCATAACTCAAAAAGCTTGCAGCAGGTTGTGAAAAAAATAAACATGCAGCGACTTTGACCCTGACGGGTAAAAGCACCACGACAGCCATACATTAGTTAGTATGACTGTTCAGCCGCTCAGTCGCAAGCTGGGTTCTCACAGAGCTATACAGGTAGACATCAATTTTTCAAGTCGTGTTGACAAAAGCTTTCAGACTCCTGCTCCGATATATACTGTACTGCATGTTTTTTTACCCAACAAAAGGTGTGCACTTATACTATATTTTATTTAGGAAAATATGCCATGTGTTTCAGCAGCTGGTAGCTCCACATCCTAAAAAAGTGTTTAAACTTCTATGCAATGTGTATATGCGGGCTCTGTGTGTGTGTGTGTGTGTGTGTGTGTGTGTGTGTGTGTGTGTACATGAAACAGAGAATTAATGAAAGGAAACAGCTGTTTTCGCATTGTGCTGTAGATTCCCTTTGTTCTGAATGCAAACCTTGTAACACTGACAGCTAGCAGCATGTAGAAGATATATAATGTATACTGTACAGCTAAACACAAGAATGACAAAAAAAATCTGCATTTTTTTGTTTGTTTTCTCTACTGTTCAAGGAATAGTTTGACAAATACACTTCTTCACATTCTTGCCACAATCTAGATGAGTAGACTACCACATGAGAGCTACCACTTTCATGTCTGTACACTAAATATGAAGCAACACCCAGGAGCCAGCTATCTTAGCTTAGCATAGAACTTGTCATTTGTTTAATCTGTAGAAAAACAAAGTATAAAAACAAGCTGTGGCTTTATTGGGAGGGTTCCAATTCGGGGGACTATTTCTTGGCACATAAGCCCCCGTAAAACTGTTTTTGAATGGATGAAACAAACGAGATTGGACGTGTTAATAAGCTCATTTTAATGAAAGTAATTCAAGTTAATGAGCTTCAGATGTTAGTGAATTTTGTTACCTTTGGACAGAACCAGACTAGCCGTTTCACCGTTTCCAGTCATTATGCTAAGCTAAGATAAGCTAACCAGCTGCAGGCTCTAGAAGAAAAAAATACCATAAGCACATTTCTCAATATTATATATATTAAAATGTGTCTACAAAACAAAACCAATGAGCCAAAAAGTTTCAGACAAATGAGTGAGTGCATTGAACTGTGAGTCACAACAGAGCAGCAGAAGCCAAAGCAGTGAAAGTGAGGTAGGGATAGACCGATTATCAGGCTGTTTCTTGGCAGTTTGCAGATGATCTGTATCGGCGTTTTATTTGCCTGATAACCGATAAAGTGAATGGATTAAAAAGTGTTGTACTTTGGCTCGGCTCCAGCTCTGTGTCTGTCCCTCTGCTTCAGTTTCACTCCCCACTGAGTCTGACTTCATGCCCCCCCCCCACAATACTATCTGACTATCTCTTACTGGGTATAATGTTGAAAGTTTCTCATTTATTAAATAATTGCTTAAAGCATTTATACAAAGTTTTGTGTTGGACTTTGTAACATTCCAAAATCTTAATTTTGACTTAAAGATTTTCATTTTCATTGTAAATGCATATCGGTTCCAAATATGGGTTATCGGTTTCATTAACTACTAATAATCTGTATCGGCCTTGAAAAAACAGAATCGGTCGATCCCTAATGTGTAATCTCAAATGTATCCAGCTCGAGGCCTTGAAAATGATCAAGTTCTCTAGACAGACACCAGTGGGCAGCTGCTCTATGCAGACTATAATAACCCTATAATACAACGTCTGTATTCTACTATGTCTATCTGAGTGGTCCAAAAGGCATTTCACCATATTTTATGAGCACATAATGTTATGTTTTTTACAGTATCGCATTTAACACCAGCACCCGTGAACACACTGACAACACCAAGCATACTAGAAATCACCAAGTCATATTTGACTTACTTGCCTTTAATGTGTATCATTTTAGAACCACATGGTTCATTTCTTTCCCCTCTGTATCCGCTATGTTTCCCCTGTGTGGTGCAATAATTTTCACTTTGTGTGTGGTACACCCATTTCACTCCCTCTAACCAGGGAGCCAGGAGTCACTCAACCAAAGGACCCGAGCACTCGTAACCAGCAGTCTTTTGTCTGTCTTTGTCACACTGCACACTTTCCCCAAAAATACCATGTTTCAAGTATCATTTTCCACAAATGTGGATAAGATAAAAACTAGTCTACTAGTCTAAAAAAGAGAGTATATTCACAGATGTGCTAAAAAACGTGCTATGAAAGTAGTTAGAACATGTTTCCTGCACAATAAAGTCACAATCTGACATGCACTAATACAATAACACAATAAGGTCAATAGGTGAATGTAAATATGTATGTGTTTCACTGTATGAGGTCACAGAGGTAGAGCCCTGCACGGGCCAAAAACTCCAGCCCTAACCCGGCCCTGGCCCGTGGTGTTCAAGCCCTACCCGACCCCAGCCCGACAACGCCTGCAATTTTTTCAGCCCGAGCCCAACCCGACCCAAGACCAACATCAATCACTTGTTAAGCTCTCTCTGACGCGCGCGCTCTTTAATGCGCTCCCTCTCTGACTGGCGCTCTCTAGATGCGCGCTGTCTCTGCTACACACGCAAACACACACACGTCACGCTACTAAGAGGTAAACTTTCATTATAGGCCTGAAACATCATGACCAAACATACTGGACCAACTGTCCATTACACAGAAGCATGAACATGAAGGGAGAATATAGTGCTACAGGATCAAACCGCAAAAATAAGTAAATAAACGGCCTACCTTTGCTTTTCAGTAACTGAACTGAAGAACAATGTTCAAAACAATGTCCAAAAATAACTCTTCGCCAACTGGCTAATGTTAAATAAAATTAATAAAATAAATAAAAATCCGTTGAACTGTGTGTGTCAGTGTCACCTGTTTAATGGACGTGAGCGTGTGTGTTGCGTTTGTGTTACTTTCTTAGGCGATGTATAATATTTATAATATAATCAATATAACAATATTTCATACACACTTTGTGACGTGTGCTCTGCTGCACAAATATTATGGGCACAATGAGGAGAGAAGCTAAAATAAGCCCGAGTCCGACCCGAGCCCGATCTGTAAAAAGAAAAAACGGCCCGAGCCCGGCCCGAATGGGCCCCATCGGGTCACGACGGGGCCCATTCGGGTCCCGACGGGCTTGCAGGGCTCTACACAGAGGTCTGTAGCTAAATGAATTCCTGTCAATAATGTATCATCTTAACCCTATATTTTGTCGTACACATGCATCCTTTAATAAATAAATAAAACAAACAACATGTAGGCATGGTAACTACACTATAAATTACCCACAGAATAAAAACTGTACTACCTTTAAGTATATTCACAAATATTTGGACTAAAATATTACTGATCCCAGTGTAGCCGCATCCGTAGCCCTCACAGAGAACAGCCTTTCAGGTATTACATTATTGCTCGAATATCTCACTAGAGATATGATCTGCATGGTGTTAAAAACCCCTCTGAGCCTTCCTACTCCAAACACAATTGGTTAGGTTTTTTTATCCGCCTGTCCTACATTTATTGTGTGTCAAACAATTTAGTGAACTGCCCAAGGCTTTGACTTTTTGAAGTTGCTCTTAATATCGTTTGATATCAACTAGTGATTTAGGTCAAGACTCATTTTGTCATTAGTGTAAAACAGTTTTGAGAGATGTAACATATGGCTCTGTTTCCTGCAGGAAACCTTATCTGCTAAAATATATCATTTGGTTTTAATTGTCTAAAAATAATTCAACCAGTCTGTAGTTTGTTGGTTGGCTTTACACAATAGCACCCTTCATAC